>JAJHIY020000114.1:0-600000 GCA_022114975.2 Lampris megalopsis
ACGACACGACGATGTTGCGACCTTTGCCCTTTCCCGTCTCGTCGAAGCGCTCCTTATGGGAGCCCGTGTACTTGGACGTGTCCGTCAGTCTGTCCACCGCCGCTGTCTTCGCCACTTTCTGTGTGTATCAGAGGGGAAAAAAGAAAGAAAGCCACAGGCTGGTCATTGCTGCAAGCCGCACCCCAGAGTCAAGGACAGCTGACCCTGAAAGTGCCAGAACCTTCACCTCCAAGCACCAGACAACTTAATATGTCCTCAGCTGGAAACACCGCAGTTCAACACGCCATCATCTAAACAGTCATCTACTCGTTATCGTCCCGTGAAGCGCCGTGGGAGCAGGAGGCCGGCCACGACTTAAATTTCTGCTTTTACTCAACCTGTGCTGCACCAGGACAAGCCTGAAGCTGTTCCCGAGCACTGTCCGTTATTTCACAACCCACGACTGTCAACAAATCCAGCGCTTGCTACATACCGGGCCTCACATTTCACATTTACTAAACCAGGCCATGGCCCTACAGTAAAGACGCCACTGGAAGTTGAGCATGAGGCAAGTCTGGATCCAGGACAAGGACTCTGTCATCTCCGACATGGAGGAAACAGACTACTTGACCTGACTTGTACCCATGAGCACATGAACACATGCCTCTGGTCCTTCAGAGATCCCGAGACGTTCCTGCGGCTGAACTGACTGAAGAGGAAACTACACTGGGTTTGTAAAGCCGTTCCTCGGGACATTGAGATCAGGGATTTGAACCGTCTGTCAGTCTTTTCAACAGTTTTAACGATGCCATCCAAATAAAACATATGGACTAGATCCCTTTCTAACATGCTCCGGACCCGCTCTGTCTGGTAGCAACAAGTTGTGCTCCGCGAGAGCCGGGATGATGGATGGGAGTTGGCAGTCGAGGCAGAAAACAGTAAAATGCGAAAGGAGGTTGGCACGCGTGCGGTGGACTCTACAAAGACGGCGTTATGGGTGACTTTACATAACTGTGAATTACAGCCTGCTGGAGCGTTGACTCTGACTGGCCGATGACGTTTTCAGTAAAAGAGTGAAGCAGAGAGACAACGGAGACAGAGGACGGTCAGAACATTCAGGACATGTGTTGTTTAGCACATCATGACTTCGTCATATCATAGCTTAGCAGTTAGCATACGTCATGTGGACAAACTGGTGTCCCATGTCCTGCAAAGAGTCATGGTTTAAAGGATTTAAGGTCCATCCATCCATATCTGAACCACTTATTCTGCTCTCGCGGGGGTGCTGGAGCCTATCCCAGCAGTCACTGGGCGGCAGGCGGGGAGACACCCTGGACAGGCTGCCAGGCCATCACAGGGCCCACACACCTAGGGACAATTTAGTATGGCCGAGTCACCTGACCTACATGTCTTTGGACTGTGGGAGGAAACCGGAGCACCCGGAGGAAACCCACGCAGATGCGGGGAGAACATGCAAACTCCGCACAGAGGACGACCCGGGATGACCCCCAGTGTTGGACTACCCCAGGGCTCAAACCCAGGACTTTCTAGTATAACACAGACATCTACAGACATGTAGTGCCATTCTGTCCAGCAGTGGGCACATCCATGACAGTGCTGCTGGAAGGCTTAAATATGAAGCAGAGCAGACTAAGCTCAGGGGAGGTGGATCACAGGGATACATTCCTGAGTTGAGTGAAAAGTGACATTTAAGAGCCCCCCCCCCCCCAGTTGTACTTGGCCAACTACCCCACTCTTCCGAGCCGTCCCGGTTGCTACTCCACCCACTCTGCCGATCCAGGGAGGGCTGCAGACTACCACATGCCTCCTCCCATACATGTGGAGTTGCAAGCCGCCTCTTTTCACCTGACAGTGAGGAGTTTCACCAGGGGGACGTAGCGCGTTGGAGGATCCCGCTATCCCCCCCAGTTCCCCCTCCCCCCTGAACAGGCGCCCCGACCAACCAGAGGAGGTGCAAGCCGGAGGTAACACGGGGATTCGAACTGGTAATCCCCTTGTTGGTAGGCAACGGAACAGACCGCTACACTACCCGGGTGCTTAAGAGGGTTTTAAAGGAGGGAGAGAAGATGAATAGAGTTCAGTTGGAAGGGTGGAGACTGGGTGTGATGAGGATGATGTAACATGCCAGTAAAAACACAGAATAGCCTGTTTGCCCACAGAATGGCAGGACTCAGCCGAGGCAAACTTTTCTTTACATCACTCTTCAGCTGCTGTCACTCATGTCGGGTTACGTTAATCTTCACAGTGTGACCCTGTCCAGATAGACCCCAACTGTGAGAAGAGCTTCACAACCTGAGAACTGTACAGTCTTCAGGCCCAGTTATAAACTAACCGTCCAGAATTCAAAACCTCCCCACTGCAAATCCCGGTCTACTGCCTGAACTGTCAGCATGTCGTGTGTGTGGATGTGAGTATCTGTTGTTGTTTGGTTGAAGGTGTGTCTCACAGTAACGCCGGTGTTGCTGGGCTCCTTCCCCTCAATCATCTTAAAGATGGACTGCAGGGCTTCTTCCTTGGTTTGGCCTTTGAACCTCTTTTGGGCGAGCTCCTCCAGCCCCTTCTGGAACTCCTGGAAGGTGATGACCCTTGACGTCTTTGATCTTCATATGAAAAACACACACATGAAAGAAGAGCCTTGTGGTTACAGTGTAACTAGCCTGCAGGTCTGAGCCTAACTCCACCCGCTACATCATTTTGAAAAATGTTAAAAAGTGGGCAAGGGGCTGAAAAGGGGTACGGGGAGGGACTGAGTAGGGGGGCAGCAGCATGGGCAGGAGTAGCTGGGGAGATCTGCGGGAAGGGCCCGGTGTGAGTCACTGGCTTGCCACTGCACGCCGCCGTACCCAGTCCCTCTCCACTGGCCAACCTTCCGGCAGGGCGTCAAATGCGCCGCAGCTGGAAGGGGGTCCCGCAAGACGGGCCGCAGCTATGAGAGGCGGACGATGGGGCGACTGCTCCCCGCCGTGGCGCGAGCTTAGCTCGACCGACCCAGTTGCCCTGTGATCCTTCTGCAGCCGTCAAAATCACAAGTTCAAACCTTTGCGCTGAAATTGAAAATGGTGAAATAATATGAATATAACGAACTGTAAATCGATAGTTACGTACTCTTACTCTAGATTGTATGAGTATAGGCGCAGCCCTCTGAGGCTATCGCTTGTGGGTTTATCTCTTGTGCCCCCACGCAGTACTAAAAATCTTCAGTCTACGCCCACTTAAAGGTTTTTGGGGTTTTTTTTTACCCCCCCCCCTTTCTCCCAAATTGCATTTGGCCAATTACTCCACTCTTCCGAGTTGTCCTGGTCTCTGCTCCACCCCCTCTGCCGATCCGAGGAAGGGCTGCAGACTACCACATGCCTCCTCCCATACATGTGGAGTCGCCAGCCGCTTCTTTTCACCTGACAGTGAGGAGTTTCGCCAGGAGGGCGTAGCGCATGGGAGGATCACGCTATTCCCCACCCCCCCAAACAGGTGCCCCGACCGACCAGAGGAGGCGCTTGCAGCAACCAGGACACATACCCACATCCGGCTTCCCACCCGCAGACACGGCCAATTGTGTCTGTAGGGACGCCCGACCAAGTTAGAGGTAACAAGGGGATTCGAACCGACGATCCCCGTGTTGGTAGGCAACGGAATATGGCGCTACGCTACCCGGACGCCCCTGCCCACTTAAAGTCGTGCTTCTGCGTATAGATCCTACACAGAGCCCACGCTGGTGCCTACGCAAGTAGCCTACGTGGTTCTCAGCATTCCTACTTGTGCGCTGTTGTGGCTGCTTCGCTCTGCAATTACACTGCAAAAACGCCAGTTGGCGGTGGGCTTCCTATGCCACTGTGGTACATTTCTCATAGACAGCAGAAGAAACGGAATGGACCATGTTGGAGTTGGTGCTAATAAATGTTGAAGTGTAATGTCGTGAAGACGAGTCATACACATGTTTGCATACAAAAGTCATACAAATGTCTGCGAACTTCTTCAACTGGTCTCTCCTCGATTTGGTCCATTGTTATTGTTTGGGGGCAACTCAGGTATCTAGACGACCAACTTGATCAATGAAAAAGGCCAACAAGGACATGTTGCTCACCGCCACTGACGCTTGGAAGGCATACTGGCATGCCCGATCCACCAAGCGGGCCATCAGCTGGTCGCAGGAGGAGGGCGGTATCAACCGACGACCGAGCCGGCTAGTTTTACCCCAAAAAAGGCGGTCAGCTTGGGCTCCAGGGCAGGGATAAGGGGACCATATTCAGAAAATCCCTCCACCTTGGTGACAGGGCCCACAGGTTTCTGGGGTCCACCATCACCCCTTCCTGATACCTCCTGACGGCTGGGAAACGAGGCCAGACAGGGTCCCATTTGGCCGTCTGCACCAGAAGGAAAATCCCGCTCATGTCGTACGGAGCAGCGATCTCCTGCTCCAGCGGCATGACAAGGCCCTTGTAGACCCCCTCCCTCTTAATAATGCCCGGGAGCTCATGAACAAGGCAGGCTGGTGGAGGCAGAGAAGGAGACCCGAGGGTCCCCTGGGCGTTCCACCGGGCCACTGGCGGACTCCGGCTCCTCGCCTCGGGGAGAGAAGTCGGGGGCGAACCACATGGTGATCTCTGTGTGGAGAGGGCGAAGTCATCCAACTCCAGCTCATCCATCAGATCCAGCAGGTCCAGGGCTTTGTCCACTGAACAGGTGTCTTGGAGGCCAAACATCTTCAGCCACAACAGTGAAGGCAACCTTCCTCCGCTGTTTCTTGGCCCGAGGCAGATGTGCGTCATAGGGGCACCATGCGGAGTGAGCGCCAGACTGGCATGCTCTGGACCCAGGCAGTCCTCACAAAGGCCATGCAGGTTGAAGCCCATAATTTATCCTGTTTTGCAAAAAGGACACTACTGGATACTGCCATCGCTCTTGACAGAACAAATCTTTGCTTTTTTCTTGATCTTGCAGCAGTAGCTGAAGAAAAAAAGGGAGTCGATTATACGGCCCCGATTCAATATATGGTTGAGTTGCGGCCATAAGTGAGGCCCACAATTAGGTGAGCGTGGACTTCAGATTTGTCAGTGCTGCATGAGGGTACAAGGGATAAACCCACTAGCGATAGCCTTAGAGGGCGAAGCCTGCACGGCGTAGAATGAGAGAAATTCAAATGTTGGGTAGAAGCGTAGCAAAAGCGCAAGGTTAGTGAGTAAACTCTTGTGGACGATGAGTCTCGAGCCACATACATGAAAATGAGCACGGTTTCACAGACTCACACTCAAGGGTGGGAGCTGGGGCATGTGGGTCGCCCACCACTGCTTAGGGGGCGTTAAAATTATTATTTTTTTCCATTATGTAGCTATAAGTCCCAACCAGTCGACTATGCGTCAGTGTTGGCCTTGCAAGTCGAGGACTGATTTAAAACAGTAGGGGGCGTGTTGAGCCATTTTCAACCCATGAAACGCCGACTTGTATAGATTTGGTAGGAGTCAATAGTAACACCAGCAGTGCTGGGTCTCATCACCGTACAGTCATCTCATCCAGTTTACTGCTCCAAAAACCTGTCCCATTGTTTAGCGCCTCATTAAGCATCCATGCTACATGCTAACATGTCAGCTGAAGTCAGAGTTAATCCTTATTTCAGGCTAGGTTTAAGTTTTCTAGCCAATTCTAGTTTTTGTAAAAGGCTTTCACACACATACTTTTTGAGATATATACAGCAATGAACTATGAATTATATATATATATATATATATATATATATATATATATATAGAGAGAGAGAGAGAGAGAGAGAGAGAGAGAGAGAGAGAGAGAGAGAGAGAGAGAGAGAGAGAGAGAGAGAGAGAGAGAGAGATTTGATTTTAAACGGTACATTTATTCAGAATACATGACAGTCCAACAGCTGGTACTCGACCACAATCGTCTCGTTATCGTCCAGCTCATACACAAGAAAGTGTCAGGAAAAAAAGACCATTGAGTGGTCTACACAAGTATTTGCAAAAACAGAACTTCAAAATAAAATAGCCCAACATAAACACACATTCGCCTCAGGGGGTTTGCAGCAACACAACATCCTGTCCTTGGACCCTCGCATCGGATGAGGAACAACTCCCTAAAAAACCCTTTAGCAGGGAGACAAAATAGGGAGAAACCTCAAGGAGAGCAACAGAGGAGGATCTCTCTCTCCCAAGACGGACAATGTGCAATGGATGTTGAGTTTACACAATTTACATCACAAATAAATAAAACAAAACAAAGCCAGTAATACAGCCAGGACTTTCTCTCATTACTCATTACACAAATTAAAAGAAGAAAAACATCTTCATCAACCCCCACCGTGCACAATACCACCCCCAGTTCTGGGGAAAAGGTCATTTCTGCTTAGAAGCTCTGCTCCTCTGTCGTAGGCCCTCATCATCTTCAGCTCTTCCTCAGACAGTTTTTTACTTGTGTCTGTGGGTGGGAAGCCGGATGTGGGTATGTGTCCTGGTCGCTGCACTAGCGCCTCCTCTGGTCGGTTAGGGCGCCTGTTGGGGGGGGGGGAACCGGGGGGGAACAGTGTGATCCTCCCACGTGCTACGTCCCCCTGGTGAAACTCCTCACTGTCAGGTGAAAAGAAGCGGCTGTCGACTCCACATGTATGGGAGGAGGCATGTGGTAGTCTGCAGCCCTCCCCGGATCAGCAGAGGGGGTGGAATTGGCCGGGTACAATAGGGGGGGGGGGTTATTCTGTCTCTAACAGCACAAAGATCATCAGACTCAGTAAAGGTGGTCTCAAATCATAACTAATGCGATGGAAGACATCACTAAAAATAACTCCCTATGGAAACTTCACATTACGGTAGGAGCACTACCACTAGAGGGCGACTCTGTTACTCCCCCCCCCCCTCCAACTGAACGTGAGGTTAAAGCTGCTACAAGGAGTTGTAGGTTTTATTGAACCTGCGTGCCCTGTGTGGACAGAGTGGTCATGTCCCATGGGTGTTGAAGTATGGACATGTGACATAGGACAAGTAAAACTACGTCCACTCTGCTGACCCGGGGAGGGCTGCAGACTACCACATGCCTCCTCCCATACATGTGGAGTCACCAGCCGCTTCTTTTCACCTGACAGTGAGGCGTTTCACCAGGGGGACGTAGTGTATGGGAGGATCACGCTATCCCTCCCCCCCGAACAGGCCTCCCGACCGACCAGAGGAGGCGCTAGTGCAGCGACCAGGACACATACCCACATCCGGCCTCCCACCCGCAGACACGGCCAATTGTGTCTGTAGGGACGCCCGACCAAGCTGGAGGTAACACGGGGATCCGAACCGGCGATTCCCGTGTGGTAGGCAACGGAATAGACCGCTACACCACCCGGACGCCCCCGTCATGAAACAGATCTGGTGGAACTGCAGTTAATTTGCATTTTATTTTGTGTGACATTAGAAAAGTTTGGGTAGAATTTGTTGAATGACTGCTAACAACTAAAACACCACTACATCCATTTGGTGGGCCACTGCCTGTCAACTCTGTGATGGAGATGGCGGCCCCTGAAACCTGCTATTCAAATGACTCTTTTACTCCGAGCAGGGGTAGCTGAGATGGAGGACTTACTTGACTTTGGTGAACACTATGTCCACGTCCGTGCTGGTGACAGTCTTGCCGTCGATTATCTTGCAGTCCTTACACAGCTTAGCCCAGTTCTTTCCGTTCATCTCCTGACCCGTGGCCTTGGCATCCCCGTGGACAGCAAATTTCTGGAAGGACAAGAGGACCTGATCCACTTCTGCACTATCCGCCATCTTGGTAAATATCTGCCACATTAAAAAAAAAACAAGATGACATAGTTTACCACAATATAAAGTGTCCTCAGAACTTCACACGGCCGACATGGACGACATGAGGACTGACATGAGACATGGCAGGCAGTCCCAACAAACCACCTCTTTCTTTATGCTTTAATAATAATAATAATAATAATCATAAATATAGCTGGTTGGTTCCAGGCAGAATAGGTCAAAGGTCTATTACAGTGCCCCCATGAGGAGCAACTAGTCTGTGAATGTTCTCGTTCATCCAGGTCGTCATGGTGATCCAAAGGAGTTGAGTCAAGTGCTGCTGGACTTGGTATATATCCGTGAAGACGTTTCGCCTCTCATCCAAGAGGCTTCCTCAGGTCGCACCTTTCTGACTAGACCAAGCTAGTCTGCAACTACCCTATTAAGTGTGCATGGCACCAGGGCCTAATACTGAGCATGCTCATGACGTCTGCATGACGTTGCACATGACATGGGGCACTCATGATGGTTAGAATTACACAACTCTTTTGATAACTCTTGATGGTGAATGTTCACTGAGCAGAACACAGCAAGTTTAGGGCTAACAGGTCACATGGTCTGGGAGGAGGTAGAAGAAGAAGTAGAAGGTTCTTCAGAAAATTCAAAATGGCGGACATCTAGCCGGGCGTAAAAGAAATTAGTCCATGTGACTGTTGAAGGCCGCGAGGAGACGCATCATTTGACACCAAGTATATGATCGTAGGACCCACGGTAGAGGAGATAGCAATGTGAAAAGTGCGACTTTGACCTGACGGTGGCGCTAGAAGCCTGGTCTGACTGGCCCAAATTTATGGAATCGCCGTTTCGCATCGACTCCTATGAGCCTGGAAAGTCTAAGAAAAATCTAGGAACTAACAACAACAATAGAGTGCTGCGGCACCCTAGTAACAATAACAACAACAACAACAACAACAACAACAACAACAATAACAACAACAACAACAACATTAATAATAACAGCAATAGCAGATTCAGAATCTGGACTCCATTAACGCCTTCACAAATTAGCACCTGTCTCACACTCATATATATATATATATATATATATGAGTCATCATGTTGTTATCATGCTTGTGTACGTGTGTGTATATATACACACATGTACACAAGCATGATAACATGATAACATGATGATAACAAGCATGATAACAACATGATGACGTTGTATTTCACTTTTTTCTGGCCCATAATTCTCGTGCATCCATCCATTATCTAAACCGCTTATCCTGTTCTCAGGATGCTGGAGCCTATCCCAGCAGTCACTGGGCAGCAGGCGGCGAGACACCCTGGACAGGCCATCACACACACACAAACACACACACACACACACACACACCTAGGGACAATGTAGTAGTACGGCCGATCCACCTGACCTACATGTCTTTAGCCTGTGGGAGGAAACCCACACAGACACGGGGAGAACATGCAAACTCCACACAGAGGACGACCCGGGACGACCCCCAAGGTTGGACTACCCCGGGGCTCGAACCCAGGACCTTCTTGCTGTGAGGCGACTGCGCTCCATTAATTCTCATGCAGCTACTAAAAAAAATGCAGTGACGCTCTCAGTACCCATCTTTTTCTGGTATTCGTGGTTCTTCTCCCCTTGGTGTATGTAAAACAAGTGATGACAAAGCGTGGATATGTTTATGCTGAGAACATCATCTGGTTGGTGTGCCACCTTTGGCTGAAGACATGCAAAATGAAGAACGATGTTGGGTTTAATCATAACCAAACACAAGAAGGGATAACGTGATAATGGATAAACACAGGGGGCACATAAAACAGTGAAAAAGCCAAACTACTTTTGACTGGTTTGTGAGTCATCATGTTGAGAAGCACGAGGGTTGAGGCTGACAAGTCATCTGTTCAGGATGAAGCTCAAATAATCTTCATTCAACTCCGTCTCCTGTCTGACAGTGACGCCGTGCGTCGTCCACCGCTGTTCCCCCATACGATGTTTCTCTGGGCACTCTGGCTTCTTAATTTACAATATAGAAATGAAATCTAGTCCTCTGTCATTCTCATTATAGCGTCAGTGTCTGTAAAAGTCTACAATGGTAGATATCCATGAATTAGTTTGGCTTTCTATTCTGAGCAACCTGTTAAGAAACAGATGAGAGGTGCAATATTGACTACCAGCTACACGGACATGCTTAGTTTTCACACGTGCATGTCCTGAAAATGGCAACTCTCTACTGCTACCACTACTTCCGGATGTGGATCATCCATTTCCATCTCTTCCTGTCCTCTGCATTCGTCCTCCTTGGCTGAAGGTTGCTAATCAGTGAACTCAGCCGGTGTGGAGTCCGGCTGGAATGAAACCCAGCGTACACATGGCTCTCCATGGCACATGGTTAGCCACCCCTGCACTAGAGAGTCTTCTCTGCAACAAGCAGGTCAGATATTATTACTTGTTATAGCCACACCAAATGGCCTGTTTGTGTAGATTTTGTTGCCTCAGAAGTGGCTGAGACTTTGAGCCTTACCGCTAAATTTCAGTTGCTGTAGCTCTGATGGCTTTTCAAATCTCGATACGTCCAGTACAGAAGAAGAAGCTGGACTTCCAGAGGCTACCGGCACCTGCAGTGCTCGCACCTTTTATTAGCTGGACAATACAACAAATCTATATCACACACATATAAGGGTCCATGTCATCCATCCATCCATCCATTATCTTAACTGCTTATCCTGCTGTCAGGGTCGCGGGGGATGCCGGAGCCTATTTCCAGCAGTCAGTGGGCAGCAGGCGGGGGGGGGGGGACACCCTGGACAGGCCGCCAGGCCATCGCAGGAGGGTCCATGTCATGTCAAGTGCAAATAGTGCAAGTATGCACTAGGTAGTCCATGGAGTCAGGTTCCATAATACTGCCAGTCATCTTTACCATGGTTGGAGACACTCTCCCGATACTGGCCACATCAACCCTTGTTCCTACGTCTCATGTCTAGCCCTGCTCTGGCAACACCATCTAACCCGGCCTTACGTCCTGTCCAGGTTTCTTTAGATACCCCTTTATCCCACAGCTGCTGTTAAGTTTCCAACACTATTTCTGTGTATTAAATTTCTGCTGTTTTGTTTGTTGGTTGTCAGAGTGTACCATCAACTGTCCCCGAGTGTTCCTGTTGGCTTTCACATTTCCCGCCATTTTGTTTCACCTTTTTTTCTGCATCTGCATTTGGGTCCTCCATTCCTGCACCCCCTGTGATACTCGCCAGTCTCCGTATACCTCAAGTCTTTTGACCAGGTAGGATGAACACTGGTGCAGTAGCAAACATGTATGTCAGTTGGTAACAACTCCAGCAGGACAAAAAGATTGAAACATGTCGCCGATGTGTCCATGACAATCAGTATTACTGTACAACAGTGTCCCCATACAGTTTTAATACATCAGACTGTCTGTTTCAGCTTTGGTCCCAGGATCCATCAGGGCATGGAGTCTTTGCGATTGAAGTGTTGCATTTGTGTTTAGAGACACCTTGGATTTAAGTGGGCCTTGAAAAGTAAGTAAGCAAAATGTTATTATTCATATAGCACTTTTAAAAACAGAGTTACAAAGTGCTTTACACTCAATACACAAAATACGAATCTACTACCACTACTACCACTTTCGGCTGCTCCCGTTAGGGGGCGCCACAGCGGATCATCCGTTTCCATCTCTTCCTGTCTTCTGCATCTTCCTCTGTCACACCAGCCACCTGCATGTCCTCCCTCACTACACCCATAAACCTCCTCTTTGGCCTTCCTCTTCTCCTCTTCTCTGGCAGCTCCATATTCAGCATCCTTCTCCCAGTATACCCAGCATCTCTCCTCCACACATGTCCACACCATCTCAATCTTGTCTCTCTTGCTTTGTCTCCAAACCGTCCAACCTGAGCTGTCCCTCTAATATACTCGCTCCTAATCCTGTCCTTCTTCATCACTCCCAGTGAAAATCTTAGCATCTTCATCTCTGCCACCTCCAGCTCCACCTCCTGTCTTTTCATCAGTGCCACTATCTCCAAACCATATAACGTAGCTGGTCTCACTACCATCTTGTAAACCTTCCCTTTAACTCTTGCTGGTACCCTTCTGTCACAAATCACTCCTGACACCCTTCTCCACCCACTCCACCCTGCCTGCACTGTCTTCTTCACCTCTCTACTGCACTCCCCGTCACTTTGAACAGTTGACTCCAAGTATTTAAACTTGGGGTCAAACACAAAATACACAAAATACGAATAATAACATAAAATAAATTGAATGAATATGAAACATGGCATAAGGAGTAACAGACCAAGCTAAAGATGAACCAGAACAGAAGGCAGGGGTGGGGATCTGTAAAAAGGCCTGCCTGAAAAGATGGTTTTTAGAAGCCGTTTGAAACAGTCCAAAGATTCAGCAAATCTAATGGATTGGGGAAGATTATTCCAGAGGCTTGGGGCTAAAACTGCAAAGGCGTGGTCACCTTTTGTTTTGCAGATGGAGTGAGGGATGGACAAAAGACAGAGGTTTGAGGATCAGAGTGGTCAGGAAGTGAAAAGGGGAATGAGAAGATCAGATATGTACCTGGGGACAAGATCATGCAGTGCTTTAAATGTCATCAATAAGATCTTATAGGTTATTCTGAATTTTACAGGGAGCCAATGGACGGATGCAAGAGTAGGGGTAATATGGAAACTCTGGCTAGTTCTTCTGCTTCCTCTGTGGGAAGATGGTGGCGTGAACTCATGTTTGTTGCGAGATTTGCGACCTCACCCAATACCAGTGTGGGACATTTGCAGTGGCCTCATTCAGTATCGTCCATGCAATGTCTTCGTCCACGTCTGCGTCAAGTTTATGTCTTCATTTGATGGCTGGGACAGCTGGCACTGGATTGGCTGGGAGAGCTTGCTGCGTGCTGTGGGCCCAGGGACCACGGCCCTGCCCGGAGCTGTGCCCGAAGAGGAAACACCGAGGGCGGTCTGACAGGACGTGGAAGTGGGTCAGGCTAAGCTAACTGCTAGCCACTGCAGACTGGCAGTTCCAGCAGTCATGCTGGCTGGCGTTTGTTCTCTTGGACATTGATTTTTTTTGGTTTTTTTGCTGCTTAGTTTGGATATATGTATTCTATTTTGGATATATTTGTTCTATTCTGGCTATATATGTTCTTGTAGTTTTTGGAAATGTGTTTTTGTCTTTGTGTTGCATTGCTGTGGGCCGGGGAAAACGATATTTCATTTCATGTACCTAAGTACATGAAGTGAAATGATAAATAAAGTGTTCCTGCTTCCTGATTCTAGTTAGTAGTCTTGCAGCTGCATTCTAAACAAACTGTAGATGATTTAAAGTAGCTTGGTTGAGGCGAGACTAGAAGGAGTTAAAGTAATCTAGACGAGATAAAATTAATGTGTGACTTCATATTTAGATACCCTTAAAAGACAACATATTTCTGATTTTGGCAATATTTCTTAGCTGAAGAAAATAGGATTGGACAAGCTCAGTAACATGGTGATCAAAAGATATTCTGGTCAAAGATGATACCAAGATTTTTAGCTGTAGGTTTGATGTTTGACTGACGTGGACCGATAAACTGATCAACTGCAATGGCAAAGTTCTCAGGACCAATTAAGAGAACTTCAGGTTTGTCGGGGTTTACATGGACGAAATTAAGGGACATCCAGTCTTTGTTGGCAACTAAGCAATCATGGAGGGAGGACAGTTGATTCAGGTTATTGGGTTTGGCAGAGAAATAGATCAGAGTATCATCGGCATAACAGTGGTATGACGTGTCTTGAAAGTGACTAAAGAAATGACCCAAACGAAGCATGTATATGTAACCCTGTGGTTAAATTATAGGCCTTAGATATATTATATTGCACTATTTGATAAGAGTTTGGCCTATGTTTGTTATTTTGTTAACCTTTTGAATATGAATATATTATATTGTTGATATTGTTCTGCAAAACAGTTGTTTACCAATGTGAAATGCGTTTACTTTTAGTGTTGAAACTTACCATTGTTGTGATTGGTTGGCTGTGGAGAGAATACCTTACCTTGAATGTGATTGGTTTAGAGGGCAGCGGAAAACGTCAGCGCGAGCAGACTAGACTGGGGGAAAGAGGTCTCTCGTCCCTTGTGTGAGCAACGGAGCAGTGTGATGTCGAGTTGTTTTATGCTATTTTGCGGGGAGAGAAATGTAATTGAAGTTTAGTGAACAGTGATGTGTGCGGGTGTCTGACCGAGACCCATCCCGGGAACTGTTTGTGTGGACTGGGGAGACAAACTGACTACTCGTCAGTCCCATATGCGGGCCCAGCGACGTTACGGAGCGAGCTAGCCAGTCGGTGTTCGTTGCTAGCACAGCAAGACGGGCGAATGGACGGGATGCGGTGAGGGGCTCTCCCCACAGTGAGTCGGGCCGTCTTCTAGTTTAGCGAAGTACCGTTATCAGTTACAGTGTAGTGGTGGGTTCATGCGACCATCGAGGAACGCAGAAGGAGTCGTCTGTTGCCGTGTTGGGCTGCCGAGGCGAGCGCACGGTTCGACCATGAGATGGTGCTAACGGCTAACTAGCCAGTTAGCTAGGAGGGCTGCCGGCCTGACGTTCGCTGCTGCGCTGAGACGAAGAGGAGCATTCATTGTGAGTACAAGCCGGATGTGCGGGCTTCCAAGGGGAGCAAAGAGGGCCGTTTAGGGTCCCCACGTACCCGATAAAGAAACAGGCCTGCAACTGGGGTTGACTTTCTTTTATTTTTATTGCCGGCTTAGTTATAGGGTTGTTGAGCTGTATGCTAATGTGTTGGTCTGATTCATTTGTGTGTATATGAATGCTGATGCTTGTTAGCCATTGAGGCTTATCACTTTCATTCATTCTAATAATTATTACTCATAATACATTTGTATATATAATTCTATGTACCTGTGTGAGTGTGGATTATTCATGTGTGTTTATTCCTGTGGTGTCTAGGCTATGGTAAGTGACATGTTGAGACAACCTTAAAGGGCTAGTCCACCTTTTTAATATAAGTTACTCGGTGACACATTGAGGTGTCTAGACCATGTTAGATTGCCTTAAAGGGGTCATATGCCATATTTGAGCGCCTTAAAGGGGTAGTCAACCTTTTTAGTTGGAGTTACCAGATGACACTGTAAGACATTTAGAGCCTCTAGAACATACTTTAAACACATAAGAAGCGAAGTTAACATACTTCAATAGTTTATTGGATACCGAGTTGTATGGAGAACTCAGGAGCGTTGTCCTTGGCAGTTAAAAGGGGTAGATAGCGCTACATATAAAGAGAAGAGGATTGGCCCAAGGACAGACCCCTGAGGGACTCCACACAGTAGGGGAGCTGACGAGGATACAAGATCATTAATACAAACATTAAAATGTCTATTAGTCAGATGAGAGCAAAACCAATTTAACGCTGTACCAGAAATGCCAACCCAGTTCTCCAATCTATCAAGTAAGATGGCACGATTGATGGCATCAAAGGCAGCGGTTAAATCCAAGACAATAAGAATAGAGTATTCTCCTTTATCAGCATACATAAGAATGTCATTGGACACTCTAAGTAATGCAGTCTCAGTACTATGCTTGTGACAAAAGCAGGATTGAAATTTATCAAAAATGCTATGACCCTCAGTCAGCTGCAGGATTCGGTCCACAACAATTCTTCTTGCAATTCTTCTCTTGCTGGATTAAGAGAGGGTTTTTGAGGAGGGGCTGAACACAGGCAATTTTAAAGTAGCCAAGTACAGACCCGGATGTGAGTGAGCAGTTGATGATAGAGAGCAGGCTGTGACCTAAGCCAGGGAGGATGGATTTTAAACATTTTTTCGGAACTATATCACAGGGATGGGAGAAGGGAAGCATACGGGCTACAGTATTAAAGTACTAACAAGGAAACTGTAGAGAAATGGGAGCAAATTCCAACACTAAAATCGGACAGCTGAAAGGGGCGGGGGGGGGCTGTGGGGGTAAAAGTGGACCTTAGACCGTCGATCTTGTCAACAAAGAAAGACCAGAAAGTTTTACACTCATTAGCAGAACAGGCGGAAATGGTAGGAAGAGAGGGGTTCACAAGCTGATTGATAGTACTAAACAGAAACCTAGGGTTATGTTCGTTATTCTCAACCAAGTCAGAGAAGCAAGCAGCTCTCAAATCTTTAATTGTCTGATTCAATTTCGAAAATAACTCTTTCATATGGAGGCGATGAACTTCAACAGTAGATTTTTTCCATCTGCCTTCGGCCTTCCTACATTCCCTTCTGTTTTGGCGGATGTTTTCATTGATCCAAGGGGTTGTGTTAAGAACTGGGACAACCCTGGACGTGTATGGAGCTGAAAAATCAAGGGCAAACGTACACAAATAATTAAACCAACTAACTTGGTCATTAATGTTGGTGAAGTGAGGAGGGCAGCTGGCCAGACTGGAAAGGTAACTAGAAAACATGGCTGCTGGCTGCTTATTAAAGATGTGATACTTAATCATACGTTTATGAGGTATTGTAGTAGGTGGTAAAGAAGCATCAAAGGTAACACATTTATGGTCAGAGACAAAATCGATCTTGCTCAGGGAATTAAGAGAAAACTAAATCAAGGGTGTGCCCATGGTTAAGTGTGGGGCCACTGATATGCTGCACAAAGTTAAAAGATGTAGAAATATTTTTAAAAAAATCCATGGCAAATGAATTAAAATGATTATCAATCTATCAAATTCAAGAACAAGAGAGGACAATACCTCAGAGAATTCATTGAGAATACCTGTAGATGAATTGGGGGGGGGGTCGATAAATGATTATACAGCAAATTGGATCGTCACACAATTTTAAAAGTTAAGATTTCAAAACTATTAAAATAACCAAATGTAAAAGGAACACAAGGGTAATGGTTCTTAAAAGCAGCTACTATACCCCCACCACGACCTGTTAACCTGGGCACATTCAGAAAAGTATAGCCAGGTGGTGGCTCTGCCCAGGTTTGAGCCAGGTGTCGGAAAGACATAGGAAGTCAAGGATGAGGGAAGTGTTAAATCATTGAGAATGAAAGATTTATTTGACATGGACTGGGTGTCTGTGAACATCAACAGCATGGACTGGGCATTTGAAAGAGCAAACTCGATTGGAACTGGATCACTACAGCAGACTGTTATCAGATTATCTGGCCTGACAGCTGAAGACACATAATGCAAAGGGTAGAGGGTATTAAGTCGTGGTCTAATCCCAACAGGAATACTGTAAGAGTCACGGGATGAGAGAGAACTCACCTTTAGAAGAGCTGGATTACACAGGGCATCGGGCGATAACGAGCTGGAGACATCATGGTTTTTATGTTAAAAAAAAAGTTTGTGTTTTTTTAAATCTTCAGCTATGTAACTAACCTGGGGGACTGTGTGGAGTTTAAATAAACAGTCATTCATGAATACCGGACCACACAGCGTAATGAGGATTGGCCGCTAATATGCGGCCACCCAGCTTGTTGGGGGTGGATACTGTCTCTTCTAGAAAAAAGAAAAAGAAAAGCATCCCCGGAACAAATCACAATTGTCAAGGAAGCCCAAATTATGAGCTCTGCAGGCGGACTGGAGCCAAGTGCGGAGGCTGAGCATTCTGCTGAAGCGCCCTACTCCACGGGAATAGGGACAGGCTCGAAAATACAAATAGGTCTTCCAGAAGAACTTAAAAGGTTAAAAAGGTTGTTAAAATCCCTGTTAGTTACTTCAGACTACTGACAAGCTGCATCGTTAGCCCCCCTCGTGCGCTATCACGCGGTTGGTAGAGGATGGGAGCGAGCTAAGCAGCTGTGGGAGCTCAGCCAGGACGACAGGGACCATGGCTCCAGGGAAACAGTGTGTAGCTGCGTCAAAGAAACGGATGTTCCTGGTGATGGAATCCACCACTGTTGATGTAGTTGGGGAGAAGAGGGGACGAGGCGCTGATGGCTGTGGGTTCTCGGGGCTGGAGAGAGCATGACCTGTTTCCACGGGCTGTATTCATGTCGCTGGTTGATGAAGGGGTGTCTGGGCTGGCATATGTTGTGACGAGGCAGCGACAACAGACCTGCAAGAGGGTTCCCTGCCGACTAGGGGCAAGGAAGACTTCCCTTTCTGAGCACGGCCTCTCTCAGTGTCTTACAATGGGAAGTCACTGACCGGGATGAGGGCCGATGATTTGGCTTTGCAGTGGAGTGGCAAGCCACCTGAACACTCCTAGCTACAGGAGGTGTGTGCAGCGCCTCTCTAGCGGGCTTGGCTATAGTGAGAGGTGGCTATCCTGAGTTCTTTAAAACATCTATCCAATCAATCAAATAAGTGGGGTTTCACTAATAAACGTATCAGTGTTTAACTTGTATGTGTGTAATTACTACTTGTTAGGCTATATGCAATACTCTTTCATTCAAAATCACCATTTAAGCAACAATTCGTACACTTTAGAATTAAATTAAAATGTCTAGAATTACTTGTAACCCGTAAACACTCTTCCACTTTTAAACAGAAAATACTCGTTTTCTTAATTAACTTAAAATATCAAAAGTAGTCATTCACCACAACTGTGTTATAAAAAAAGTATAAAATATTTACTTAGAAAATATTGTTCAGTGTTTAAATGCTTCGTTTTCAAATATCTTTTGAAATCTCCCAGTCAAATGCATTCACATACACATTGAAAACATAAGGGCCCTAGAAAAGAAAATAGCCGGCAATAACCTAGCCTACTTTCAACTACACAGTTCAAATGATGCAGGCCTGAGTGTAGCTTGTGAACGTTGTAGCCTTAAACAAAATGGCTGCTTCACCACGCAGGCAAAAAACAAAATGGCCGCTTCACCACGCAGACAAAAAACAAAATGGCCGCTTCACCACGCAGACAAAAACAAAATGGCCGCTTCACCACGCAGACAAAAAACAAAATGGCCGCTTCACCACGCAGACAAAAAACAAAATGGCCGCTTCACCACGCAGACAAAAAACAAAATGGCCGCTTCACCACGCAGACAAAAACAAAATGGCCGCTTCACCACGCAGACAAAAAACAAAATGGCCGCTTCACCACGCAGACAAAAACAAAATGGCCGCTTCACCACGCAGACAAAAAACAAAATGGCCGCTTCACCACGCAGACAAAAAACAAAATGGCTGCTTCACCACGCAGGCAAAAAACAAATGAACGGTACTGTTATGTATGCACACATCGACAGTGCTGCATTTGATTTGGTGCTGTTCTATTGTGCTGGGATCGATTGGTGATGCCTGCGGGCTCTGGGTTGTTTGATCGGGTCTGCCTTTGATGCTGTGTCAGTCTAAATAAAGAATGCCACGGAGAGGTTGTGTGTCGAGCGACAGCGCTGTGTCCTGACGTGATTTAAAAATACAATATTGGCGACGAGGATGGCTGATATCTCTCTCCCACCACCTGCCCCCTTCCTGGCATTACCTGGTGAGCCCCCGGTACCATGGACTCGCTGGCTACATAGTTTTGAAAATTACATCATCGCCTCAGGGCTCGACGACGTGAGCCAGGCTAGGAAGACGGCTCTGTTGCTACACTGCTTGGGAGCAGAGGGTCATCGTGTGCTCGGGTCTCTGGGGAACGTCACAAGCTTTGCCGAAGCTGTGGGACTTATGAGCACCCATTTCACTGCTCCACAGAGTGCCCTCCTTCGGCGATTTATATTCCGTCAGCGACACCAACTGCCTGGTGAGTCTGTGCGGCAGTACGTAGCTAATTTGCGAGGGCTAGCTAGCTCATGCAAGTTTGGCGCGCTTCAGGACGAGATGGTTCGCGACCAGCTAATCGAACACACCAACAACGCAAAGGTGCGTGAGACTCTCCTGCTGGAAAAAGACGATCTGCTGCTGTCCACAGCAATTACCATCGCACTACAGGTTGAGGGAGCAGCTGAGTGTGCTGCTATGCTAAATACACAGCAAGTGGCCACCTCCAGTCAAGCTGCCAACGACTCCTCCCTCTACTCACGGCTGCCCCTCGGGACTCAACCCAACCAGAGCGAGGCGGGCGCCGACTCCACTGGGGACGTCTTGCAACTGCAACGACGGCGTTCTCGGCCCCGCCCTCAACAGTCCTGTGGTAACTGTGGGTCTCGGTCTCATGTTTCAAGGGCTCAGAACTGCCCTGCCCGTGGCCAGACATGCCGTAGCTGCGGTAAGCACAATCACTTTGCCAACGTCTGTCGATCTTCCCCGGCTGGGTCAGAGGGCCACACCCCCCAGTCTTCAACCGCCGTCATTCACAAGGTGAGCTCTGGGCCAGTGTCATTCAAATCATGCACAGTCAACATTAATGATGTGTGCATCCCCCTGCTGTTGGACACCGGTGCAAGTGTGTCTCTCCTGAATGTTGATACCTACAGTCAATTTTTCGGTTCACTGCCACTGTCCGCACCCTCAGCTGTCCTCTGTGGGTATGGTGACTCCAAAATCGATCTGGTTGGCTCTCTCCAACTGACTGTCCGCTATGGAACCAAGCTGGTGCCCAATGCAGTTTTTCATGTGGCACGCCGTGGGGCCAACCTGATGGGCCTGGACCTGTTCTCCGCTCTGGGGTTCTCCCTCTTAGACACAAGGGGGGCAGCAATCCTGACTGTTGCCACACCTTGGCAGCAGAAGTGGCCATCGCTGTTTATGGGGCTGGGCTGCCTCTCCGCCTTCACCCATCAACCTCTCCTCAACCCTGCTGTGAAATCTGTCATCCAACCACTGCGCCGCATCCCGTTGGCTCTCCGTGAGGGGGTCTCCGCCGAGCTGCAACAACTGCTGGAAGCTGGCATCATTGAACGGGTGGACGCGTCACCTTGGGTCTCAAACCTCGTGGTGGCTAAGAAGAAGTCGGGGGGCCTGCGTGTCTGCGTCGATCTACGTGCAGTAAATAAGGCAGTGGTCCCTGATAAGTATCCACTGCCCACCTCAGAAGAACTCACTGCTCAGTTCTATGGCTCTGAGGTGTTCTCCAAGCTCGACCTCAGACAGGGGTACTTACAGGTGCCCCTCCACCCCAGCAGCCGAAACCTCACAGCCTTTGTGACACATGCAGGAGTGTTTCGCTACACCAGGATGCCTTTCGGTCTCAGCTCCGCCCCTAGCTGCTTCCAGAAAATCATGGTCTCCGTGCTGGCTGGCATACTGGGCGTGGCCATTTATCTGGACGATATAGTGGTACCCGGGCCCACCAGTGAAATCCACGACAAGCGCCTCAACATGGTCTTCGCAGCCCTGTCCAAGCACAAGCTAACTCTCAATGCTGAGAAATGTGTCCTCCGTGTGCCAGCCATCGACTTCGTGGGGTTCCGGCTGTCAGCGAGCGGTGTAACTCCACTACAATCCAACGTGGACGCCATTCAGGCCATCCCTGAGCCCAGCTCGGCCGCCCAGGTCGCCTCCTTCCTGGGTATGACAAGTTACTACCTGCGGTTTCTTCCCCAGTACTCTGCGACCACAGCCCCCCTGCGCCAGCTGCTGCGTAAGGACGAGCCATGGGTGTGGTCAAAGGCATGCAGTGACGCTGTGCGTGATCTCAAGACTCAACTGACTTCACCACCAGTGTTGGCTCACTTCGACATCTCCAGCTCCACCTTTGTGACCTGTGACGCATCAGCCACAGCGATAGGGGCCGTGCTGTCTCAAACCCAGAATGGTGTGGAGAAGCCCATTGCCTTCGCCTCCCGTGCCCTCAACCTGACCGAGCAGCGGTACTCCGTGGGTGAGCGTGAGGCGTTAGCCTGTATCTGGGCTTGTGAAAGGTGGCACCTCTACCTCTATGGCCGCTCCTTCACCCTCAGGACAGATCACCAGGCCCTGACAGCGCTGCTGTCCACATCTGGGACAGGCCACAAACCCCTGAGGCTGCACCGCTGGTCTGACCGCCTCCGCCAGTACAACTTCAGCCTGCAGTTCACCCCAGGCAGAGACAATGTTGTCGCCGACCTGCTCTCTCGCTCTGTCTCCACCCCAGCTCCACAGACGGACACTGACTGTGTGGAAAAGGACATTGTCCAAATGCTACACACACCCCTCCAGGCCACTGTCTCTCTGCAGGAGCTGAGGGCAGCCTCCGAACAGGACCCTGTCCTCTCCCAGCTCCGCACCTACATCCAGAACGGCTGGCCTCACAAGGTCCCAGAGGAGCTGGCTGCGTTCGCCCGAGTCAGACAGGAGCTCTCCTGCTGGAACGACACCTGCGTGGCACGTGGGTTTTGCACAGTGGTCCCAGCTGCTCTCCGTGCACGTGTTTTGAATATGGCGCATGAAGGCCACCTGGGCATTGTGAAACTGAAACAGCGCTACCGAGACCTGGTGTGGTGGCCGGGGATAGACAGAGATATTGAGGCTCTGGTGAAGGACTGTTCTGCCTGCCTTGTGAGTGGCAAGACTGGCCACCAGGCTCCCCCACCCCTGCAACCTCTCGCCTGGCCCTCTCAGCCCTGGGAACACCTGCAGTTGGACATTTGTGGTGAGATCCATGGAGTTCCCCACCACCAACGCTTCATGGTGGTCGCCTACGATCTACACTCAAAATGGCCTGAACTCACCACTTCCGGCACTGTGACCTCACAGATCATCATCGACTTCCTGGACTCTCTTTTCTCTCGCTGGGGCCTCCCAAAGACCATCACCACTGACAACGGCCCTCAGCTGGTCTCTGCTGAGTTCACTGCTTATCTCGAAAGCAAGGGCATCCGTCATATACGCACTGCGTACTACCACCCCCAGGCCAATGGCGGCGTTGAACGTTTTCACCAGTCACTGAAGAACGGCCTCAGAGCACACATGGCCCAAGGGTGCTCTTTCACACAGGCCATCCGTCACACTCTGCTGCACTATTGGTCCACACAGCACTCGACCACAAGGCGTCTCCCCAGCCTCTCTCATGCTAGGCCGGGAACTGTGCATGCCCCTTGACAGGCTCCGCCCCTCCACACCTCAGGCACCTCCCTCTGGGGTCAGAGCCTCAGTCACTCGTCAGCAGACGCGGATGAAGCAACGGTTTGACCAGTCTAAACGAACCAGGGTGCCAGACATCAATGTGTCAGACTGAGTCAGGGTCCGCAGGCCCAACAGGGACAATAAAATGGCTTCATACTGGTCCTCTCCTCTCCAAGTCACCCGTCAGCTGGGCCCAGCCACTTACCTCCTCAGCGATGGCACTCGGTGGCACTCCAGTCGTCTACGGAAGGTGTCAGCTCCGTCACGCACAGCTGGTGACACAACCATAGCCATTCCCTCAGCATGGCGAGACGCCCCGGGGCTTCATGCAGCTCCTACACGGGCCCCAGACATTCCTGGGCCTCAGCTTCCCCTGCCTTCTCCCTCCCCACCTCGGCCTGCCCAGCCTCAGGCCGCCCCGCGACCTGTTCGCACACGTTTACGCCCTGGCCACCTAGAGGACTTTGTGTCAACCTTTCATGTTTGAAATCCTGCTGGGGGGGGGGGGGGAAATGTTATGTCTGCACACATCGACAGTGCTGCATTTGATTTGGTGCTGTTCTATTGTGCTGGGATCGATTGGTGATGCCTGCGGGCTCTGGGTTGTTTGATCGGGTCTGCCTTTGATTCTGTGTCAGTCTAAATAAAGAATGCCACGGAGAGGTTGTGTCGAGCGATAGCGCTGTGTCCTGAAGTGATTTAAAAATACAATACATTTGTGTACCTCTTTCTTCCTATTCTTACAGGAATTTTTAAAGCATTTTCACATATATTATTACACAACAAATATTTAACATTTTTAAATGAACATTACCAAATATGCATTTCTCTCATCGAGCAAAATCATAACTTCATTGCTGGTCAATGACTCTTAACATTTTAACCGTAAATTCTATTTATTAAACTATGAAATTATTTATTCAAAATGATATCTTATAATAATGAATAAATTTCAACAGGGTTACACGTGGAAGCTGCGGTGTCAGCACACATAGTTGTAGGAGATGGGCTCGGAACAGGAGCATCGGCTGGGTTGACCGGCGTGTTGTCAGACAGCGTCGCGTAGCAGGTGGAGAGCCTTGGGCAAGAGGGAGAGGCAGCTCAGTCCAAGTCTCTCTTGTGACCGCAGAACACCGCTTCAACCCAGGACGACTGGTGGTTAGGCGTTGAGTAGGATGCAAGCCATGGGCTAAATGTGGCACCAGCATTGTGCTCACTGACAGGCCGCTCATCCAGAATAAGAAACGTGTTCTCCAGCCGAACCTCTGCTGAGACATCGGTGGAACTGTGCTTGTTGTGCGTGACTCTTCTTTTACGCCTGTCCAGAACTCGGGGTTTGACACTGCAGGGATAGAACAGGTCTTTGGTCTTGCACCTTGGTTTAGCCAGTAACCAGATCCGATGTGGTGTCGGTCTCAAGTGGGTTCGGGCCGGACCAGGGAATAGTGTCTGCATAGTCATCAGCCTGGGGTTCATTATGTTCCAAAGCCGCTTCGCAGCGCGTCTCGTGTCCCTGGTTCTGGTTGTCAGCCGGTTCCAGGACATCAGCTTGGGAAGCAGCAAACAGAGAGTCAGTAAGTTTTTCATCCTCTTGTATTTGGTGGAGTAGAGAGATTCTCTTTTCAAGCTCTGTGATTTTCTGGCTGAGCGTGGCCCAGCTGGTGCATTCAGTGGAGGGAGAGGAGAGGAGAGGCATTTTCCCCGAGGCCTGAAGACTGAACATGGGAACGCGGCCGTATTTCCAGAAATCAAACAAAACGCTCAGCGAGGAAGTATCTTCTTCTTCTTTCAGCTCGTTTCTCGGGGGGTCACCACGGCGGATTGTACAGTTTTCATCGGTATCCTGTGAGGGCACAGCACCAATGGCGGCCATTGTTAACCCGGGACCGGGAAGTATAAATAAATAAAAATAAAACCGCCAATTATGGCCACAGCAGAGGGCTGAGTCCAGACAGCTCTCGCCACAGAACTACAGAGTCGGAGACTACAATGCGATCAAGTCCGTGCAACGACCGATGGTCCGACAGAATCCAGAAAATATTGCTGGCAAACCATAGAATTAGTTAAAAGTTGTTAGAAGTAACGTAAAGTTGAGGCTAAAAACTAGATAAAAGTGTCAATTTATGACAGACCTTCTAGCAGTAAAACACAGCGCCGACGCGTGCGCATGAACCCCCATCTATAACTCGAGCTTTAGAGATGACGTATCCCTGAATTTTCCTCGACTTGGTCCTTCCTGGGGAGCGATTACAGTTTATTATGGAGCAAGAAACCAATGCAAACACTGGCTTCTGTTTTGTGTGTGTATTGCAAATTCGAAACAGACTTTTGAAGTCAAAAAAGAAAATGTTATCAGGAATCAGGAGCACTTTTTCATTTCACTTCGTGCACTTGCCTACATGAAATTAAACGAAATATCGTTTCCCCCAGCCCACAGCAGTGCAGCACAAAGACACATATCCACAAACTACAAGAACACGTACATCCGAAGTAGAACACATACATTTTTTTTTTACTTTGATCCCATCCTAGCTAGTATGTAGGTAGGAGCAGTGGGCAGCCGCCATGCAGCACCCGGGAAACAAATCCAGTTCGTCCCGCCATGGCCTCGGTCAGGGGCACAGACAGGACTACTAACCTATTAACCCTAACATGCATGTCTTTTTAATGGTGGGAGAAACCGGACCCGGAGAAAACCCACTGCAGACACAGGGAGAACATGCAAACTCCACACAGAGGATGACCTGGGATGACTCCCCCCCCCCAAGGTTGGACAACCCTGGGGTTCGAACCCAGGACCTTTTTGCTGTGAGGTGACAGCGCTACCACTGGGCCACCGTACCATAAATGTAGATATCCAAACTAAGAACGCATATATCCAAACCAAACACAAACTAAGTAACAAAAAATGCCCAAGAGAACGAACGCCAGCCTGGATGACTGTTGGAACTGCCGGTCTACATGGGCTAGCAGTTAGCTTAGCCTGCCCTGCTTCCACGTCCTGTCAGACCGCCCTCGGTGTTTCTTCTTCGGACGCAGCTCCGGGCAGGGCCGTGATCCTTGGGCCCACCGGACGCAGCAGACCAGGCTCCCCCAGCCGATCCAATGCCAGCTCTCCCAGCCAGACACCATCGACACACCTCCCCAGACTCCACACGACGACACCAAAAACACAGTCAACGCCAGGCGAGGCCACCGTCAGACCACCATCGGTGCTATCGGAACTGGTGGTCAGCAGGGACTAGCGGTTAGCTTATCCTGCCCCGCTTCCGCATCCTGTCAGACCGCCCTCTGTGTTTTCTCTTTGGCCACAGCTCCGGGACGGGCCGTGGTCCCTGGGCCTAGAAGACACAGCAGACCAAGCTATCCCAGCCGATCCTGCACCAGCTCTCCCAGCCATCAAACTAAGACACAAACTTAAATGTAGACGTGGAGAAAGACACTGCATGGACGGTACTGGGTGAGGCCGCTGCAAACGTGAGTTCGCGCCGCCAGCTTCCCACACCGGAAGTGGTGTGCTGTGCTATTTATGTTTTGTTTTATGTTACGTATTTAATTCAGGAAGGTTGGCGCCGCATTGCCATCTGCTTAATGTTGTAATCGCTGCTCTAGACGAGCGACGGGTGACCATTCTGTGCACAACGCTCTCGACTCGTCCAGATGAAGGGAAGTTGTGTTTCCATTCTGTTGGTTTTCGTCCTCGGCTCGGTGAGGCCGTGAAGCTGAGCCCTGCTGTAGCGCTTCCTCTGTAGCTGGGGGCGGAGCCTAAAGCGGCCACACCCACACTGAAGTGCCAGCTGGGGGCGTTCGGCCTGACCGAGATGGCACCGTTCCATTTACGCCCTGGGACGTGACGTCACCAGCCTAGATTGGGTGACTGTGGACTCGGTGGCTGCTATTAGTCTTCTGGACAGTGGGTTGACTCGCCTCCTTTTTGTTGTGGCCAGTACATTGGACTGATTATTACTCCCCCCCCCCTTGTGGTGTGGAGTAGATGCACCGCTGTATAAGTGATTAAGATGTGCCCTGTGTTATTTGTGCCTTGCATGAATAAACTCTTTGTAATGATTTATTAGTGTTCTTGCGTGTTGCCTGTGTATTGGGCGGATCCGGTTATTGTGGTGTGGGAAGTAGCCCTCGGTGGCGACACCAACACTGACATTTTTTATTTTATTTGCCGTTTCCAGGCAGCGTTTCTTATTTGCGATTTAAAAATTCACATAAAAACACACTGCAAGAACCCTTTGTGTATTTTAAAACAAATATTTTTTTTCTTTTTTTCTGTTGGGTATTGTGGGTCAGCAGTTTTGTGCCAACTCTTTGCATTCACATGGAGACTTTATGACACAAGACAGCTACAGCAAACGTGGCCTTTCTTTATCTGAACTGTAAAATCCAAATGCTTTGGTTATAAAAACACTCCCCTTTCATCCCATACACATAACATATTTACAATTCTGATTCTCAGAACAAACAAGAAAAGTATCCCCACCTTTCATTGTAAAACTGTGTGAGACAAAGGCAAAGTGCCAGTTCACATTGCATCGTTGCTCACAGAGCTCACACAGAGCTCATACAGAGCTCACGCAGAGCTCACACAGAGATCATACATAGCTCACACAGCGCTCACACAGCTCACGCAGAGCTCACGCAGAGCTCACACAGAGATCATACAGAGCTCACACAGCGCTCACACAGAGCTCTTACAGCTCACAGAGCTCATACATAGATCATACAGAGCTCACGCAGAGCTCACACAGAGATCATACAGAGCGCACAGAGCTCATACGGAGCGCACAGAGCTCATACAGAGCTCACGCAAAGCTCTCACATAGATCATATAGAGCTCACACAGCTCACAGAGCTCACGCAGAGCTCACACAGAGATCATACACAGCTCACAGAGCTCATACAGAGCTCACGCAAAGCTCACACAGAGATCATACAGAGCTCACACAGCTCACAGAGCTCATGCAAAGGTCACCCAGAGATCATATAGAGCTCACAGAGCTCATGCAAAGCTCACCCAGAGATCATATAGAGCTCACAGAGCTCATACAGAGCTCACGCAAAGCTCACACATAAGATCATATAGAGCTCACACAGCTCACAGAGCTCATACAGAGCTCACGCAAAGCTCACACAGAGATCATATAGAGCTCACAGAGCTCACACGGAGCTCTGCAACACCCTCAGTAACCTCCCAGTGAGACGGGATCAAGCTCCATCCAACGATGCTTAACAATTGTCTGAAGTTTTATCTATTTTCTTTGTTAAGAAAAGAAAAACCCAAATAAAATCTGCATGCCAAAGACGTAACAAAGCGGAGTAGTAGTGTGTTCGGTTTTGGCAAGGCAGCATTCAAAAAGCATAATGTGGACCATATTGCAATAAGATAAATTCTTCTGTCAAATATGTAAGGTGTGTCTCCTGAAAAGTCAATATATGCGATGTGAAAGTCATCACACGCACGCATACACACACACACACGCACGCACGCAAACACACACACGCACGCACGCAAACACACACACACACGCACGCACGCACGCACGCACGCACGCAGCAGTGGCTGCAGCCTCTCTTACCTTCGTCTCCTCTCTGCTGCCCAGGAGAGAAACGAGAGCCCTCCTCTGTTCAGACTCACTGATCACAAATGAGGTCTGAAGAGTGGAGTGTTTTCAACCTGCTTATCCGGTTTCCAAGGAGACACCCTACTAAACATCTAGGGAGGGCAGTAATAGGGAGTGTGTGAGAGTCTCACACACACACACACACACACACACACACACACACACAGAGGGGGGGGGTCACTGTGGCCATTCTAGAAATTTATACAAGGGGTCACAAAGTAGTGGGAAGGACACATTTTGGTGTGGCACATTTCAGGAAGTGAGCTCAGGCGACAGTACCCTACCCCTCATAGTGTAATTCCAAACGTGCCCCCACCCCATAGTGTTCAAACTTATAAAAAAAATTCTGCCTTCCATCAAAACAGGACCCCTCGGTGGTCCCTTAAGCACTCCCCTATCTGCTTCGCAACTTGATTGTGTGGCTCACTGGCGGCTGGTGCTATTTTTTTTGGGGGGGGGGGCACAATTTACCTCGGCGCAGCACACCTGACAGCCGCTTTAGTGTCCACACTGTCACAGAGTTATTAAGGACAATGTAGCCTACAGAGTTTATCAGGGTTCGTAGGCGGTGGATGATTGACAGTCGAGACGAGGCGTCAGGGTGGGTGTGAACATGATTGACAGCCACGGGAATTGTCCATTTACATTAAATCAAACAACATTAAAACAATTCCAATTGGCTGGTAACAAAAGTGGGCGTGTCTGGGGCGGCACAGAACTGCGCCCCGTGGGAAATCTGAAGAAACCAATCAGACAGCAGCCTCGGGTCACCTGCTCGCCGCAAGTTTGAGGGCGTACATAAGGTATGGCTTGGCCGGCGCCCCTCACCCAGGAAGTATATGTATTCAGACAGGAAGTATATGTATTCAGACAGGAAGTATATGTATTGAGACAGAAATCAACCAAACACCATTTGAACCAGTATTTAATGCTGCTGACAGGCGCCCACAGACTGAAAACACTTATATTTCATAATTATTTGCATTATACAACCAAATTATGTTTAACTTGTTCAAGTA
Organism: Lampris megalopsis; assembly: GCA_022114975.2. Classification (NCBI taxonomy): domain Eukaryota; kingdom Metazoa; phylum Chordata; class Actinopteri; order Lampriformes; family Lampridae; genus Lampris; species Lampris megalopsis. Next base: position 29,347 of record JAJHIY020000114.1, read on the forward strand.
GATTTTCATCTCTTGATATTTGAAGGGGGCGACGCCCCGGCGCCCTGTACTGGCCAGCCGCCACTGGTGTGGCTTATTCTATGCCAACAGCCCTGCACTGAAGTAACTGTGTATAAATACATGATGACCTACAGCTTTACCAGGAATCGACGTCCCCTTAGAAGATTATTTATTTGTCACGTTATCTTGCTTCAACAGTTACTTGAACCGCACACTTACAAATTGTGTATATCATCAACTACTGACACACAAAAGAAACACTCAACAGGGATAGGAGTCCTGACAATGAATAGCCTGTATGTTTTCTTGAAATACACAAGTATAAAAGGTCACTTCCATGCCGTGTTAGAAGTAAATCTGTGACTACTGAACACTGTGACCATGTGGTTATTCTGAATGCAGAGAAAGTGTGATGGTATGCTAAGGCAGTGGTTCCCAACCTGTTTCCCTTGGAGCCCCCTGCCCCACTTGTTTCTAAGAAAAGCTGAGCCCCCCCCCCCCCTTTCCGGCCCGCACACACACCAAGAGAAAAGTGATTCATTCCAAATATTTATTTGCAAAAATTAACATCAGTTATAGTTTTTTCCACCTTCATCTTCACTAAATGTCTCGTTTCCCTCCTCAGAACATCTGTTTAAATGTCTCTCATCTTGTATGAGCTTAACTTTTCTTTTAACAACCCAACAGAGTAGGCCTGAGGTCATCGCACTCAGGCTCAGAGAAACATCAAATTGTCAACACATTTGAGGACGACTTGCAGCCTCAAGTGAAGGAGTTCAAGTGTCTCGGGGTCTTGTTCATGAGTGAGGGTAGGGTGGAGCGGGAGATTGACAGGCGGATTGGTGCAGCATCAGCAGTAATGCGGACGTTGTACCAAACTGTTGTGGTGGAGAGGGAGCTGAGCCGGGAGGCAAAGCTCTCAGTTTACCAGTCAGTCTTCGTTCCAACCCTCACCTATGGTCATGAGCTTTGGGTAGTGACTGAAAGGGTGAGATCGTGGATACAAGCAGCTGAAATGAGTTTCCTCCGTAGGGTGTCTGGGCTCAGCCTTAGAGATAGGGTGAGGAGCTCGGACATCCGGAGGGAGCTCGGAGTAGAGCCGCTGCTCCTTCGCGTCGAAATGAGCCAGTTGAGGTGGTTCGGGCATCTGATCCGGATGCCTCCTGGACGCCTTCCTTTGGAGGTTTACCAGGCACGGCCAACTGGGGGGAGACCCCGGGGTAGACCCAGAACTCGCTGGAGGGACTACATGTCCAATCTGGCCTGGGAACGCCTTGGGATCCCCTAGGAGGAGCTGGAGGGCGTTGCTGGGGAGAGGGGCGTCTGGAGTGCCCTACTTAGCTTGCTGCCACTGCGAGAAGTGGCTGATGATGAATGAATGAATTATTAATACTGTCGTCATCTCCACAACCCAACACAGTAGGCCGGCTCACTGAAACAACAACATAATAGTGCTGTTGTAATCTGACATCCGCATGCACATCATGTAAAGTTGTCAACACTGTTTCTTGACAGACAGTAGGCCTGTGTGTTATTTTGACTCTAACAGTAACATTTTTACTGAGTTTGTACCATCCTGTTCATTCAGAAACTAATCACACTGGGGTTTTTTTGACAGGCAGTGTGTGTTATTTGGCTCACACAGTCACAGTAACAATAACTTCCTCCTTACATTTTTATACCGAGTTTGTGCCATCCTGTTTATTCAGAAACTAATGGCCACCTAGGGTTTGTGTACCTGTGACCAGGGATGGGATGTGAGGTGCGATGCTTGTGGCAGCCAGCCTGAAGTCCTGGTCTACATGGAGTCTGTTGCAGGCTTTTGTTTTTATTGTCACAAGGGCACCGAAGGCTGTCTCAGACACATGTGTAGTACTGAATCAGAATCAGAACACTTTATTCATCCCCGAGGGGAAATTGGGTTCTACTACAGACACTCAAGCTCTAATAACTAAAAACTAACAAGATACAAGATAACAAGAAAATAGAAATAAATAGAAACAAGAAAAACAAATAGAAATAAAATATAAAATAAGAAAAAGAAATAAGAACAACATATATCAACAAGCATGGTGCACACAACACCCTGTCTATACTGCACTACCGCAGCACAAAACAACAGCACAAGCCAAACCCAACAAGGTAAAACAAATGGAGGGGCCAGTCCAACGTCCATTAACTCAGAGTGTCTGGCCCTCTGACGGAGGAGTTGTAAGGTTCGATGGCCACGGGCTGGAATGACCTCCTGGAGTGCTCTGTTGTGCATTTCGGCAGAATTTGTCTATTACTAAAAGTACTCCTGTGCCCAACCAGCATGTCATGGAGTGGGTGGGAGACATTGTCCATGATGGCACATAACTTCAACAATGTCCTCCTCCCAGAAACCGCTGCCAGAGAGTCCAGCTCCACCCCCACAATGTCACCGGCCTTGCGGGTCAGTTTATTGAGCCTGTTTGCATCCGCTACCCTCAACCTGCTGCCCCAACACACAACAGCAAACAGGAGAGCACTGGCCGCCACAGACTCACACCACATCCTGAGCATTGTCTGGCAGATTTTTGAATGGCAGAATAACCCTGTTTGGCCAGTCTGGGTACAACAGCGTGTCCTTTGACTATCCAAAACTTTTTGTGTCCGCTCTCCTGGAAATGTTTCTTTGACACCAAGTCGGCTTGAAGCTCAGCAAGCTCATCGTAGCCGCAGCCCCACCCGTGCAGCACGCAACAAGGTTCTCGGGGGGCGGATTGTTGGACGAGAGTTACGAGTCCACAGCCATAACAATATCCTGGCCTGTTGCTGCTGTGGTTAGATTGGTAGACATAAGTATGTCTTGTTTCAAGTCATCACTGTCAACATACTGAACATAAACGATGCGCACGGACTCTTCTGACACTGTTGTCGTTTCGTCCAACTGAGAGGCAAAAGGAACATTCCTAAGCTTCTCGCGCAGCTGGTTCGGACAATCTCCAGCCATTTTATCAATTCTGTCTTTGATGGTGTGGTCAGAGAGTGGGATGGTTTTCACTTTATCATTCACTTTATCATTTTGCTTGGCTTCATGCTGTCATGAGCTAGTAGTTTCTCACCACACATGACACATTCTGGCCGAGACTTGTCATGTCCTTCCATAAAACCAAAGTTGAGGTAGCTCTCGAAATAAAGCCTTACTTTCTTTCTTGACAATGAGTCATCCGCACTTTTATGTTTCTCAACCATGTTGTTTCATTCATAAAGTGCTGCTGCTGACTGCAGGAACAAACCAAGATGTGCTAACATTAGCTGCTAGCTGAGTAGCTACCTGACAACACTGGCTGCTCAGTTTAATAGCATAGATTGACGGGTCACAGAGGTGTGGTTACTAGGTGTAGCCCAACTCCATTTTAGAAGGGGGAGGGGGCAAAAATGTACCTTTTTACATATTTTTATATACAGACTTTTGTATGAAATAAATTATCCAGTAAGTGAGTCATTATGCTTTTATTTATCATGTGCACTTTGACAACCTCAGAGCAGAAAAGCCTCGCACACCCCCTGTAATCTTTGGCGCCCCCCCCCCCAAGGAGTGCGTGGACCCCAGGTTGGGAACCACTGGTTTACAGGACCTAAGTTCTTATGGGAGAACGAGATACCTCCAGCTGCAGAAGTCATCACAGGAATACCAGTCGGAGATGTAGAAGTCAAAAGGATCCAGACACTGAATACACTGAAAACAGAACATGCAAGTCTCTCAGACCGGCTGTCAAAGTTTTCCTCTTGATACGGAGCCACTCAAGCCATAGCACGTCTCCTCCGCTGTGCCAAGAAAGACAAATCAGCATGTCCCAGCACTGTCCAAGAAAGAGAGAGTGCACGGCACATCATCATAAGAGATGTACAGAGACAAGCATATGAAGAGGAGATAAGGATGCTCAAAAAGAGGATTCCGCTTCCATCTCAGAGCTAACTGTTTCAGCTTGACGTTTTCCTTGATCAAGATGGACTCCTCAAGGTGGGAGAAGGGTTGAAAAATGCATCACTTCCTTCTTTGAAACACCCAGTGGTCATCTCAAAGGATCACCCAATCACCAGAATGATAACAGCTCATTATCATGAAAAGGTCCAACATCAGGGTAAAGGCCTAACTATTAATGAGATAAGAGCAAATGGATTCTGGATTCAGGGAATGAACAGAGCTGTCGCATCATATGTGCATCAGTGTGTTAAGTGTCGAAAACTCAGAAGATACACAGAAGGGCAGAGTATGGCAGATCTGCCTTCAGAACAGGTAGCTCCATCACCACCATTCACTTAATGTGGATGGACTGTTTTGATCATTTTCTCACCAAGCAAGCACGCAAGTTCACAAGCGATACGGCCTTCTTTTCACACGCCTTTCCTGTCAAGCCATTCACTTGGAAATGTTGGATGATATGTCCACAGATGCCTTTATTAATGGACTTCGCTGCTTCATTGCCATGAGAGGGGCAGTGTGTCAAATAAGCTGTGATCAAGGAACTAACATTGTTGGAGCTGCAAATGAAATTTGTGACACTTTAAGTCAAGTGGACACCAGTCGTCTCAACACATTTCTGGCTGAAAAGCAGTGTGATTTCATCATGAATGCTCCCCCATTCAAGTCATACGTCATACAGGTGGTGTATGGGAGAGGCAAATTAGAACAGTGAGGAATGTTATTCGTTCCACTCTCTCACTTTCATCTGGCAGGCTGGATGACGCCTCACTGTGGACATTCTTCTATGAGGCTATGGCTATTGTAAATAGTCGTCCACTCACAGTTGATCACTTGAGTGAGCCAGATAGTCGGGAACCACTAACTCCCAATCACCTGCCCACAATGAAGTCTATGGCAGCCTTGCCATCTCCCGGCAGATTCATCAAACAGGACAATTATGCTCGTAAGAGGTGGCATCATGTTCAATATCTTGCTGAGCAATTCTGGAGTCGTTGGAAGAAGGAGTATCTATCTAATATCGCCACCAGACAACGATGGCATAATCCACGGAGAAACCTCACGGTTGGTGACATCGTCATGGAGAAGACTGACGACCTCCCACGGAACGAGTGGAGGTTAGCCAGAGTTGTGGACACAGTGACTGGTAAAGATGGACTTGTGAGAAAGGTAAAGATTTGTCTCAGAGACAAGAAGATGGTTAAGCAGGGACAGCATTCAGGCAAGCCATCCATCGTTGAGCGTCCAGTGCAAAAGCTGGTCCTGCTCTTAGAGACTGTGTGAATTCCCTCTTCACTTCACAATCTTAACAGTTTGAAAGTTTTTTCTTAAAAGCAACGACGATGTTTAACAAGCCTTACCAGTTAGAGGTCATTATTGACTGTAGAAATCATTTGTGCTTCACATTCAATACTGTCATTTAAAGGCCCTGATGATTTGGTGGGAGTGTAAATGGACTTTAATGTAGCCCAGCATACTCCCAGTATCTATTACATTTCATGTTTACTCGTTTATAAGTGTTTCTGTAAGTTTAAGTCATGAATAATATTATTAATAATAATAATAATAATAATGATAATAATAATAATAATAATAATAATAATAAGAAATCAATATTATATAGCGCTTTTCTAACACTCAAAGTCGCTTTACAATAAATGGAGTGAAACAAGACAACAGATGTCTGTGAATGTTCTCATTCATCCAGGCCATGGTTATCCAAAGGAATTGAATCAAGTGCCACTGGACTTGGTATATATCCGTGAAGACGTTTCGCCTCTCGTCCAAGAGGCTCCCTCAGTTCGTGCCTTTCTGACTAGACCAAGCTAGTCTGACTGGCTGGTGATGAGACTCAGATATTTATCCTCTTTGGAGTCGTTATCAGAGCTGTAGATTTCCATGGCTCTTTGTGACCCGATGTTTAGCAGCGACGGTCATTGGGGGTGTTAGTTTCGACTTCGTTAGTGCTCCATTCAATGGTCATGAGTCGTTGGAGCCATTAGTGAGCGACTGTTGTTCTTGGAGGCGAGGCTTCTTGAGTCTCCTGGGTAGAGATGAAACGGCATTGTAAGTGGGAGATAGGTGGTGTTGCAGACCTCCTCCTCTGTTGAGGGATGGTTTTTCCACTTTCGCATAGATGGCTTCCTTCACCTCTCTTTCAAACCATCTATCTTCTCTGTCCAAAATGTGTACGTTGCTGTCTTCGAAGGAGTGTGTCTTCTCCTTTAGGTGTAGATAGACTGCTGAGTCTTGTCCTGAGGAGTTTGGCCTTCTGTGTTGGGCCATCCGTTTGTGTAGTGGTTGTTTGGTTTCTCCTATGTATAGGTCAGTACAATCCTCATTGCATTGCACAGCATACACCAGATTGCTTTTCCGGGTGTGTGGTACACGGTCTTTGGGATGAACCAGTCTTTGTCGGAGTGTGTTGCGGGGTTTACAGGAAACCTACCACACACAGACCAATATCTACTTTTCGACTCACACCACCCTCTGGAACACAAACTGGGCGTCATCAGAAAGAAAAAAAAGAAATTATTCTTCGGTACTCTTGTCATTAGTTTCACTAACCAGCACTAGTGCCCATTGAGGTGTCTTCTCCTCTCCGACCACAATGTGGGTTACGCCTATTTTTCAGCCTGCATGTATGTATGTATGTATGTATGTCCATTGATTTTCTCAATAGCTGCTCATCCTCATTCCTTTGCAAAGTTCATTGCTCTTTCCTAAAAAAAAAACAAACAAAAAAACAAAACTGGCGTTCTGCAGTGCAGAGTAATAGTCTAAAGGAAGACATGATTTGTTGAACAAATGCTCTTAAATATCAAGGTCACGGTTTCTTTGTAGCGTTTTCTGGGTTTCTTCCTACATAGAAACGAGCTACATCACTTTAAATGAGTGCTTTATTTTGTTTTAATCCACAATAGTTGGTTTATACCTTTGTCTGTTTTTCACATGGCTTGCAAGCCTATACGTTCACTGAATCCTGTATTGGAAAGTAACGTGCAATGCATCATAGGATGCTTCATTTATCCATCCATCCATTATCCAAACCGCTTATCCTGCTCTCAGGGTTGCGGGGATGCTGGATCCCATCCCAGCAGTGCTTTCTTTATTATTTGTTCATTCTATTCTTTTAACATGGGAATTTTTGTCCTTTACCTGGCCCTCCTGTGAGTCTGCATGCATGGCCACACAAGGGCGACAGTGTGCATCTCATACCGATGTACTGATCTATCTATTGTCTCTGACATACTGCTGATTGCTGCTTGTCTGTGAGTTTGTGTATGGTCTGGGTAGATTGTAAAACTAAATTGCCCTTCTGGGATAAATAAAGTTGTCTGAATCTGAAGATGAATGGTTGGTGAATAAATCGAAGGACAGAATACATATATATGTACATACAGAGATTCCTTCCATTATGTTATAATATAACAGGATTTGAAAAGTTCCCTGACATGTGAAGGGATGTGTTAAAAAACACAATACAAAGGCTGGTACAGCATCCCAATGCTGAATTTAATGGTTACAATCTCGCTGTTGTTTCTCCTATACAACACAGATAAATATGGAAAATATTAAGTCTTAGTTATATAGATTTGTTCAAAGGTGTATGTTGTTGAAGTTGTCTTGTTTTATGACACAAGATGCTAACGCTGTATGTTGTGTGTATCCATTCTTTCCTGTGTTCAGATGGGTACTCCAAAGAAAGAGGACTCTCCACCACCAGGGTCCTTCCAGATTCAAATAGGTGGTGTGCTGTGTGGCACCTCCAGCAACTATCTGGTGCAGGACTTCATTGGAGAAGGCGGCTTCGGCAAGGTCGCCAAGTGTGTGCAGTCACGCAGTGGCAAAACCGTGGCTGTGAAAATCATAAAGAAGGGCCCCGGTATGATCAGAATGGCAAAGAAAGAGGTAAAGCAGGAGACTTTTTATCCAAGTTTGTGTACCAGAGTATCTTCCTTAACTTGCTCTTAAAAGCTGTGTTTTTGCTCACCATATTCATAGATAGCCATACTCACCAGGCTGAGGGCCCGGGATGCAGATAAATGCAACTTTGTGCGGTGGAGTGGCTGGTTCATCCACCTGGACTACATCTGTCTGGAATTTGAACACATGGACATGAACCTAAAGAAGCTCATTGAACTCAGAAAGCACAAACCTCTGCCTTTGAAGGAGATCAGCGGCATTCTGCATCAGGTCAGCTGATCTTTGCTCTTCTCATGCTAACGTATTCATACACATGGAGCCATTGAAAGAACCTCTAAACTTTGGCTTCATCCCCAGCAGGTGCATTCAACGTGCACCTGTTGTGGAAATATGTAATCTGAAATTTGGGGACAGTTGAGCTGCGGTATTTATACCCGCGGCGTCATCACATGCAGGACATCATCACGTCTGGATCATGCACATGACCTCAATGCATTTGGCACGAACATATAGCATGCTAACCTTAGCCTAAGCTAATTAGAGAACTGCTCGCCTGAACAACTTCACACTTGACACTGCATTTCCGTGGGTCCTCAGCAAATCACCCGCCAAGTGTGAAGTCTATCAAATGAACAGTTGTTGAGAAAATCCAAAGACAGACAGACAGACATACTACATACTTACAGAGTTTCTTCCATCTTATGTGACAATTGATAAATATATAAAGAGGGATAACTAAATCAATGTTCTGTAAAACTTTTGATTCATTTACTGAATGGGAATTTCTCATAACTTCTCAGTTGGCCACAGCAGTTCATCACCTGAATGACATGGGACTCATTCATGGTGACTTGAAACCTGACAATGTGATGGCGGTGGATCACACACAGAGGCCCCTGAGGGTCAAAATAATTGACTTTGGCCTATCTCTTCACACGTCAGAGATAGCAGTGGTAGTAAGACTTGGTACCCGACAGTACAAGTGAGTGGCAGACAACATGAAGGAGTAGTTTAGTGTAGTTGGGAGTAGTTGTGGTAGTGCGTGGAGTTTTCATGACTGATGTGTTGGTGTTTTGTCTCCTCTCAGCCCTCCAGAAATGTTCCTCGAGCTCCCCTTGATTAAGGCGATCGATGTCTGGGCTCTTGGGTGTGTGGCTGCCGAAATGGCCATCGGTTTGTATCTGTACCCTGGGCAGAACAGTTATGAAATGGTAAGTACTTCAATTTAACACTTTTCAGTTATTGTTTTGTGTTTCTAATAAAACACAAATCTCCAAGTAGTTAAGAGGTGGTTTTACGTTTTTCCTGTGAAGGTGTAATTGTTTAGATATTTTAAAAACAAAGTGACAACACCATGAAATTGGAGAAGGCACCCAGTTTACCAGATTAGCAACATCTTGTTGCCATTTTACAGAAATAACCTTTGTTTTGTTTGTAAGGCTTTTTGTTTGTATGGTTGAGCTGTATTTTTCTCTTATGCATCTATTGTTTTTATTGATAAGACAAGGCCCTCTCAGTACATCCTATTTTCTAACACAGTATATGTGGTTTGCTTATGGAAAGTATTTTAGCCGTTAATGTGTCCAGTATAAGACCTCACTATGTCTTGTCAATATAACTTATACCCCTTTCACACTGGCCAAAAAAAACCCTGCCAACATCCAACTTTTTACATTGACCAAAGGCAGACATTAGCGGGTTTTTTGTCCAGTGTGAAAGGGGTTTTACAGGCCAAAGGGTGTGAGAGATGTTTGCTGGTCAGTTTTTCTCTAAAGGTGACTGAGGAAATGTAGAGGTCACACCCTTTATCTGGGCCTATGTCATAATATGATGTATTTTGTGTGTAGATGAGATACATGGTGGAGACACAGGAACAGCCAGCAGACCATCTCCTCGAAGCAGGACGGAACACATTCCGTTATTTCAAGGAGGTTTCCCCCAAGTCCTCCAAGCCAGGGTGGAGACTCAAGGTACTATAATTCACCTTCCTACTCAAATGGAGCTGGTCTTAGAGGCTCACATGTCAGTCCCATTGTCTATTGGTCTGCTTGGTTCACTGTAGTTATGATAGTAATGTCACGATGAATGTTCTTCTCTTTGTAGACGCCGCAGGAATATCAAGCAGAAAGCGGGGTCCGGACGAGGAGCAGACAATATCACCTGAAGCTTGATGGAATTCAGCGTGTAAGTGATCTCTTTTCATCCTTCACCATTTATGTCCTTCACCATTTATGTTATGTCATGTTATTGCCATGATCCAGAAGAGTGATTTGAAATAATCTTGACCCTTGTTGTCTGATAAACTTCCAGTTCTTGTCATCTAAATATTGGTACAAGGAGGGAGAGATGTTTGTAGACCTGGTGAAGCAAATGCTGCAGATGGATACCAGCCAGAGAATAACACCCCATGACATTCTGCAGCATCCGTTCATCACCACAGACTACTCTGAGGATGACGTCTCCTACAACTTCAAGTAAGTGTGCATTACACAGCTCTGTCTGTGGACTCATATGGGTGGATAGAGTTGGTTGTTCATGTTATGAATGTAATGTATATTATTTGTGAACGCAATGTAATGTACCCTGGGGCACTCTGTGGGAGGTGCTGTGGGAGAATGGGGTACCGGGGCAGTTGCTACAAGCCATCCGGTCCTTGTATAACCAAAGTAAAAGCTGTGCCCGCATTCTCGGCACAAAGTAAAACACGTTTTCGGTGGGCATAAGACTCCATTAAGGTTGTCCCTTGTCTCCGATTCTGTTTGTGATATTCATGGAAAGATCTCAAGTCGCAGCCAAGGTGAGGAGTGTGTCCGTTTTGGGAACCTCAGAATTGCATCTCTGCTCTTCGCAAATGATGTGGTTTTGTTAACTTCATCAGAATGCGACGTCCAGCATGCACTGGGGCGGTTTGCAGCTGAGTGTGAAATGGCCGGGTTGAAAGTCAGCACCTCCAAGTCAGAGGCCGTGGTTCTCTAGTAGAAAATGGTGGACTGCTCCCTCCGGGTTGGGGATGAGTTGGTGCTTCAAGTGAAGGAGTTCAAGTATCTTGGGGTCTTGTTCACGAGTGAGGGTAGGGTGGAGGGGGAGATTGACAGGTAGATTGGTGAAGCATCAGCAGTAATGCGGATGTTGTACTGGACCATTGTGATGAAGAGGGAGCTGAGCTGGAAGGCAAAGCTCTTACTTTACCAGTCAATCTTCGTTCCAACCCTCACCTATGGTCATGAGCTTTGGGTAGTGACTGAAAGTGTTAGATCGCGGATAAAAGTGCCTGAAATTAGTTTCCTCAGTAGGGTGTCTGGGTTCAGCCTTAGGGTGAGGAGCTCGGACATCTGGAGGGAGCTTGGATTAGAGCCTCTGCTCCTTCGTGTTGAAAGAAGCTGGTTGAGTTGGTTCGGGTATCTGATTAGGATGCCTCCTGGGCGCCTTCCTCTGGAGGTTTTCCGGGCACATCCAACTGGGAGGAGACCCCAGGGTAGACCCAGAACTCGGTGGAGGGACTATATGTCCAATTTGGCCTGGGAACTTCTTGGGATCCCCCAGGAGGAGCTGGAGGGCGTTGCTGGGGAGAGGGACGTCTGGAGTGCCCTACTTAGCTTGCTGCCACTGCGACGCCACCCCGGAGAAGCGGCTGATGATGGGATGAGAGATGCAAAGAGTTGGTTGTGCATTTATCAATTGTCTTTCTGTATGAATTCCATTAGTAGAAAGCTGAGTCTGACTGTCTTTCAGTACCCCAAACAGTACCAGCCAAGCTCTCATTAAAAAAAAAAAAGAAAAAAAAAGGCTTTGCATTAAGACTACAGACAGTGGTGGCGCGTGTGTTTTATGGTATCATATATCTTTACTCACCTACTTAAATTTCTTTGATTTCATCATCAGCTCGGACACAAGTTCATCTTGCACAATGGAGAGCTCCATGGATATTACAGTGTATTAACAGTATAATGACGAGAGTTTTGTTCTTTACAGAGTTACACCTAAGACCTGCTCCTGTCAGGGAAAGGACTCCTTTAAGCAGAAAGAGGAGGAGACCAAAGAAGAAGCCTCCTCCCCTGATCAGAATGAGCAGGAGGCCAAGGCAGGACCAACCTCCCCTGATCAAGATGAGAGCGAGGTCAATGGAGGAACAAAGTATAAGGTCAAGGGCAAGAAGTTATGTCTCCGATGCTTCTTTCGAAGGCTGTTGAAGATTTTTTGCCGCTGACGTTACCTGTTTGACAAAAATCTTCTTGTCAACGAAAGAGCCCTTCTCTCTTCAACCCCGCTAATGTGACAGGTGGGAGGGATGAATGGCGCATTCATAGTCTGTTGCAAATGGGCAATATAGTTATGTTTCAGTCCCAGAACCCAAATGCACAACTCAGGAGGCAGGGAGCAAGTTGAAGCCCAGTGGGCGATTTAACGAATGAGAGAGAGTAGCGGAGATGAATGGAGATGAGCAGCGAGTAGTGGCTTGCTTGAGCTGGCTTCTGGAATCCCAACACACCATGTAGCCTAAAAACATGCCTCATAAAGAGGTTAGCAGTCTCGGCAGATGTGGGGAGATTAGGAAGAGCCAACAGGTGTACCGCCTTGGAGAATCGGTCCACTATGGTCAGGATGACGGTGTTACCCCGGGAGGGGGGCAGGCCAGTAATTAAATCCAATGAGAAATAGGACCATGGATGGCTGGGCATGGGGAGTGGATGCAGCGGGCCGGCAGGGGGTTGGTGAGAGGCCTTGCCACTCTTCTCCCTCCCGGATCCGGACAAGGTGGTAGGCACTCCGGAGGTCCAACTTAGCGAAGACGGTAGCATCAGCGAGGGGCTCAAAAGTGGAACTCATGAGTGGAAGAGGGTATTTGTTCTTGATAGTGATGTCGTTAAGCTGGCGGTAGTCAATGCAGGGCCTGAGATCACCCTTCTTCACGAAGAAGAACCCCGCTGCCACGGGGAAGAGGAGGGTCGAATTAGCCCTGCTGCCAGAGAGTCACTGATGTAAGCCTCCATGGCTACCTTGTCCGGAAGAGAAACATTGTAGAGGCAGCTGGCCAGGAGAGGAGCCCCAGGAAGAAGTTCAATAGCACAGTCACAAGGGCGGTGAGGAGGCAGAGACTGGGGACGTTCCTTACTGATCACCTCTCTGAGGTCGTGATACATGGAGGGTGCTGAGGAGAGGTCGGGTGGTGAAGGACTGGGAATACTCCTCTGTAAAGAGCTCTTAGCCGCCCGGAGACAGCGGGCGTGATATGAGGTACTCCATCCCAGGAGGATAGAGAGTGGATAACCATGAGTTTTATCGGCGCCACATGGTTTCCCGAGAGAGTGAGTGTAAGGGTAAATGTCTCATGGGTGATGTGAGCTAGTTGGCGCCCATCCAAAGCAAGAGCTTTAACTGGGCTGTCCAGAGGCGTGATGGGAATGGCAGCCTGAAAGGCAACGTCCTGGTCAATATAACTCTCGTCAGCACCCGAGTCGATGAGAGCGTTGACTGAGAGAGTCTGGCCATCCCAGGTGTTTGAGAAATGGTGAGACGGCTCACCAGGACTCCCCTGTTGCCAGGCGAGCCAAATCTTTTGGGAGTTGGGGACAGGTGTTTATACGATGACCCTCCTCACAGCAGTAGAGGCACAGTCCCCTCCGTAACTGGTGTTCTCGTACTGCAGGAGAGAGTCGTGTCCATCCCACCTGCATGGGCTCCTCCTCCGTAACAGTCTGAGAAGCAGGGGACTGAAAGACTCAATGGGAGGTTTGAGAGCTCTGCTCGGATGAAGTGTACGAACTCTGGGGAAGAGAGCGAGAAGGGGACTCAATGAACCCCGGGAGGGGCGAGAGGTGGAACTGGAGGTGCGTTGACTCCTCTTATGCCTCCGCTCCCAAAGGTTTTCGTCGATCCTAATAGCCAGTGAGGTGGGTTCATACCTGGTGGCCAATTCGTCCAGCAGCCACTAACCTGAACTCCACTGAATAGTCGGCAGCATTGCCACTGCCTTCCTGGATGGTATTCAGTCGAGTATCGGGGTCCATGCTATGAGCTGGATGGTCGAAGGTCTTCCGTAACTCTGAGACAAAGGCGTCATAGTTGAAACAGTGGGCCGCCTGCATGACTCAGAAAGCCGTTGCCCATTTTGCTGCTCTGCCAGTGAGGAGATTGGAAATGTAGGCTATTTTAGCTGCGTCTGTGGTGAATTGGCTGGGTTGGTGGGTGAAGACGAAGGAGCACTGCACCAAGAAGGAATGGCATTCCTCAAAATCTCCATTGAATGGTTTAGGACTGGCCCGTGTCGGTTCCCGGGGAACTAGGACTGCGGGAGCCGGGACAGGAAGAGAGATAAGCCCTTGCGCAGCTGGAGCTGGAACTCCTGGAGCAGAGATGGGGAGGCTGCACCCAGTGAGAAGGCAAAGTTGATCAAGGATGATCGTCTCCTGATCGGCCAGGGCTTGCTTTGATGGTCGACCAGTGCCTGTATTAATCCTGGTAGGGGTTGGACGGTTTGGATATGGTCATGGAAGGCCTGCATGGCAACCATGATCTCCTGGAGCTGGCGGAAGTGTCTGGCGGTGATCTGGGCTTGTTCTCCACCACCTAACCTGCTTGCACAGTAGGTTAGGTGGTGGAGAGCCAGAGGACCCAGTTGAAGATGGTTCTCATGAGTTGGCTGGGTTCGACATGGTGAGTTCATACTGTTATGGATGAGTTGATTGGAGATTGGGACCAGAGAGACACCCACCGAGACGTACAAGCGATGATCAGCTTAGCATCCCTTCCTGCTAGTCTCCAATCAGCACCTCAAGGTGTTACCTGTGTACCCTGCACCAAGTCTGGTCGCATGGCTGCACGCCGCCCTTACAGCCATACTACTTCCAGCCGTCCTTCATGTATGGACGAGCCGACAGACTTGACATGATTGACTAAATCCATGGACAATTCAGAGACGGTTAATACAGACCATTGCCATGGACAAATTCATGGACAGCTCATTGTCTGTTTATGCAGTGGCTAGTCACCAGACATGGCTTGTGACCCTTGACCTTTGTTTGAGTCCCAACTCGCAGAAGAAGGTCGTCAGAGTCAAATTCACAAGAGACTGTGAAAAATAAAATAATAATAATGCCAGGATGACATTTATTTGGTAGGGGAGAGTGTGACAGGTTGAAGGGATGAATGGCTCATTCACTGTCTGTTGCAAATTAGCAATATAGTAGGTTCATGTTCATTGCTTGCTTTGTTCTGTTGTGCAATTTTAGCGGTAATGGTGTTTAACTGTGATGTACAGAGTGGTCTTGATCTGGTAGTCTGAGATCGATTGCTTCTGTCTCCACCCACTACCAAGGGGAATTCGCGGTGATTTCCTCATTCCAATAAAATACTCATCGAGGAAGCACCCATCTTATCACTTTAGGGATCTTGTCACCCCTGTCAAGGGCGTAACACTAACTGTATTACAAAAAATAGATTGGCTTGTCTCATTTTTTTTTTGTGTTATTGTTATTAGTCATTTATGATACTTCAAACTGAGGATACACTGACACTATAGGAGGATTGGCATATCAAGTTTGTCTTGTGTACTTGTATGTATGAGATCTCTGTGAACATTTGTGTATAATGTGATCGAATATGTAGTATATATAGAATATTACCAGATGGAAATAATCAAGAAACACATGTACTGGATGTGAGTATCTTCAGGACTGGAGCTTTGATTTCATGTCGTGGTGTTAGTCAGCTGTTATGTTCACTACTAAATCTTTTCCAGAGCATTTTAAAACACTGAAATCAAGTAAATGGAGAGATGTTCTTGGCATGGTGGTCCTGTCTTACTAAGGACTCCCTTTTTAAACAGTGTGAGTATTGAGTGATTGTGTAACATGGAAACACATGGGCAGGGATAACAAGTGTACTACCATCCCTCAACTGTGTTTCTGCCATGTGTACATTGCATCCTGACTACATAACTTCAGTTTCTTTTTCTCTGGTCTGCCGTGTACGAACATCGAGGTCCTCCAGAAGACGGTTTAGAATGAAGGCCTACCGTCGGAGGTTGTCAAATATTGTCATCAGTCTACCTGTTGTTCACTGTGTAACTATAAAGCCCACCATGATTCAGGCCAACACCAATAAACTGAAAGATTTGCACTGCTAAAATCTAGACTGAAACCAGAAAGTTTGATCATATTACACCATCCTATAGCCTCCATACACTGATCATATTACACCATCCTATAGCCTCCTTACACTGATCATATTACACCATCCTGTAGCCTCCAGACACTGATATTATTACACCATCCTGTCGCCTCCATACACTGATCATATTACACCATCATATAGGCTCCTTCCACTGATCATATTACACCATCCTGTAGCATCAAGACACTGATCATATTACACCCATCCTATAGCCTCCATATACTGATCATATTAGAACATCCTATAGCCTCCATTCACTAATCATATGACACCATCCTATAGCCTCCATACACTGATCATATTACACCCATCCTGTATCCTCCACACACTGATCATATTACACCCATCCTGTATCCTCCATACACTGATCATATTACACCCATCCTATAGCCTCAATACACTGATCATATTACACCATCCTATAACCTCCATACACTGATCATATTACACCATCCTATAACCTCCATACACTGATCATATGACACCATCCTATAGCCTCCATACACTGATCATATTACACCATCCTGTAGCCTCCATACACTGATCATATTACACCATCCTGTAGCCTCCATATACTTATCATATGACACCATCCTATAGCCTCCATACACTAATCATATTACACCATCCTGTAGCCTCCATACACTGATCATATTACACCATCCTATAACCTCCATACACTGATCATATTACACCATCCTGTAGCCTCCATACACTGATCATATTACACCATCCTGCAGCCTCCATATACTGGTCATATTACACCATCCTGCAGCGTCCTTACTCTGATCATATTACACCACCCTGTAGCCTCCAGACACGGATCATATTACACCCAACCTATAGCCTCCATACACTGATCATATTACACCATCCTATAGCCTCCATACACTGATCATATTACACCATCCCGTAGCCTCCATACACTGATCATTAACGCATCACAGGTGCCCAAAGTTCTTTAAATTCACCAGAACTGAACTGGAACAGGAACAAAATACCTGAGGACAGCAGCAGCTGATCTAAATGTGGTAGTTTTTCTATGAGGCGGGTTTTCTGCTGGGGTTAGCAGCAGAAAGTAAGCTGACATGTTGATACAAAATAAAAAATTTCCAGAAAGGATTTTCTTAAAAATAGAATTCCCCAAAGAATAAGAATGGAATGTCCTAAGAAGCCACAGAAAAACTATACTAAAAAAAGCAAACAAGTACCAAGATTATGAGTGCATGTCAGAAAAAGTGGCATCTTCTCATATAAAACATGGCCTCCCATTACAACCTGTCTTCACGGCCTCCAAAGGCTGAGCTCATTATCAAGTTCACTCATAACACAAATATAACTGCATTTCCATCTGATTCCATGTTACCCTATTCACAGTGAACTGGATTTCCTTAACCTGCATGTTATTGGTCTTACCCCTTTGCTTCATTTGAGTCCTGACTAAAGAACCTGAAAAAACCCTGCATTTAGTAGGTGTTAAAAAGTTCCTCCCCTTTTGCAGTGTCTTCGTTATTCTCAATCCAAGACTAGAAGTGAACTTGAGTTTGCCTCCTGTAGAACTAGTCTTAGCCAGTCCTCTAAGTGGCTTGGCGCCCTCTCTAGGCAGAAAGGGGAAACTGCGGCAAGACACCTTGAACGGGCCCCAGGGTGACTTGGTCCAGGTCGTGGTACTTTCTCTAGGGGTTCGGAGCCGCTTGCCTCCTAACTGTTCTCATCATATAACACTGCCGTTCCTGGCCCGGGTCTGAATGGGCGCCCAGGCTGGGTCTTGAGTGTGTCTGGGAAATATCGGTCTTTATTAACAAAAAAAGCAAACATTGGGTCTATTTTATGCATTTCGTAGGTTCGGCTATTTGCGTTTTTATAGCCTATCTTATGAAATTGCACAACTCTTCCAAGTGTTTCAGAAAGGACATTGTTTTACATCACATTTGTTTGATTCAATCATTTTTAGCAGACTGCCATCATGTGCCTCAAGCTTCTTTAGTGTAGGACACTTAATGTCAAGGATGGGATCTGTGTCAATGAGTCCATCAAGGCTGACCCCGAGCCACTTTTCTTTCTCATGCACAACAAGGCCTGTCGTTTCCACTGTTTGCCCTGTGGTGTCCTCAAAACATTTTCTTGCCAAAGGCTCAGATGTTTGACCGTACCGAGTGGCTGTGTTTCCAAAAAACTTGCAGTTCAATTTTCTTTCCACCCAGTTGCCTGGGTCTCCTTTTTTTTTTTTGGCACTTCAGATGCCTCGCTACTGGTTATTGTAATTGTTCTCTGGTCTAGCCAAAATGGACAATTCTGGCCCTTTGTTTTTGTTTCTATTTTCTCTCTTTCATCTTTCCCACATTTGACATATCTTTCAAAAACTACATTGCAGAGTTTACATTTATGTTCTGCACATTGTGTTACGTCTGCACACATCGACAGTGCTGCATTTGATTTGGCACTGTTCGATTGTGCTGGGATCGATTGGTGATGCCTGCGGGCTCTGGGTTGTTTGATCGGGTCTGCCTGTGACTCTGGGTCAGTGAAAAAAAAACAATGCAACGCAGAGGTTGTGTCGAGCGACAGCGCTGTGTCCTGACGTGATTTCTAAACACAATACATTGTGCATAATCTTTGGGTAGTTCATTAATATTTGCATTCTTCTGTGGCTGTGCAGTCAACACATGATGTAAAATGGTTCCAGGTATCATTGCCAAGTCAGCCATCTCAGGGGATGAAAAGTGTTGAATAACATCTGCATGTGTCTCAAATGTAACTTTCATAGTTTTCCCATGTCCATGATCTGACCCTTGAATGTTCTCAACTGTGTCTGGCACCACATTTTTCCTGGTGGATTGGTTCCAGGCACACACTTTGTCAGTGCAGGCTGTGCCTGTGAGGCCTTGGGTCACAGCATCTTTGACCTTGTAAAGTAGTCCTGCTGTATGACTGCAGCACTTCCCTCTGTTGGCCATACAGTCACAGTTCACACCTACAACTTTGGCATCTTTTCTCTGCAGAGTCAGTTCAGCATTATGATGGTTATTAATGGACTGTGAGTATTGGACAGGTCCTTTTAGAACAGTGTTTCTCAGCCCAGTCCTCAAGGAACCCCTATCCTGCAGATTTTCATTGTAACCCTGCATAGGTAGCCCTGCTTGTACTTACTCGACCAATCATCTCGCAGCACTTAATTATGCAAGGTGTGCAACATCTGACAAAATTCATTGCTGATTGGTTGAATAACTACAAACAGGTACCTATTCAGGGTTGCAAAGAAAATATGCAGGATAGGGGTTCCTTGAGGACTGGGTTGAGAAACAGTTTTAGAATGATGTGTTCATTATATGGCAGAGTGTGCAATATTTGGCTAACCCATCTGGAGCCTGTCAAGGGGCATGCACAGTTCCCGGCCTAGCATGAGAGAGGCTGGGGAGACGCCTGTGGTCGAGTGCTGTGTGGACCAATAGTGCAGCAGAGTGTGACGGTTGGCCTGTGTGAAAGAGCACCCTTGGGCCATGTGTGCTCTGAGGCCGTTTTTCAGTGACTGGTGAAAATGTTCAACGCCGCCATTGGCCTGGGGGTGGTAGTACGCAGTGCATATATGACGGATGCCCTTGTTTCCGAGATAAGCAGTGAACTCAGCAGAGACCAGCTGAGGGCCGTTGTCAGTGGTGATGGTCTTTGGGAGGCCCCAGCGAGAGAAGAGAGAGTCCAGGAAGTCGATGATGATCTGTGAGGTCACAGTGCCGGAAGTGGTGAGTTCAGGCCATTTTGAGTGTAGATCGTAGGCGACCACCATGAAGCGTTGGTGGTGGGGAGCTCCATGGATCTCACCACAAATGTCCAACTGCAGGTGTTCCCAGGGCTGAGAGGGCCAGGCGAGAGGTTGCAGGGGTGGGGGAGCCTGGTGGCCAGTCTTGCCACTCACAAGGCAGGCAGAACAGTCCTTCACCAGAGCCTCAATATCTCTGTCTATCCCCGGCCACCACACCAGGTCTCGGCAGCGCTGTTTCAGTTTCACAATGCCCAGGTGGCCTTCATGCGCCATATTCAAAACACACGCACGGAGAGCAGCTGGGACCACTGTGCAAAACCCACGTGCCACGCAGGTGTCATTCCAGCAGGAGAGCTCCTGTCTGACTCGGGCGAATGCAGCCAGCTCCTCTGGGACCTTGTGAGGCCAGCCGTTCTGGATGTAGGTGCGGAGCTGGGAGAGGACAGGGTCCTGTTCGGAGGCTGCCCTCAGCTCCTGCAGAGAGACAGTGGCCTGGAGGGGTGTGTGTAGCATTTGGACAATGTCCTTTTCCACACAGTCAGTGTCCGTCTGTGGAGCTGGGGTGGAGACAGAGCGAGAGAGCAGGTCGGTGACAACATTGTCTCTGCCTGGGGTGAACTGCAGGCTGAAGTTGTACTGGCGGAGGCGGTCAGACCAGCAGTGCAGCCTCAGGGGTTTGTGGCCTGTCCCAGATGTGGACAGCAGCGCTGTCAGGGCCTGGTGATCTGTCCTGAGGGTGAAGGAGCGGCCATAGAGGTAGAGGTGCCACCTTTCACAAGCCCAGATACAGGCTAACGCCTCACGCTCACCCACGGAGTACCGCTGCTCGGTCAGGTTGAGAGCACGGGAAGCGAAGGCAATGGGCTTCTCCACACCGTTCTGGGTTTGAGACAACACAGCCCCTATCGCTGTGGCTGACGCGTCACAGGTCACAAAGGTGGAGCTGGAGATGTCGAAGTGAGTCAACACTGGTGGTGAAGTCAGTTGAGTCTTGAGATCACGCACAGCGTCACTGCATGCCTTTGACCACACCCATGGCTCGTCCTTACGCAGCAGCTGGCGCAGGGGGGCTGTGGTCGCAGAGTACTGGGGAAGAAACCTCAGGTAGTAACTTGTCATACCCAGGAAGGAGGCAACCTGGGCGGCCGAGCTGGGCTCAGGGATGGCCTGAATGGCGTCCACGTTGGATTGTAGTGGAGTTACACCGCTCGCTGACAGCCGGAACCCCACGAACTCGATGGCTGGCACAGAGAGGACACATTTCTCAGCATTGAGAGTTAGCTTGTGCTTGGACAGGGCTGCGAAGACCATGTTGAGGCGCTTGTCGTGGATTTCACTGGTGGGCCCGTGTACCACTATATCATCCAGATAAATGGCCACGCCCAGTATGCCAGCCAGCACGGAGACCATGATTTTCTGGAAGCAGCTATTGGCGGAGCTGAGACCGAAAGGCATCCTGGTGTAGCGAAACACTCCTGCATGTGTCACGAAGGCTGTGAGGTTTTGGCTGCTGGGGTGGAGGGGCACCTGTAAGTACCCCTGTCTGAGGACGAGCTTGGAGAACACCTCAGAGCCATAGAACTGAGCAGTGAGTTCTTCTGAGGTGGGTGGTGGGTACTTATCAGGGACCACTGCCTTATTTACTGCACGTAGATTGACGCAGACACGCAGGCCCCCCGACTTCTTCTTAGCCACCACGAGGTTTGAGACCAAAGGTGACGCGTCCACCGGTTCAATGATGCCAGCTTCCAGCAGTTGTTGCAGCTCGGCGGAGACCCCATCACGGAGAGCCAACAGGATGCGGCGCAGTGGTTGGATGACGGATTTCACAGCAGGGTTGAGGAGAGGTTGATGGGCGAAGGCGGAGAGGCAGCCCAGCCCTATAAATAGCGATGGCCACTTCTGCTGCCAAGGCGTGGCAACAGTCAGGATTGCTGCCCCTCTTGTGTCTAAGAGGGAGAACCCCAGAGCGGAGAACAGGTCCAGGTCCATCAGGTTGGCCCCAAGGCGTGCCATATGAAAAACTGCATTGGGCACCAGCTTGGTTCCATAGCGGACAGTCACTTGGAGAGGGCCAACCAGATCGATTTTGGAGTCACCATACCCACAGAGGGCAGCTGAGGGTGCGGACAGTGGCAGTGAACCGAAAAATTGACTGTAGGTATCAACATTCAGGAGAGACACACCTGCACCGGTGTCCAACAGCAGGGGGATGCACACATCATTAATGTTGACTGTGCATGATTTGAATGACACTGGCCCAGAGCTCACCTTGTGAATGATGGCGGTTGAAGACTGGGGGGTGTGGCCCTCTGACCCAGCCGGGGAAGATCGACAGACGTTGGCAAAGTGATTTTGCTTACCGCAGCTACGGCATGTCTGGCCACGGGCAGGGCAGTTCGGAGCCCTTGAAACATGAGCCCGAGATCCACAGTTACCACGGGACTGTTGAGGGCGGGGCCGAGAACGCTGTCGTTGCAGTTGCAAGACGTCCTCAGTGGAGTCGGCGCCCGCCTCGCTCTGGCTGGGTTGCGTCCCGAGGGGCAGCCGTGAGTAGAGGGAGAAGTCGTTGGCAGCTTGACTGGAGGTGGCCACTTGCTGTGTATTTAGCATAGCAGCACACTCAGCTGCTCTCTCAACTTGTAGTGCGACGGTAATTGCTCTGGACAGCAGCAGATCGTCTTTTTCCAGCAGGAGAGTCTCACGCACCTTTGCGTTGTTGGTGTGTTCGATTAGCTGGTCGCGAACCATCTCGTCCTGAAGCGCGCCAAACTTGCATGAGCTAGCTAGCCCTCGCAAATTAGCTACATACTGCTGCACAGACTCACCAGGCAGTTGGTGTCGCTGACGGAATATAAATCGCCGAAGGAGGGCACTCTGTGGAGCAGCGAAATGGGTGCTCATAAGTCCCATAGCTTCGTCAAAGTTTGTGAAGTGTGTCACTCCTGACACACTTCTCCACCCACTCCAACCTGCCTGCACTCTCTTTTTCACCTCTCTACTGCACTCCCCGTTACTTTGGACAGTTGACTCCAAGTATTTAAACTCAAATGCCTTTGTCACCTCCACTCCTTGCATCCTGACCATTCCACTGTCCTCTCTCTCATTCACGCATAGGTATTCCGTCTTGCTCCTACTGACTTCCATTCCTCTTCTCTCCAGCGCATACCTCCACCTCTCCAGGCTCTCCTCAACCTGCACCCTACTCTCGCTACAGATCACAATGTCATCCGCGAACATCATGGTCCATGGAGACTCCTGCCTGATCTTGTCCGTCAACCTGTCCATCGCCATTGCAAACAAGAAAGGGCTCAGAGCCGATCCTTGGATGTAATCCCACCTCCACCTTGAACCCATCTGTCATTCCAACCGCACACCTCACCATTGTCACACTTCCCTCATACGTATCCTGCACCACTCCTACATACTTCTCTGCAACTCCTGACTTCCTCATACAATACCACACCTCCTCTCTCGGCACTCTGTCATAAGCTTTCTCTAAATCTACAAAGACACAATGCAACTCTTTCTGGCCTTCTCTATACTTCTCAATCAACATTCTCAAAGCCAACATCGCATCTGTGGTGCTCTTTTGTGGCATGAACCCATACTGCTGCTCGCTGATCATCACCTCTCCTCTTAACCTAGCTTCTATTACTCTTTCCCATATCTTCATGCTGTGGCTGATCAACTTTATACCTCTGTAGTTGTTACAGTTCTGCACATCACCCTTGTTCTTGGAAAATCGGTACCAGTATGCTTCTTCTCCACTCCTCAGGCATCCTCTCACTTTCCAGGATTGTGTTAAACAATCTAGTTAAAAACTCCACTGCCATCTCTCCTAAACATCTCCATGCCTCCACGGGTATGTCATCAGGACCAACTGCCTTTCCACTCTTCATCCTCTTCATAGCTGCCCTCACTTCCTCCTTGCTAATCCGCTGAACTTCCTGATTCACTATCCCTACATCATCCAACCTTCTCTCTCTCTCATTTTCTTCATTCATCAGCCCCTCAAAGTATTCCTTCCACCTTCTTAGCACACTCTCCTCGCTTGTCAGCACATTTCCATCTCTATCCTTGATCGCCCTAACTTGCTGCATTTCCTTTGCAGCTTGGTCCCTCTGTCTAGCAAATCGGTAAAAGTCCTTTTCTCCTTCCTTAGTGTCCAACCTCTCATACAACTCACCATACACCTTTTCCTTTGCCTTGCCACCTCTCTCTTTGCTTTACACTGCATCTCCTTGTACTCCTGTCTACTTTCTTCATCTCTCTTACTATCCCACTTCTTCTTTGCCAACCTTTTCCTCTGTATAATTTGCTGTACTTCCTCATTCCACCACCAAGTCTCCTTGTCTTCCTTCCTCTGTCCTGATGACACACCAAGTACCTTCCTAGCTGTCTCCCTCACTATTTCTGCAGTGGTTGTCCAGCCATCTGGCAACTCTTCACTACCACCCAGTGCCTGTCTTAACTCCTGCCTGAACTCCACACAACAGTCTTCCTTCTTCAACTTCCACCATTTGATCTTTGGCTGTGTCTTCACTCACTTCCTCTTCTTGGTCTCCAAAGTCATCCTACAGACCACCAACCGATGTTGCCTAGCTACGTTCTCCCCTGTCACCACCTTGCAGTCTCCAATCCCTTTTAGATGGCGCCTTCTACTTAAGATATAGTCCACCTGTGTGCACTTTCCTCCACTCTTGTATGTCACCCTGTGTTCCTCCCTCTTCTTGAAATATGTATTCACCACAGCCATTTCCATCCTTTTCGCAAAATCGACCACCATCTGTCCTTCCACATTTCTCTTCTTGACTCCATACCTTCCCATCACCTCCTCATCACCTCTGTTCCCTTCACCAACATGTCCATTGAAGTCCGCTCCAATCACCACTCTCTCCTCCTTGGGTACCCACCATGTCGTCCAACTCACTCCAGAATTCTTCTTTTTCATCCATCTCACACCCAACTTGCGGGGCATATGCGCTGATAACATTCAGCAATAAACCTTCAATTTCCAGCTTCATACTCATCACTCTGTCTGACACTCTCTTCACCTCCAGCACACTCTTGACATACTCTTCCTTCAGAATTACCCCTACCCCATTACTCCTCCCATTCACACCATGGTAGAAGAGTTTGAACCCACCTCTGATACTCCTGGCCTTAGTCCCCTTCCACCTGGTCTCTTGCACACACATTATGCCTACCTTTCTTCTTTCCATCATGTCAGCCAGCTCTCTCCCTTTACCAGTCATAGTGCCAACATTCAAAGTTCCAACTCTCACCTCCACATGCCTACCCTTCCTCCTCTCTAGCTGCCTCTGGACATGCTTTCCCCCTCTCCTTCTCCTTCGTCCAACACTAGCATAGTTTCCACCGACACCCTGCTGGTTAACAGTACCGGTGGCGGTCGTTGGTAACCCGGGCCTCGACCGATCCGGTATGTAAGTCTTATTTATGATCCGCATATTTGATTTGGCAAAGATTTTATGCCGGATGCCCTTCCTGACGCAACCCTCCCCATTTGTCCGGGCTTGGGACCGGCACTAAGGATGCACTGGCTTGTGCATCCTCAGTGGCTGGGTTAGACAATGTAACTATAATCCAATTAAAAAAAAATTCTGGTCTGATTATAGTTACTTTTTTAATCCGATTACATCATCCAGATTACATGTAATCCGTTACTACCCAACCCCGCTAACACATATATCTAAACCTAAAATAAATAAATAGACGTCCAGGAGAATGAACGCCAGACAGGATGACTCAGACCTACCGGTTTACATGGTTTAGCAGTTAGCTTAGCCTGCCCCGCTTCCGCGTCCTGTCAGAACGCCTTCAGTGTTTCCTCTTCGGGTGCAGCTCCGGTCAGGGCCGTGATCCTTGGTCCTACAGGACTCAGCAGACCAGGCTCCCTCAGCCGATACAACGCCAGCTCTCCCAGCCAGACACCCTCGACACACCTCCCCGCCCTCCTCACTAAAAACACAGTCAAGGCTAGGCGAGACCGCTGCCAGACCACCCTCGTAGTTATCGGAACTACCGGTCTGCCTGGACTAGCGGTTGGCTTAGCCTGCCCCGCTTCCACTTCCTGTCAGACCGTGCTCGGTGTTACCTCTTGGGGTACAGCTCCAGGCAGGGCCGTGGTCCCTGGATCCACAGGACGCAGCTGCCATTTGGGTCTGCAACTGCAATTATTTTGTCACTTTCAAAAGAAATACTTTTGTGTATAAGAATAGCTGTGCCTCTGGCCCTAGAATCAAACTTGGAATGAAATATGTCCCCTACCCAGCTCCTCTGGATTCGTAAAACACCTTCCCTACGTAATTACGTCTGTTGAAGGAAGGCTACTCCTGCCCCCAGTTGATCCAGATGTGCCAGCACTTTATTCCTCTCCACAGACTGATTTAGCTTTCACATTCCAAGAAATAAAATGGACCTTTTTACCACTATTCCTAACCATGCTCATGATTTCCTAGGTTGCATTGTAAAATACAGAGCATTATACTAGGGTACAGAATACTATTAAGTACAGAGCATTACAACAGGGTATGAATACTATTACGTACAGCGCATTATACCAGGGTACAGAATACTATTAAGTACAGAGCATTGTACAGAGCATTATACCAGGGTACATAATACTATTAAGTACAGATTATTATACCAGGGTACAGAATACTATTAAGTACAGAGCATAACAACAGGGTATGAATACTATTAAGTACAGCGCATTATACCAGGGTACAGAATACTATTAAGTACAGAGCATTGTACAGAGCATTATACCACGGTACACAATACTATTAAGTACAGATTATTATACTAGGGTACACAATACTATCAAGTACAAGGAAAGTGTTACAGTAAAAAGAATGAGTGTAATTAACAGCGATAAAATGACAAAAGGGGAACTTTGAACAAACGAGATACAAAGTATACAGACAGAGACAAAAAACCCCAAAACGAGAGATTGCCCCCTACCCCCACCCCCACCGAGTGCGTCAAAACCCCAGAAAGCAAAGTATTGTAGCGAATTCGGGGGACAACGCAACCACAGAGACTGCCGCGACCGGGACGCGAACCCGTATCGCCCGCACCGCAGGAGGTATCGCTAACCGCTCTACTAAAGGGCCAGACCCGCTAACCAGCGGCCAGCGTGTCCTCTTGTCCATGCACGGTACAGTATAAATGAACTATGAGGCAGATAAGCGATGCTACTTAGCAATAATATCACCGACGGTTTAATACGACATACCATCGTCTTCAAGCCTTTCCCGACATGTTTCCCACCTCGGGTAGAATCTTGGTCTTAACAAAACCAGCCGCCTCCGTCGGTGTTTCACAGAGTTGTGGACTCGAGTCACATGACTTGGACTCGAGTGCGACTCGAGTCACAAATTTGATGACTTGCGACTTGACTTGCCAAAATGAAAATTACTTGAGACTTGACTTGAGACTTGACATCTATGACCTGGACTTGGACTTGAGCTGAATGACTCGAGAGAATTGTTTGAGTGTTTCCTCGATGTTTATGCGGGATGCACCTCTCATGTATTTACTTTATTTTATTCTGCAATCATTCTTCATTTCCAGCGCGCGCACAACTACCTACGCACACGCATCGCGTAGGGCCAATCAAACGTCTAGATGGGCGGGAAAACAAAAAATACTCAAATCTAATTGGAGGCACCATCACGCTGCTCAAAAACAAACGTCGGCTCTAGTCAACAGGAGCGCGGAGAGTTTGCAATCATGGCAAGCGCAGCTGCTGCTGGAACGATTCCACAAATAACGATTTGCGGCTGTAAGAACTTGGAAGTTGCTGGGAAGAAAAGGACTGCCTTTGTAAAACAGGTGCAGCGAAGTTATCAGATGGGAGTTCAACAACGTCACACTTTGTGCGTCATCTGAAAAGCCACAAAGAGAAGTAAGTTTGTTTGCTTGCCTACAGGTGCAGTAGCGTGTGAGTGGTCACACTCACACACACACAGACCCAATCTGCCCGTTAGGAATACGCCAGCCAGGCTGTACCGCCCCAACATCGTCCCAATCTCTTCTCAGCAATACAACTGAACGCACTGTTCTGTCTCAGAACCCCTAACAGCGAATATCCAGTCATGTTGGCCCAGTGGGCAAACCATGTCTGGCCGATGTAGCGGTCACCGGAAGGAATTAGCATACCCCCTGATAATTAGCTAATCAAACACTGTTTCAGTGCATGGTTTCACGGATTATACTATAATTATAATGTGATATAGTTTTAAATATGGGTAATATAATGCGGCTCTCGAGAAAATCAGCCCATTCCCAACGGGCACTGAACTAGTGGTATTCAATCGTGATTATGTTCACACTGTTTATAATTGAGCATTTAGACTCGATGCTCCGAATGACGTGCTACCGACCACTCCTGCCGAGGGACTACAGACGCAAATTAGCTTATAGCTAATTCTGGTGCAATATAGTTATTGTGCATTGTCCCTGTCAAATAAACAAATAACTAAAAACTATTAAAGTATCTCCATGATTCAAATTAATCTAGTTATATACTGTCCTTGGAAAGGTTTTTCTCCATTGAATTATAAACATTTATAAATAAATTTACTTGTTTCATGAAACCAAAATTAATACCTATAATTTCCTATATTAAAGGTAGGGAAGGCGATTTTTTTCAGAAGCACTTTTTGTTATATTTCTTGCAATTCTCTTTACATCCCGACAGCAGTCAATAAATAAAATGCTCTGACACTAAACTAAAAAAATAAAAAGAGTAATCTGTGGAAGTCGCAGGACCGTTATAAACCCATCCTGTCATTTTAAGGTGTCCGGTTAAAATGATTGGATGGCCTACCTGCCTGTCAACCTATCTCCCTCCAGCAGTAGGCTAGTCAGGCAGCGCGTGCTCGCGTGTTTTGGAGGCGTGGCTTTGGAGGGAGGCGATAAAGTCCTAGCCAACTTGATGTTTTGCAAGTGCAATGAATTGTAGGTCGAACTAGACAAGCAGAGAGAGTGTTTGTTTATTGTGTATTGGAATGATCAATATGTTTTGTGTTGTTATTAAGAGTTGTGCGCTCATTTGTGATTTAGAGTGTGCCTTTTATTATTTCTTAAATGTAAAACAACTGTTGTCCAAATTTGAACACAATAAAATAACAATTATTTCTAACATTATCTGTGGTTTATTTATGTACTATTGTAATGAAACAATTTAATATTACCTGAATTTAAATAAAAATGTGTTAAATTGGTATAAAACACCCTACATTTGAGACCTGATGACTTGACACCTGAAATTAGGGACTTGTGACTTGACTTGACCTGAGCTCGGTGACTTGGGACTTGACTTGAGACTTGCCCTTCATGACTTCGGACTTGACTTGAGACTCGAAGGTTAAGACTTGAGACTTACTTATGACTTGCATGACAGTGACTTGGTCACAACTCTGGTTCACATACGTGCTCTGTCCCATCGGAACCGAGCCGCAGTTCTGCTGGATGCAGAAGGAGTATTTCACTCCTGCTGCCTCCTCCCCACCTTGTTTCTGCACCGGGACGAATGCAGCTCTCCTGTGTAATAAATCAGCACTGAGGTCGGGGTAGAAACTGGTGTTGTTTCCTCGATAAGTTAGCTGTCCTCTCTCCCATGACCTCCGCAGGATCTGCTCCTTAGCCCGCTGATACCGCACACGAACCACCACAGCCCGCCGAGGACGTGTGGACAGCGGCGGTCTCAGGGTGCGGTGACTGCGGTCCACCACAGGCGGTCGAGTAAAGCTGTCCTCCCCGAAACCTTGGGTCAGGAACTTTCCCATGAAGGCAGAGGGGTGGTGCCCTCCCATTTCCTCCTCTAGCCCCATCACCCTAATGTGGTTCCTCCTCGAGAAGTGTCCTAGAATATCCAGCTTGGTTTGTAGTTTGGCGTCCTCTGCCTTCAGAGCCGGATGCGGCTTTTCCAGCTCTGCGACTCTCCCGTCCACGCTTGTCAGAGAGGTTTCAGTGTCCGCCATTTTGTTCGCCAGAGAAAGAGAAGAGCGTAACTCTGCTAATATGTCCTCCTTCACTATCGCCACGTCAGCTTGGATCCCCTCTCTCAACCCCTTCAGTATGGGTGTCAGGTCTAAGCTAGCCGGGTCAGGTCTAAGCTAGCCGGGTCAGCCGTTAGCCCGCTCCCACACGGTTTAGGTGGCGAGGTCTTGCTGGTGTTTTTAACCCTGCCGCTTTTGGTAGCCATTGTTACGGGTCAAACAATGACCGTGACGATACTAACGCTGATAGTTGTGAAACGGCGCAGGTTTAAGTTACAAAAGAAAAAGGGAAGGAATTACACAGAAGATGAGGAGAGCTTTGGAAAGACGTCCTTACTCAGCCATGACCCGGAAGTCCTCCGTGAAAATTACTTTAATAACTTTTGATCATGTCGCTGCCCGATCTGAGTCAACTGTAGATTTGAGTCACTTGTGTGCCAGCGTAAACGGTTTACCCGGTTTTATTATTTCACTAAAATAAAGACAGAGGTTATTATTTCTGCTTCATCCAGTGTTCCTCTTGTTCTTTTGTGCTGAGATCAGCCTTGAATGATTTGCTGACCTGCGAAATGCGACTGACTTCTCCTTTATTCTCAAAACTGAAACTGTCGCTGCCTGATCTAGTTCAACTGTGCGCATGCGCAGATTAAATCTACGGTTGCCTGAGATCCGGCAGTGACAGCGCAGTGGCGGGCGAGTGAGCTAGAGACCGAATAAGAGAGGGAGCGAGAACAAACTTTTTCTTTTTTTAAGATTTTGAATCACTGCAACCACGAGAGGTTATTGATCATACAGTCATAACTGTGAGATAATTATTGTAAACAGGAATAAAGGTGCATTTTTCTGGACGATTTTTTTTTTGCAAGTAGTGAATTTACAATAACGTCTACTGGCAGTCAGAATAGCAACTATTGTTTAAAAATAGTTACTGTAGTCTAATGTTTAGTGACTAGACCCCTAAAATGAATAAACGAAACGGCCTGCCATAGTCTCTCACACGAGCAGAACACAATGTAACTGGTTATTTTCTTGCCCGGTGCGGGATTCGATACGGGATGTCCTGTGCCACAAGGCGACATCACTAACCGCTCGGCTAAAGGGTCTCCAAACCGTCCAATCTGAGCGGTCCCTCTAATATAATCGTTCCTAATCGTGTCCTTCTTCGTTACTCCCAGTGAAAATCTTAGCATCTTCAACTCTGCCACCTCCAGCTCCGCCTCCTGTCTTTTCGTCAGTGCCACTGTCTCCAAACCATATAACATAGCTGGTCTCACAACCATCTTGTAAACTTTCCCTTTAACTCTTGCTGGTACCCTTCTGTCGCAAATCACTGCTGACACACTTCTCCACCCACTCCACCCTGCCTGCACTCTCTTTTTCACCTCTCTACTGCACTCCCCGTTACTTTGGACAGTTGACCCCAAGTATTTAAACTCAAATGCCTTTGTCACCTCCACTCCTTGCATCCTGACCATTCCACTGTCCTCTCTCTCATTCACACATAGGTATTCCGTCTTGCTCCTACTGACTTTCATTCCTCTTCTCTCCAGTGCATACCTCCACCTCTCCAGGCTCTCCTCAACCTGCACCCTACTCTCGCTACAGATCACAATGTCATCCGCCAACATCATGGTCCATGGAGACTCCTGCCTGATCTTGTCCGTCAACCTGTCCATCACCATTGCAAACAAGAAAGGGCTCAGAGTCGATCCTTGATGTAATCCCACCTCCACCTTGAACCCATCTGTCATTCCAACCGCAAACCTCACCACTGTCACACTTCCCTCATACGTATCCTGCACCACTCCTACATACTTCTCTGCAACTCCTGACTTCCTCATACAATACCACACCTCCTCTCTCGGCACTCTGTCATAAGCTTTCTCTAAATCTACAAAGACACAATGTAACTCTTTCTGGCCTTCTCTATACTTCTCAATCAACATTCTCAAAGCAAACGTCGCATCTGTGGTGCTCTTTCGTGGCATGAAACCATACTGCTGCTCGCTGATCATCACCTCTCCTCTTAACCTAGCTTCTATTACTCTTTCCCATATCTTTATGCTGTGGCTGATCAACTTTATACCTCTGTAGTTGTTACAGTTCTGCACATCACCCTTGTTCTTGAAAATCGGTACCAGTATGCTTCTTCTCCACTCCTCAGGCATCCTCTCACTTTCCAGGATTGTGTTAAACAATCTAGTTAAAAACCCCACTGCCATCTCTCCTAAACATCTCCATGCCTCCACAGGTATGTCATCAGGACCAACTGCCTTTCCATTCTTCATCCTCTTCATAGCTGCCCTCACTTCCTCCTTGCTAATCTGCTGAACTTCCTGATTCACTATCCCTACATCATCCAACCTTCTCTCTCTCTCATTTTCTTCATTCATCAGCCCCTCAAAGTACTCCTCCCACCTTCTCAGCACACTCTCCTCGCTTGTCAGCACATTTCCATCTCTATCCTTGATCGCCCTAACTTGCTGCACATCCTTTGCAGCTTGGTCCCTCTGTCTAGCCAATCGGTACAAGTCCTTTTCTCCTTCCTTAGTGTCTAATCTGTCATACAACTCACCATACGCCTTTTCCTTTGCCTTTGCCACCTCTCTCTTTGCTTTACGCTGCATCTCCTTGTACTCCTGTCTACTTTCTTCATCTCTCTGACTATCCCACTTCTTCTTTGCCAACCTTTTCCTCTGTATAATTTGCTATACTTCCTCATTCCACCACCAAGTCTCCTTGTCTTCCTTCCTCTGTCCTGATGACACACCAAGTACCTTCCTAGCTGTCTCCCTCACTATTTCTGCAGTGGTTTTCCAGCCATCAGGCAACTCTTCACTACCACCCAGTGCCTGTCTTAACTCCTGCCTGAACTCCACACAACAGTCTTCCTTCTTCAACTTCCACCATTTGATCTTCGGCTGTGTCTTCACTCGCTTCCTCTTCTTGGTCTCCAAAGTCATCCTACAGACCACAATCCGATGCTGCCTAGCTACGTTCTCCCCTGTCACCACCTTCCAGTCTCCAATCCCTTTTAGATGGCGCCTTCTACATAAGATATAGTCCACCTGTGTGCACTTTCCTCCACTCTTGTACGCCACCCCGTGTTCCTCCCTCTTCTTGAAATATGTATTCACCACAGCCATTTCCATCCTTTTCGCAAAATCCACCACCATCTGTCCTTCCACATTTCTCTTCTTGACTCCATACCTTCCCATCACCTCCTCATCACCTCTGTTCCCTTCACCAACATGTCCATTGAAGTCCGCTCCAATCACCACTCTCTCCTCCTTGGGTACCCTCTCCACCATGTCGTCCAACTCATTCCAGAATTCACAGAATACTATTAAGTAAAGAGCATTATACCAGTTTATAGAATGCTATAAAGTAAAGAGCATTATACTATGGTACAGAATACTATTAAGTAAAGAGTATTATACCAGTGTATAGAATGCTATTAAGTACAGAGCATTATACCAGGGTATATAATACTATTAAGTACAGAGCATTTTACCAGAGTATAGAATGCTATTAAGTACAGAGCATTATACCAGGGTACAGAATACTATTAAGTAAAGCGCATTATACCAGGGTATAGAATGCTATTAAGTACAGAGCATTATACCAGGGTACAGAATACTATTAAGTACACAGCATTATACCAGGGTACACAATACTATTAAGTACAGAGCATTATACCAGGGTATAGAATACTATTAAGTACAGAGCATTATACCAGGGTACAGAATACTATTAAGTACAGAGCATTATGCCAGGGTACACAATACTATTAAGTTCAAGGTATTATACCAGGGTACAGAATACTATGAAGTACAGAGCGTTATACCAGGGTATATAATGCTACTAAATACAGAGCATTATACCAGGGTACAGAATACTATTAAGAAAAGAGCGTTATAACAGGGTACAGAATACCATTAAGTTCAAGGTATTATACCAGGGTACAGAATACTATTAAGTGCAGAGCATTATACCAGGGTACAGAATACTATTAAGTACAGAGCATTATACCAGGGTATATAACGCTATTAAGTACAGAGCATTATGCAAGGGTACACAATACTATTAAATTCAAGGTATTATACCAGGGTACAGAATACTATTAAGTACAGAGCATTATACCAGGGTACAGAATACCATTAAGTTCAAGGTATTATACCAGGGTACAGAATACTGTTTAGTAAAGAGCGTTATACCAGGGTATATAATACTATTAAGTACAGAGCATTATACCAGGGTACACAATACTATTAAGTACAGAGCATTGTACCAGGGTATATAATACTATTAAGTACAGAGCATTATACCTGGGTGTAGAATGCTATTAAGTACAGAGCATTATACCAGGGTACAGAATACTATTAAGTACAGAGGATTATACCAGTGTATAGAATGCTATTAAGTACAGAGCATTATACCAGTGTACAGAATACTATTGAGTACAGAGCATTATACCAGGGCAGAGAATACTATTAAGAACAAGGTATTATACCAGGCTACAGAATACTATAAATTAAAGAGCATTTTACCAGTGTATAGAATACTATTAAGTACAGAGCATTATACCAGGGTACATAATAATATTAAGTACAAGGTATTATACCAGGGTACAGAATACTATTAAGTAAAGAGGATTTTACCAGGGTATAGAATGCTACTAAATACAGGGCATTATTCCTGGGTACAGAATACTATTAAGTACAGAGCATTATACCAGTGTATAGAATGCTATTAAGTACAGAGCGTTATACCAGGGTACAGAATGTTATTAAGTACAGAGCATTATACCAGGGTACAGAATACTATTAAGTAAAGCGCATTATACCAGGGTATAGAATGCTATTAAGTAGAGAGCATTATACCAGGGTACAGAATACTATTAAGGAAAGAGCATTATACCTGGGTATAGAATGCTATTAAGTACAGAGTATTATACCAGGGTACAGAATACTATTAAGTACAGAGCATTATACCAGGGTACAGAATACTATTAAGTACAGAGCACTATACCTGTGTACAGAATACTATTGAGTACAGAGCATTATACCTGGGTATATAACGCTATTAAGTACAGAGCATTATACCATGGTACATAATACTATTAAGTACAAGGTATTATACCAGGGTACAGAATACTATTAAGTAATGAGCATTATACCAGGGTATAGAATGCTATTAAGTACAGAGCATTATGCCAGGGTACACAATACTATTAAGTTCAAGGTATTATACCAGGGTACAGAATACTATTAAGTTCAAGGTATAATACCAGTGTACAGAATACTATTAAGTACAGAGGATTATACCAGTGTATAGAATGCTATTAAGAAAAGAGCGTTATAACAGGGTACAGAATACCATTAAGTTCAAGGTATTATACCAGGGTACAGAATACTATTAAGTGCAGAGCATTATACCAGGGTACAGAATACTATTAAGTACAGAGCATTATACCAGGGTATATAACGCTATTAAGTACAGAGCATTATGCCAGGGTACACAATACTATTAAATTCAAGGTATTATACCAGGGTACAGAATACT
The DNA here is from genome assembly GCA_022114975.2 of Lampris megalopsis. Taxonomy (NCBI): domain Eukaryota; kingdom Metazoa; phylum Chordata; class Actinopteri; order Lampriformes; family Lampridae; genus Lampris; species Lampris megalopsis. Next base: position 64,751 of record JAJHIY020000114.1, read on the forward strand.
ATTAAGTACAGAGCATTATACCAGGGTACAGAATACCATTAAGTTCAAGGTATTATACCAGGGTACAGAATACTATTAAGTAAAGAGCGTTATACCAGTGTATATAATACTATTAAGTACAGAGCATTACACCAGGGTACACAATACTATTAAGTACAGAGCATTATACCAGGGTATATAATACTATTAAGTACAGAGCATTATACCTGGGTGTAGAATGCTATTAAGTACAGAGCATTATACAAGGGTACAGAATACTATTAAGTAAAGCGCATTATACCAGGGTATAGAATGCTATTAAGTAGAGAGCATTATACCAGGGTACAGAATACTATTAAGTACAGAGGATTATACCAGTGTATAGAATGCTATTAAGTACAGAGCATTATGCCAGGGTACACAAAACTATTAAGTTCAAGGTATTATACCAGTGTACAGAATACTATTAAGTTCAAGGTATAATACCAGTGTACAGAATACTATTAAGTACAGAGGATTATACCAGTGTATAGAATGCTATAAAGTACAGAGCATTATACCAGGGTACACAATACTTTTAAGTACAGAGCATTATGCCAGGGTACACAATACAATTAAGTTCAAGGTATTACACCAGGGTACAGAATACTATTAAGTATAGAGTATTATACCAGTGTACAGAATACCATTAAGTTCAAGGTATTATACCAGGGTACAGAATACTATTAAGTACAGAGCATTATACCAGGCTACAGAATACTATTAAGTAGAGAGCATTATACCAGGGTACAGAATACTATTAAGTACAGAGGATTATACCAGTGTATAGAATGCTATTAAGTACAGAGCATTATAACTGTGTACAGAATACTATTGAGTACAGAGCATTATACCAGGGTAGAGTATACTATTAAGTACAGAGCATTATACCAGGGTACAGAATACTATTAAGTACAAGGTATTATACCAGGCTACAGAATACTATTAATTAAAGAGCATTTTACCAGTGTATAGAATACTATTAAGTACAGAGCATTATACCAGGGTACAGAATACTATTAAGTACAAGGTATTATACCAGGGTACAGAATACTATTAACTAAAGAGGATTTTACCAGGGTATAGAATGCTGCTAAATACAGGGCATTATTCCTGGGTACAGAATACTATTAAGTACAGAGCATTATACCAGGGTACAGAATACTATTAGGTAAAGAGCATTATACCATAGTATAGAATGCTATTAAGTACAGAACATTATACCAGGGTACAGAATACTATTAGGTAAAGAGCATTATACCAGAGTACAGAATACTATTAAGTTCAAGGTATTATACCAGTGTATAGAATGCTATTAAGTACAGAGCATTTTACCAGGTTACAGAATACTATTAAGTAAAGCGCATTATACCATGGTATAGAATGCTATTAAGTAGAGAGCATTATACCAGGGTATAGAATGCTATTAAGTACAGAGTATTATACCAAGGTATAGAATGCTATAAAGTATAGAGCATTATACGAGGGTACAGAATACTATTAAGTAAAGATCATTATGCCAGGGTATAGAATAAAATTAAGTAAAGAGCATTATACAAGGGTACAGAATGCTATAAAGTACAGAGCATTATACCAGGGTACAGAATACTATTAAGTAAAGATCATTATACCAGGGTATAGAATACTATTAAGTAAAGAGTATATTACCAGGGTATAGAATGCTATTAAGTACAGGGTATTATACCAGGGTAAAGAATACTATTAAGTAAAGAGCGTTATACCAGGGTATAGAATACTATTAAGTACAGAGCATTATACCAGTGTATAGAATGCTATTAAGTACAGAGCGTTATACCAGGGTACAGAATGTTATTAAGTACAGAGCATTATACCAGGGTACAGAATACTATTAAGTATAGCGCATTATACCAGGGTATAGAATGCTAATAAGTAGAGAGCATTATACCAGGGTACAGAATACTATTAAGGAAAGAGCATTATACCAGGGTACAGAATACTATTAAGTACAGAGGATTATACCAGGGTACAGAATGCTATAAAGTACAGAGCATTATACCTGGGTATATAACGCTATTAAGTACAGAGCATTATACCTGGGTGTAGAATGCTATTAAGTACAGAGCATTATACCAGGGTACAGAATACTACTAAGTACAAGGTATTATACCAGGCTACAGAATACTATTAATTAAAGAGCATTTTACCATTGTATAGAATACTATTAAGTACAGAGCATTATACCAGGGTACATAATACTATTAAGTACAAGGTATTATACCAGGGTACAGAATACCATTAAGTAATGAGCATTATACCAGGGTATAGAATGCTATTAAGTACAGAGACTTATGCCAGGGTACACAATACTATTAAGTTCAAGGTATTATACCAGGGTACAGAATACTATTAAGTTCAAGGTATAATACCAGTGTACAGAATACTATTAAGTACAGAGGATTATACCAGTGTATAGAATGCTATAAAGTACAGAGCATTATACCAGGGTACACAATACTATTAAGTACAGAGCATTATGCCAGGGTACACAATACAATTAAGTTCAAGGTATTATACCAGTGTACAGAATACCATTAAGTTCAAGGTATTATACCAGGGTACAGAATACTATTAAGTACAGAGCATTATACCAGGCTACAGAATACTATTAAGTAGAGAGCATTATACCAGGGTACAGAATACTATTAAGTACAGAGGATTATACCAGTGTATAGAATGCTATTAAGTACAGAGCATTATACCTGTGTACAGAATACTATTGAGTACAGAGCATTATACCAAGGTAGAGTATACTATTAAGTACAGAGCATTATACCAGGGTACACAATACTATTAAGTACAAGGTATTATACCAGGCTACAGAATACTATTAATTAAAGAGCATTTTACCAGTGTATAGAATACTATTAAGTACAGAGCATTATACCAGGGTACATAATACTATTAAGTACAAGGTATTATACCAGGGTACAGAATACTATTAAGTAATGAGCATTATACCAGGGTATAGAATGCTATTAAGTACAGAGCATTATGCCAGGGTACACAATACTATTAAGTTCAAGGTATTATACCAGGGTACAGAATACTATTAAGTTCAAGGTATAATACCAGTGTACAGAATACTATTAAGTACAGAGGATTATACCAGTGTATAGAATGCTATTAAGAAAAGAGCGTTATAACAGGGTACAGAATACCATTAAGTTCAAGGTATTATACCAGGGTACAGAATACTATTAAGTGCAGAGCATTATACCAGGGTACAGAATACTATTAAGTACAGAGCATTATACCAGGGTATATAACGCTATTAAGTACAGAGCATTATGCCAGGGTACACAATACTATTAAATTCAAGGTATTATACCAGGGTACAGAATACTATTAAGTACAGAGCATTATACCAGGGTACAGAATACCATTAAGTTCAAGGTATTATACCAGGGTACAGAATGCTATTAAGTAAAGAGCGTTATACCAGGGTATATAATACTATTAAGTACAGAGCATTATACCAGGGTACACAATACTATTAAGTACAGAGCATTATACCAGGGTATATAATAGTATTAAGTACAGAGCATTATACCTGGGTGTAGAATACTATTAAGTACAGAGCATTATACCTGGGTGTAGAATGCTATTAAGTATAGAGTATTATACCAGTGTACAGAATACCATTAAGTTCAAGGTATTATACCAGGGTACAGAATACTATATAGTACAGAGCATTATACCAGGCTACAGAATACTATTAAGTAGAGAGCATTATACCAGGGTACACAATACTATTAAGTACAGAGGATTATACCAGGGTATAGAATGCTATTAAGTACAGAGCATTATACCTGTGTACAGAATACTATTGAGTACAGAGCATTATACCAGGGTAGAGTATACTATAAAGTACAGAGCATTATACCAGGGTACAGAATACTATTAAGTACAAGGTATTATACCAGGCTACAGAATACTATTAATTAAAGAGCATTTTACCAGTGTATAGAATACTATTAAGTACAGAGCATTATACCAGGGTACATAATACTATTAAGTACAAGGTATTATACCAGGGTACAGAATACTATTAACTAAAGAGGATTTTACCAGGGTATAGAATGCTACTAATTACAGGGCATTATTCCTAGGTACAGAATACTATTAAGTACAGAGCATTATACCAGGGTACAGAATACTATTAGGTAAAGAGCATTATACCATACTATAGAATGCTATTAAGTACAGCACATTATACCAGGGTACAGAATACTATTAGGTAAAGAGCATTATACCAGAGTACAGAATACTATTAAGTTCAAGGTATTATACCAGTGTATAGAATGCTATTAAGTACAGAGCATTTTACCAGGTTACAGAATACTATTAAGTAAAGCGCATTATACCAGGGTATAGAATGCTATTAAGTAGAGAGCATTATACCAGGGTATAGAATGCTATTAAGTACAGAGCATTATACCAGGGTATATAACGCTATTAAGTACAGAGCATTATGCCAGGGTACACAATACTATTAAATTCAAGGTATTATACCAGGGTACAGAATACTATTAAGTACAGAGCATTATACCAGGGTATATAACGCTATTAAGTACAGAGCATTATGCCAGGGTACACAATACTATTAAACTCAAGTTATTATACCAGGGTACAGAATACTATCAAGTACAGAGCATTATACCAGGGTACAGAATACCATTAAGTTCAAGGTATTATACCAGGGTACAGAATACAATTAAGTAAAGAGCGTTATACCAGGGTATATAATACTATTAAGTACAGAGCATTATACCAGGGTACACAATACTATTAAGTACAGAGCATTATACCAGGGTATATAATACTATTAAGTACAGAGCATTATACCAGGGTACACAATACTATCAAGTACAGAGCATTATACCAGGGTACAGAATACTATTAAGTAATGAGCATTATACCAGGGTATATAATACTATTAAGTACAGAGCATTATACCAGGGTACACAATACTATTAAGTACAGAGCATTATGCCAGGGTACACAATACTATTAAGTTCAAGGTATTATACCAGGGTACAGATTACTATTAAGTACAGAGCTTTATACCAGGGTATATAATGCTGCTAAATACAGAGCATTATACCAGGGTACAGAATACTATTAAGTACAGAGCATTATACCAGGGTACAGAATACTATTAAGTACAGAGCATTATACCAGGGTACAGAATACTATTGAGTACAGAGCATTATACCAGGGTACAGAATACTATTAAGTACAGAGCGTTATACCAGGGTACAGAATACTATTAAGTACAAGGTATTATACCAGGCTACAGAATACTATTAAGTACAAGGTATTATACCAGGGTACAGAATACTATTAAGTGAAGAGGATTTTACCAGGGTATAGAATGCTACTAAATACAGGGCATTATTCCTGGGTACAGAATACTATTAAGTACAGAGCATTATACCAGTGTATAGAATGCTATGAAGTACAGAGCGTTATACCAGGGTACAGAATACTACTAAGTAAAGCGCATTATACCAGGGAATAGAATGCTATTAAGTACAGAGCATTATACCAGGGCACAGAATACTATTAAGGAAAGAGCATTATACCTGGGTATAGAATGCTATTAAGTACAGAGTATTATACCAGGGTACAGAATACTATTAAGTACAGAGCATTATACCAGGGTACAGAATACTATTAAGTACAGAGGATTATACCAGTGTATAGAATGCTATAAAGTACAGAGCATTATACCTGGGTATATAACGCTATTAAGTACAGAGCATTATACCTGGGTGTAGAATGCTATTAAGTACAGAGCATTATACCAGGGTACAGAATACTATTAAGTAAAGCGCATTATACCAGGGTATAGAATGCTATTAAGTAGAGAGGATTATACCAGTGTACAGAATACTATTGAGTACAGAGCATTATACCAGGGTAGAGAATACTATTAAGTACAGAGGATTATACCAGTGTACAGAATACTATTGAGTACAGAGCATTATACCAGGGTAGAGAATACTATTAAGTACAGAGCGTTATACCAGGGTACAGAATACTATTAAGTACGAGGTATTATACCAGACTACAGAACACTATTAATTAAAGAGCATTTTACCAGGGTATAGATTGCTATTAAATACAGAGCATTATACCAGGGTACATAATGCTATTAAGTAAAGAGCATTATACCATGGTACAGAATACTATTAAGTTAAGAGCATTATACCATGGTACATAATACTATTAAGTAAAGAGCATTATACCAGGGTACATAATACTATTAAGTAAAGAGCATTATACCAGTGTATAGAATGCTATTAAGTACAGAGCATTATACCAGGGTACAGAATGTTATTAAGTACAGAGCATTATACCAGGGTACAGAATACTATTAAGTAGAGCGCATTATACCTGGGTATAGAATGCTATTAAGTACAGAGTATTATACCAGGGTACAGAATGCTATAAAGTACAGAGCATTATACCAGGGTACAGAATACTATTAAGTAAAGATCATTATACCAGGGTATAGAATACTATTAGGGAAAGAGCATTATGCCAGGGTACAGAATACTATTAAGTAAAGAGCATTATACCAGGGTATAGAATGCTATTAAGTACAGAGCATTATACCAGGGTACACAATACTATTAAGTACAGAGCATTATACCAGGGTATATAACGCTATTAAGTACAGAGCATTATACCAGGGTACACAATACTATTAAGTACAGAGCATTATACCAGGGTATATAACGCTATTAAGTACAGAGCATTATACCAGGGTACACAATACTATTATGTACAGAGCATTATACCAGGGTACACAATACTATTAAGTACAGAGCATTATACCAGGGTATATAACGCTATTAAGTACAGAGCATTATACCAGGGCACAGAATACTATTAAGTAATGAGCATTATACCAGGGTATAGAATGCTATTAAGTACAGAGCATTATGCCAGGGTACACAATACTATTAAGTTCAAGGTGTTATACCAGGGTACAGAATACTATTAAGTACAGAGGATTATACCAGTGTATAAAATGCTATAAAGTACAGAGCATTATACCTGGGTATATAACGCTATTAAGTACAGAGCATTATACCTGGGTGTAGAATGCTATTAAGTACAGAGCATTATACCAGGGTACAGAATACTATTAAGTAAAGCGCATTATACCAGGGTATAGAATGCTATTAAGTAGAGAGCATTATACCAGGGTACAGAATACTATTAAGTACAGAGGATTATACCAGTGTATAGAATGCTATTAAGTACAGAGCATTATACCAGTGTACAGAATACTATTGAGTACAGAGCATTATACCAGGGCAGAGAATACTATTAAGTACAGAGCGTTATACCAGGGTACAGAATACTATTAAGAACAAGGTATTATACCAGGCTACAGAATACTATTAATTAAAGAGCATTTTACCAGTGTATAGAATACTATTAAGTACAGAGCATTATACCAGGGTACATAATACTATTAAGTACAAGGTATTATACCAGGGTACAGAATACTATTAAGTAAAGAGGATTTTACCAGGGTATAGAATGCTACTAAATACAGGGCATTGTTCCTGGGTACAGAATACTATTAAGTACAGAGCATTATACCAGGGTACAGAATACTATTAAGTACAGAGCATTATACCAGTGTATAGAATGCTATTAAGTACAGAGCGTTATACCAGGGTACAGAATGTTATTAAGTACAGAGCATTATACCAGGGTACAGAATACTATTAAGTAAAGCGCATTATACCAGGGTATAGAATGCTAATAAGTAGAGAGCATTATACCAGGGTACAGAATACTATTAAGGAAAGAGCATTATACCTGGGTTTAGAATGCTATTAAGTACAGAGTATTATACCAGGGTACAGAATACTACTAAGTACAGAGCATTATACCAGGGTACAGAATACTATTAAGTACAGAGGATTATACCAGCGTATAAAATGCTATAAAGTACAGAGCATTATACCTGGGTATATAACGCTATTAAGTACAGAGCATTATACCTGGGTGTAGAATGCTATTAAGTACAGAGCATTATACCAGGGTACAGAATACTACTAAGTACAAGGTATTATACCAGGCTACAGAATACTATTAATTAAAGAGCATTTTACCATTGTATAGAATACTATTAAGTACAGAGCATTATACCAGGGTACATAATACTATTAAGTACAAGGTATTATACCAGGGTACAGAATACTATTAAGTAATGAGCATTATACCAGGGTATAGAATGCTATTAAGTACAGAGCATTATGCCAGGGTACACAATACTATTAAGTTCAAGGTATTATACCAGGGTACAGAATACTATTAAGTTCAAGGTATAATACCAGTGTACAGAATACTATTAAGTACAGAGGATTATACCAGTGTATAGAATGCTATAAAGTACAGAGCATTATACCAGGGTACACAATACTTTTAAGTACAGAGCATTATGCCAGGGTACACAATACAATTAAGTTCAAGGTATTACACCAGGGTACAGAATACTATTAAGTATAGAGTATTATACCAGTGTACAGAATACCATTAAGTTCAAGGTATTATACCAGGGTACAGAATACTATTAAGTACAGAGCATTATACCAGGCTACAGAATACTATTAAGTAGAGAGCATTATACCAGGGTACAGAATACTATTAAGTACAGAGGATTATACCAGTGTATAGAATGCTATTAAGTACAGAGCATTATACCTGTGTACAGAATACTATTGAGTACAGAGCATTATACCAGGGTAGAGTATACTATTAAGTACAGAGCATTATACCAGGGTACAGAATACTATTAAGTACAAGGTATTATACCAGGCTACAGAATACTATTAATTAAAGAGCATTTTACCAGTGTATAGAATACTATTAAGTACAGAGCATTATACCAGGGTACAGAATACTATTAAGTACAAGGTATTATACCAGGGTACAGAATACTATTAACTAAAGAGGATTTTACCAGGGTATAGAATGCTGCTAAATACAGGGCATTATTCCTGGGTACAGAATACTATTAAGTACAGAGCATTATACCAGGGTACAGAATACTATTAGGTAAAGAGCATTATACCATAGTATAGAATGCTATTAAGTACAGAACATTATACCAGGGTACAGAATACTATTAGGTAAAGAGCATTATACCAGAGTACAGAATACTATTAAGTTCAAGGTATTATACCAGTGTATAGAATGCTATTAAGTACAGAGCATTTTACCAGGTTACAGAATACTATTAAGTAAAGCGCATTATACCAGGGTATAGAATGCTATTAAGTAGAGAGCATTATACCAGGGTATAGAATGCTATTAAGTACAGAGTATTATACCAAGGTATAGAATGCTATAAAGTATAGAGCATTATACGAGGTTACAGAATACTATTAAGTAAAGATCATTATGCCAGGGTATAGAATAAAATTAAGTAAAGAGCATTATACCAGGGTACAGAATGCTATAAAGTACAGAGCATTATACCAGGGTACAGAATACTATTAAGTAAAGATCATTATACCAGGGTATAGAATACTATTAAGTAAAGAGTATATTACCAGGGTATAGAATGCTATTAAGTACAGAGAATTATACCAGGGTACAGAATACTATTAAGTAAAGAGCGTTATACCAGGGTATAGAATACTATTAAGTACAGAGCATTATACCAGTGTATAGAATGCTATTAAGTACAGAGCGTTATACCAGGGTATATAACGCTATTAAGTACAGAGCATTATACCAGGGTACACAATACTATTAAGTACAGAGCATTATACCAGGGTATATAACGCTATTAAGTACAGAGCATTATACCAGGGTACACAATACTATTATGTACAGAGCATTATACCAGGGTACACAATACTGTTAAGTACAGAGCATTATACCAGGGTATATAACGCTATTAAGTACAGAGCATTATACCAGGGCACAGAATACTATTAAGTAATGAGCATTATACCAGGGTATAGAATGCTATTAAGTACAGAGCATTATGCCAGGGTACACAATACTATTAAGTTCAAGGTGTTATACCAGGGTACAGAATACTATTAAGTACAGAGGATTATACCAGTGTATAAAATGCTATAAAGTACAGAGCATTATACCTGGGTATATAACGCTATTAAGTACAGAGCATTATACCTGGGTGTAGAATGCTATTAAGTACAGAGCATTATACCAGGGTACAGAATACTATTAAGTAAAGCGCATTATACCAGGGTATAGAATGCTATTAAGTAGAGAGCATTATACCAGGGTACAGAATACTATTAAGTACAGAGGATTATACCAGTGTATAGAATGCTATTAAGTACAGAGCATTATACCAGTGTACAGAATACTATTGAGTACAGAGCATTATACCAGGGCAGAGAATACTATTAAGTACAGAGCGTTATACCAGGGTACAGAATACTATTAAGAACAAGGTATTATACCAGGCTACAGAATACTATTAATTAAAGAGCATTTTACCAGTGTATAGAATACTATTAAGTACAGAGCATTATACCAGGGTACATAATACTATTAAGTACAAGGTATTATACCAGGGTACAGAATACTATTAAGTAAAGAGGATTTTACCAGGGTGTAGAATGCTACTAAATACAGGGCATTATTCCTGGGTACAGAATACTATTAAGTACAGAGCATTATACCAGGGTACAGAATACTATTAAGTACAGAGCATTATACCAGTGTATAGAATGCTATTAAGTACAGAGCGTTATACCAGGGTACAGAATGTTATTAAGTACAGAGCATTATACCAGGGTACAGAATACTATTTAGTAAAGCGCATTATACCAGGGTATAGAATGCTAATAAGTAGAGAGCATTATACCAGGGTACAGAATACTATTAAGGAAAGAGCATTATACCTGGGTTTAGAATGCTATTAAGTACAGAGTATTATACCAGGGTACAGAATACTATTAAGTACAGAGCATTATACCAGGGTACAGAATACTATTAAGTACAGAGGATTATACCAGCGTATAAAATGCTATAAAGTACAGAGCATTATACCTGGGTATATAACGCTATTAAGTACAGAGCATTATACCTGGGTGTAGAATGCTATTAAGTACAGAGCATTATACCAGGGTACAGAATACTACTAAGTACAAGGTATTATACCAGGCTACAGAATACTATTTATTAAAGAGCATTTTACCATTGTATAGAATACTATTAAGTACAGAGCATTATACCAGGGTACATAATACTATTAAGTACAAGGTATTATACCAGGGTACAGAATACTATTAAGTAATGAGCATTATACCAGGGTATAGAATGCTATTAAGTACAGAGCATTATGCCAGGGTACACAATACTATTAAGTTCAAGGTATTATACCAGGGTACAGAATACTATTAAGTTCAAGGTATAATACCAGTGTACAGAATACTATTAAGTACAGAGGATTATACCAGTGTATAGAATGCTATAAAGTACAGAGCATTATACCAGGGTACACAATACTTTTAAGTACAGAGCATTATGCCAGGGTACACAATACAATTAAGTTCAAGGTATTACACCAGGGTACAGAATACTATTAAGTATAGAGTATTATACCAGTGTACAGAATACCATTAAGTTCAAGGTATTATACCAGGGTACAGAATACTATTAAGTACAGAGCATTATACCAGGCTACAGAATACTATTAAGTAGAGAGCATTATACCAGGGTACAGAATACTATTAAGTACAGAGGATTATACCAGTGTATAGAATGCTATTAAGTACAGAGCATTATACCTGTGTACAGAATACTATTGAGTACAGAGCATTATACCAGGGTAGAGTATACTATTAAGTACAGAGCATTATACCAGGGTACAGAATACTATTAAGTACAAGGTATTATACCAGGCTACAGAATACTATTAATTAAAGAGCATTTTACCAGTGTATAGAATACTATTAAGTACAGAGCATTATACCAGGGTACAGAATACTATTAAGTACAAGGTATTATACCAGGGTACAGAATACTATTAACTAAAGAGGATTTTACCAGGGTATAGAATGCTGCTAAATACAGGGCATTATTCCTGGGTACAGAATACTATTAAGTACAGAGCATTATACCAGGGTACAGAATACTATTAGGTAAAGAGCATTATACCATAGTATAGAATGCTATTAAGTACAGAACATTATACCAGGGTACAGAATACTATTAGGTAAAGAGCATTATACCAGAGTACAGAATACTATTAAGTTCAAGGTATTATACCAGTGTATAGAATGCTATTAAGTACAGAGCATTTTACCAGGTTACAGAATACTATTAAGTAAAGCGCATTATACCAGGGTATAGAATGCTATTAAGTAGAGAGCATTATACCAGGGTATAGAATGCTATTAAGTACAGAGTATTATACCAAGGTATAGAATGCTATAAAGTATAGAGCATTATACGAGGGTACAGAATACTATTAAGTAAAGATCATTATGCCAGGGTATAGAATAAAATTAAGTAAAGAGCATTATACCAGGGTACAGAATGCTATAAAGTACAGAGCATTATACCAGGGTACAGAATACTATTAAGTAAAGATCATTATACCAGGGTATAGAATACTATTAAGTAAAGAGTATATTACCAGGGTATAGAATGCTATTAAGTACAGAGAATTATACCAGGGTACAGAATAATATTAAGTAAAGAGCGTTATACCAGGGTATAGAATACTATTAAGTACAGAGCATTATACCAGTGTATAGAATGCTATTAAGTACAGAGCGTTATACCAGGGTACAGAATGTTATTAAGTACAGAGCATTATACCAGGGTACAGAATACTATTAAGTAAAGCGCATTATACCAGGGTATAGAATGCTAATAAGTAGAGAGCATTATACCAGGGTACAGAATACTATTAAGGAAAGAGCATTATACCAGGGTACAGAATACTATTAAGTACAGAGGATTATACCAGTGTATAAAATGCTATAAAGTACAGAGCATTATACCTGGGTATATAACGCTATTAAGTACAGAGCATTATACCTGGGTGTAGAATGCTATTAAGTACAGAGCATTATACCAGGGTACAGAATACTACTAAGTACAAGGTATTATACCAGGCTACAGAATACTATTAATTAAAGAGCATTTTACCATTGTATAGAATACTATTAAGTACAGAGCATTATACCAGGGTACATAATACTATTAAGTACAAGGTATTATACCAGGGTACAGAATACCATTAAGTAATGAGCATTATACCAGGGTATAGAATGCTATTAAGTACAGAGACTTATGCCAGGGTACACAATACTATTAAGTTCAAGGTATTATACCAGGGTACAGAATACTATTAAGTTCAAGGTATAATACCAGTGTACAGAATACTATTAAGTACAGAGGATTATACCAGTGTATAGAATGCTATAAAGTACAGAGCATTATACCAGGGTACACAATACTATTAAGTACAGAGCATTATGCCAGGGTACACAATACAATTAAGTTCAAGGTATTACACCAGGGTACAGAATACTATTAAGTATAGAGTATTATACCAGTGTACAGAATACCATTAAGTTCAAGGTATTATACCAGGGTACAGAATACTATTAAGTACAGAGCATTATACCAGGTTACAGAATACTATTAAGTAAAGCGCATTATACCAGGGTATAGAATGCTATTAAGTAGAGAGCATTATACCAGGGTATAGAATGCTATTAAGTACAGAGTATTATACCAAGGTATAGAATGCTATAAAGTATAGAGCATTATACGAGGGTACAGAATACTATTAAGTAAAGATCATTATGCCAGGGTATAGAATAAAATTAAGTAAAGAGCATTATACCAGGGTACAGAATGCTATAAAGTACAGAGCATTATACCAGGGTACAGAATACTATTAAGTAAAGATCATTATACCAGGGTATAGAATACTATTAAGTAAAGAGTATATTACCAGGGTATAGAATGCTATTAAGTACAGAGAATTATACCAGGGTACAGAATAATATTAAGTAAAGAGCGTTATACCAGGGTATAGAATACTATTAAGTACAGAGCATTATACCAGTGTATAGAATGCTATTAAGTACAGAGCGTTATACCAGGGTACAGAATGTTATTAAGTACAGAGCATTATACCAGGGTACAGAATACTATTAAGTAAAGCGCATTATACCAGGGTATAGAATGCTAATAAGTAGAGAGCATTATACCAGGGTACAGAATACTATTAAGGAAAGAGCATTATACCAGGGTACAGAATACTATTAAGTACAGAGGATTATACCAGTGTATAAAATGCTATAAAGTACAGAGCATTATACCTGGGTATATAACGCTATTAAGTACAGAGCATTATACCTGGGTGTAGAATGCTATTAAGTACAGAGCATTATACCAGGGTACAGAATACTACTAAGTACAAGGTATTATACCAGGCTACAGAATACTATTAAGTAATGAGCATTATACCAGGGTATAGAATGCTATTAAGTACAGAGACTTATGCCAGGGTACACAATACTATTAAGTTCAAGGTATTATACCAGGGTACAGAATACTATTAAGTTCAAGGTATAATACCAGTGTACAGAATACTATTAAGTACAGAGGATTATACCAGTGTATAGAATGCTATAAAGTACAGAGCATTATACCAGGGTACACAATACTATTAAGTACAGAGCATTATGCCAGGGTACACAATACAATTAAGTTCAAGGTATTACACCAGGGTACAGAATACTATTAAGTATAGAGTATTATACCCGTATACAGAATACCATTAAGTTCAAGGTATTATACCAGGGTACAGAATACTATTAAGTACAGAGCATTATACCAGGCTACAGAATACTATTAAGTAGAGAGCATTATACCAGGGTATATAATACTATTAAGTACAGAGGATTATACCAGTGTATAGAATGCTATTAAGTACAGAGCACTATACCTGTGTACAGAATACTATTGAGTACAGAGCATTATACCAAGGTAGAGTATACTATTAAGTACAGAGCATTATACCAGGGTACAGAATACTATTAAGTACAAGGTATTATACCAGGCTACAGAATACTATTAATTAAAGAGCATTTTACCAGTGTATAGAATACTATTAAGTACAGAGCATTATGCCAGGGTACACAATACTATTAAGTTCAAGGTATTATACCAGGGTACAGAATACTATTAAGTTCAAGGTATAATACCAGTGTACAGAATACTATTAAGTACAGAGGATTATACCAGTGTATAGAATGCTATTAAGAAAAGAGCGTTATAACAGGGTACAGAATACCATTAAGTTCAAGGTATTATACCAGGGTACAGAATACTATTAAGTGCAGAGCATTATACCAGGGTACAGAATACTATTAAGTACAGAGCATTATACCAGGGTATATAACGCTATTAAGTACAGAGCATTATGCCAGGGTACACAATACTATTAAATTCAAGGTATTATACCAGGGTACAGAATACTATTAAGTACAGAGCATTATACCAGGGTACAGAATACCATTAAGTTCAAGGTATTATACCAGGGTACAGAATACTATTAAGTAAAGAGCGTTATACCAGGGTATATAATACTATTAAGTACAGAGCATTATACCAGGGTACACAATACTATTAAGTACAGAGCATTATACCAGGGTATATAATACTATTAAGTACAGAGCATTATACCTGGGTGTAGAATGCTATTAAGTACAGAGCATTATACCAGGGTACAGAATACTATTAAGTAAAGCGCATTATACCAGGGTATAGAATGCTATTAAGTAGAGAGCATTATACCAGGGTACAGAATACTATTAAGTACAGAGGATTATACCAGTGTATAGAATGCTATTAAGTAAAGAGCATTATACCAGTGTACAGAATACTATTGAGTACAGAGCATTATACCAGGGCAGAGAATACTATTAAGTACAGAGCGTTATACCAGGGTACAGAATACTATTAAGAACAAGGTATTATACCACGCTACAGAATACTATTAATTAAAGAGCATTTCTCCAGTGTATAGAATACTATTAAGTACAGAGCATTATACCAGGGTACATAATACTATTAAGTACAAGGTATTATACCAGGGTACAGAATACTATTAAGTAAAGAGGATTTTACCAGGTTATAGAATGCTACTAAATACAGGGAATTATTCCTGGGTACAGAATACTATTAAGTACAGAGCATTATACCAGGGTACAGAATACTATTAAGTACAGAGCATTATACCAGTGTATAGAATGCTATTAAGTACAGAGCGTTATACCAGGGTACAGAATGTTATTAAGTACAGAGCATTATACCAGGGTACAGAATACTATTAAGTAAAGCGCATTATACCAGGGTATAGAATGCTATTAAGGAAAGAGCATTATACCTGGGTATAGAATGCTATTAAGTACAGAGTATTATACCAGGGTACAGAATACTATTAAGTACAGAGCATTATACCAGGGTACAGAATACTATTAAGTACAGAGGATTATACCAGTGTATAAAATGCTATAAAGTACAGAGCATTATACCTGGGTATATAACGCTATTAAGTACAGAGCATTATACCTGGGTGTAGAATGCTATTAAGTACAGAGCATTATACCAGGGTACAGAATACTACTAAGTACAAGGTATTATACCAGGCTACAGAATACTATTAATTAAAGAGCATTTTACCATTGTATAGAATACTATTAATTACAGAGCATTATACCAGGGTACATAATACTATTAAGTACAAGGTATTATACCAGGGTACAGAATACTATTAAGTTCAAGGTATAATACCAGTGTACAGAATACTATTAAGTACAGAGGATTATACCAGTGTATAGAATGCTATAAAGTACAGAGCATTATGCCAGGGTACACAATACAATTAAGTTCAAGGTATTACACCAGGGTACAGAATACTATTAAGTATAGAGTATTATACCAGTGTACAGAATACCATTAAGTTCAAGGTATTATACCAGGGTACAGAATACTATTAAGTACAGAGCATTATACCAGGCTACAGAATACTATTAAGTAGAGAGCATTATACCAGGGTACAGAATACTATTAAGTACAGAGCATTATACCAGTGTATAGAATGCTATTAAGTACAGAGCATTATACCTGTGTACAGAATATTATTGAGTACAGAGCATTATACCAGGGTAGAGTATACTATTAAGTACAGAGCATTATACCAGGGTACAGAATACTATTAAGTACAAGGTATTATACCAGGCTACAGAATACTATTAATTAAAGAGCATTTTACCAGTGTATAGAATACTATTAAGTACAGAGCATTATACCAGGGTACATAATACTATTAAGTACAAGGTATTATACCAGGGTACAGAATACTATTAACTAAAGAGGATTTTACCAGGGTATAGAATGCTACTAATTACAGGGCATTATTCCTGGGTACAGAATACTATTAAGTACAGAGCATTATACCAGGGTACAGAATACTATTAGGTAAAGAGCATTATACCATAGTATAGAATGCTATTAAGTACAGAACATTATACCAGGGTACAGAATACTATTAGGTAAAGAGCATTATACCAGAGTACAGAATACTATTAAGTTCAAGGTATTATACCAGTGTATAGAATGCTATTAAGTACAGAGCATTTTACCAGGTTACAGAATACTATTAAGTAAAGCGCATTATACCAGGGTATAGAATGCTATTAAGTAGAGAGCATTATACCAGGGTATAGAATGCTATTAAGTACAGAGCATTATACCAGGGTATATAACGCTATTAAGTACAGAGCATTATGCCAGGGTACACAATACTATTAAATTCAAGGTATTATACCAGGGTACAGAATACTATTAAGTACAGAGCATTATACCAGGGTATATAACGCTATTAAGTACAGAGCATTATGCCAGGGTACACAATACTATTAAACTCAAGGTATTATACCAGGGTACAGAATACTATTAAGTACAGAGCATTATACCAGGGTACAGAATACCATTAAGTTCAAGGTATTATACCAGGGTACAGAATACAATTAAGTAAAGAGCGTTATACCAGGGTATATAATACTATTAAGTACAGAGCATTATACCAGGGTACACAATACTATTAAGTACAGAGCATTATACCAGGGTATATAATACTATTAAGTACAGAGCATTATACCAGGGTACACAATACTATTAAGTACAGAGCATTATACCAGGGTACAGAATACTATTAAGTAATGAGCATTATACCAGGGTATATAATACTATTAAGTACAGAGCATTATACCAGGGTACACAATACTATTAAGTACAGAGCATTATGCCAGGGTACACAATACTATTAAGTTCAAGGTATTATACCAGGGTACAGAATACTATTAAGTACAGAGCTTTATACCAGGGTACAGAATACTATTAAGTACAAGCGTTATACCAGGGTACAGAATACTATTAAGTACAAGGTATTATACCAGGCTACAGAATACTATTAAGTACAGAGCATTATACCAGGGTACAGAATACAATTAAGTACAGAGCATTATACCAGGGTATATAATACTATTAAGTACAGAGCATTATACCAGGGTACACAATACTATTATGTACAGAGCATTATACCAGGGTACACAATACTATTAAGTACAGAGCATTATACCAGGGTATATAACGCTATTAAGTACAGAGCATTATACCAGGGCACAGAATACTATTAAGTAATGAGCATTATACCAGGGTATAGAATGCTATTAAGTACAGAGCATTATGCCAGGGTACACAATACTATTAAGTTCAAGGTGTTATACCAGGGTACAGAATACTATTAAGTACAGAGGATTATACCAGTGTATAAAATGCTATAAAGTACAGAGCATTATACCTGGGTATATAACGCTATTAAGTACAGAGCATTATACCTGGGTGTAGAATGCTATTAAGTACAGAGCATTATACCAGGGTACAGAATACTATTAAGTAAAGCGCATTATACCAGGGTATAGAATGCTATTAAGTAGAGAGCATTATACCAGGGTACAGAATACTATTAAGTACAGAGGATTATACCAGTGTATAGAATGCTATTAAGTACAGAGCATTATACCAGTGTACAGAATACTATTGAGTACAGAGCATTATACCAGGGCAGAGAATACTATTAAGTACAGAGCGTTATACCAGGGTACAGAATACTATTAAGAACAAGGTATTATACCAGGCTACAGAATACTATTAATTAAAGAGCATTTTACCAGTGTATAGAATACTATTAAGTACAGAGCATTATACCAGGGTACATAATACTATTAAGTACAAGGTATTATACCAGGGTACAGAATACTATTAAGTAAAGAGGATTTTACCAGGGTATAGAATGCTACTAAATACAGGGCATTGTTCCTGGGTACAGAATACTATTAAGTACAGAGCATTATACCAGGGTACAGAATACTATTAAGTACAGAGCATTATACCAGTGTATAGAATGCTATTAAGTACAGAGCGTTATACCAGGGTACAGAATGTTATTAAGTACAGAGCATTATACCAGGGTACAGAATACTATTAAGTAAAGCGCATTATACCAGGGTATAGAATGCTAATAAGTAGAGAGCATTATACCAGGGTACAGAATACTATTAAGGAAAGAGCATTATACCTGGGTTTAGAAT
This sequence comes from Lampris megalopsis, assembly GCA_022114975.2. Taxonomy (NCBI): domain Eukaryota; kingdom Metazoa; phylum Chordata; class Actinopteri; order Lampriformes; family Lampridae; genus Lampris; species Lampris megalopsis. The sequence continues at coordinate 84,505 of JAJHIY020000114.1, forward strand.
GCTATTAAGTACAGAGTATTATACCAGGGTACAGAATACTACTAAGTACAGAGCATTATACCAGGGTACAGAATACTATTAAGTACAGAGGATTATACCAGCGTATAAAATGCTATAAAGTACAGAGCATTATACCTGGGTATATAACGCTATTAAGTACAGAGCATTATACCTGGGTGTAGAATGCTATTAAGTACAGAGCATTATACCAGGGTACAGAATACTACTAAGTACAAGGTATTATACCAGGCTACAGAATACTATTAATTAAAGAGCATTTTACCATTGTATAGAATACTATTAAGTACAGAGCATTATACCAGGGTACATAATACTATTAAGTACAAGGTATTATACCAGGGTACAGAATACTATTAAGTAATGAGCATTATACCAGGGTATAGAATGCTATTAAGTACAGAGCATTATGCCAGGGTACACAATACTATTAAGTTCAAGGTATTATACCAGGGTACAGAATACTATTAAGTTCAAGGTATAATACCAGTGTACAGAATACTATTAAGTACAGAGGATTATACCAGTGTATAGAATGCTATAAAGTACAGAGCATTATACCAGGGTACACAATACTTTTAAGTACAGAGCATTATGCCAGGGTACACAATACAATTAAGTTCAAGGTATTACACCAGGGTACAGAATACTATTAAGTATAGAGTATTATACCAGTGTACAGAATACCATTAAGTTCAAGGTATTATACCAGGGTACAGAATACTATTAAGTACAGAGCATTATACCAGGCTACAGAATACTATTAAGTAGAGAGCATTATACCAGGGTACAGAATACTATTAAGTACAGAGGATTATACCAGTGTATAGAATGCTATTAAGTACAGAGCATTATACCTGTGTACAGAATACTATTGAGTACAGAGCATTATACCAGGGTAGAGTATACTATTAAGTACAGAGCATTATACCAGGGTACAGAATACTATTAAGTACAAGGTATTATACCAGGCTACAGAATACTATTAATTAAAGAGCATTTTACCAGTGTATAGAATACTATTAAGTACAGAGCATTATACCAGGGTACAGAATACTATTAAGTACAAGGTATTATACCAGGGTACAGAATACTATTAACTAAAGAGGATTTTACCAGGGTATAGAATGCTGCTAAATACAGGGCATTATTCCTGGGTACAGAATACTATTAAGTACAGAGCATTATACCAGGGTACAGAATACTATTAGGTAAAGAGCATTATACCATAGTATAGAATGCTATTAAGTACAGAACATTATACCAGGGTACAGAATACTATTAGGTAAAGAGCATTATACCAGAGTACAGAATACTATTAAGTTCAAGGTATTATACCAGTGTATAGAATGCTATTAAGTACAGAGCATTTTACCAGGTTACAGAATACTATTAAGTAAAGCGCATTATACCAGGGTATAGAATGCTATTAAGTAGAGAGCATTATACCAGGGTATAGAATGCTATTAAGTACAGAGTATTATACCAAGGTATAGAATGCTATAAAGTATAGAGCATTATACGAGGTTACAGAATACTATTAAGTAAAGATCATTATGCCAGGGTATAGAATAAAATTAAGTAAAGAGCATTATACCAGGGTACAGAATGCTATAAAGTACAGAGCATTATACCAGGGTACAGAATACTATTAAGTAAAGATCATTATACCAGGGTATAGAATACTATTAAGTAAAGAGTATATTACCAGGGTATAGAATGCTATTAAGTACAGAGAATTATACCAGGGTACAGAATACTATTAAGTAAAGAGCGTTATACCAGGGTATAGAATACTATTAAGTACAGAGCATTATACCAGTGTATAGAATGCTATTAAGTACAGAGCGTTATACCAGGGTATATAACGCTATTAAGTACAGAGCATTATACCAGGGTACACAATACTATTAAGTACAGAGCATTATACCAGGGTATATAACGCTATTAAGTACAGAGCATTATACCAGGGTACACAATACTATTATGTACAGAGCATTATACCAGGGTACACAATACTGTTAAGTACAGAGCATTATACCAGGGTATATAACGCTATTAAGTACAGAGCATTATACCAGGGCACAGAATACTATTAAGTAATGAGCATTATACCAGGGTATAGAATGCTATTAAGTACAGAGCATTATGCCAGGGTACACAATACTATTAAGTTCAAGGTGTTATACCAGGGTACAGAATACTATTAAGTACAGAGGATTATACCAGTGTATAAAATGCTATAAAGTACAGAGCATTATACCTGGGTATATAACGCTATTAAGTACAGAGCATTATACCTGGGTGTAGAATGCTATTAAGTACAGAGCATTATACCAGGGTACAGAATACTATTAAGTAAAGCGCATTATACCAGGGTATAGAATGCTATTAAGTAGAGAGCATTATACCAGGGTACAGAATACTATTAAGTACAGAGGATTATACCAGTGTATAGAATGCTATTAAGTACAGAGCATTATACCAGTGTACAGAATACTATTGAGTACAGAGCACTATACCAGGGCAGAGAATACTATTAAGTACAGAGCGTTATACCAGGGTACAGAATACTATTAAGAACAAGGTATTATACCAGGCTACAGAATACTATTAATTAAAGAGCATTTTACCAGTGTATAGAATACTATTAAGTACAGAGCATTATACCAGGGTACATAATACTATTAAGTACAAGGTATTATACCAGGGTACAGAATACTATTAAGTAAAGAGGATTTTACCAGGGTATAGAATGCTACTAAATACAGGGCATTATTCCTGGGTACAGAATACTATTAAGTACAGAGCATTATACCAGGGTACAGAATACTATTAAGTACAGAGCATTATACCAGTGTATAGAATGCTATTAAGTACAGAGCGTTATACCAGGGTACAGAATGTTATTAAGTACAGAGCATTATACCAGGGTACAGAATACTATTAAGTAAAGCGCATTATACCAGGGTATAGAATGCTAATAAGTAGAGAGCATTATACCAGGGTACAGAATACTATTAAGGAAAGAGCATTATACCTGGGTTTAGAATGCTATTAAGTACAGAGTATTATACCAGGGTACAGAATACTATTAAGTACAGAGCATTATACCAGGGTACAGAATACTATTAAGTACAGAGGATTATACCAGCGTATAAAATGCTATAAAGTACAGAGCATTATACCTGGGTATATAACGCTATTAAGTACAGAGCATTATACCTGGGTGTAGAATGCTATTAAGTACAGAGCATTATACCAGGGTACAGAATACTACTAAGTACAAGGTATTATACCAGGCTACAGAATACTATTTATTAAAGAGCATTTTACCATTGTATAGAATACTATTAAGTACAGAGCATTATACCAGGGTACATAATACTATTAAGTACAAGGTATTATACCAGGGTACAGAATACTATTAAGTAATGAGCATTATACCAGGGTATAGAATGCTATTAAGTACAGAGCATTATGCCAGGGTACACAATACTATTAAGTTCAAGGTATTATACCAGGGTACAGAATACTATTAAGTTCAAGGTATAATACCAGTGTACAGAATACTATTAAGTACAGAGGATTATACCAGTGTATAGAATGCTATAAAGTACAGAGCATTATACCAGGGTACACAATACTTTTAAGTACAGAGCATTATGCCAGGGTACACAATACAATTAAGTTCAAGGTATTACACCAGGGTACAGAATACTATTAAGTATAGAGTATTATACCAGTGTACAGAATACCATTAAGTTCAAGGTATTATACCAGGGTACAGAATACTATTAAGTACAGAGCATTATACCAGGCTACAGAATACTATTAAGTAGAGAGCATTATACCAGGGTACAGAATACTATTAAGTACAGAGGATTATACCAGTGTATAGAATGCTATTAAGTACAGAGCATTATACCTGTGTACAGAATACTATTGAGTACAGAGCATTATACCAGGGTAGAGTATACTATTAAGTACAGAGCATTATACCAGGGTACAGAATACTATTAAGTACAAGGTATTATACCAGGCTACAGAATACTATTAATTAAAGAGCATTTTACCAGTGTATAGAATACTATTAAGTACAGAGCATTATACCAGGGTACAGAATACTATTAAGTACAAGGTATTATACCAGGGTACAGAATACTATTAACTAAAGAGGATTTTACCAGGGTATAGAATGCTGCTAAATACAGGGCATTATTCCTGGGTACAGAATACTATTAAGTACAGAGCATTATACCAGGGTACAGAATACTATTAGGTAAAGAGCATTATACCATAGTATAGAATGCTATTAAGTACAGAACATTATACCAGGGTACAGAATACTATTAGGTAAAGAGCATTATACCAGAGTACAGAATACTATTAAGTTCAAGGTATTATACCAGTGTATAGAATGCTATTAAGTACAGAGCATTTTACCAGGTTACAGAATACTATTAAGTAAAGCGCATTATACCAGGGTATAGAATGCTATTAAGTAGAGAGCATTATACCAGGGTATAGAATGCTATTAAGTACAGAGTATTATACCAAGGTATAGAATGCTATAAAGTATAGAGCATTATACGAGGGTACAGAATACTATTAAGTAAAGATCATTATGCCAGGGTATAGAATAAAATTAAGTAAAGAGCATTATACCAGGGTACAGAATGCTATAAAGTACAGAGCATTATACCAGGGTACAGAATACTATTAAGTAAAGATCATTATACCAGGGTATAGAATACTATTAAGTAAAGAGTATATTACCAGGGTATAGAATGCTATTAAGTACAGAGAATTATACCAGGGTACAGAATACTATTAAGTAAAGAGCGTTATACCAGGGTATAGAATACTATTAAGTACAGAGCATTATACCAGTGTATAGAATGCTATTAAGTACAGAGCGTTATACCAGGGTACAGAATGTTATTAAGTACAGAGCATTATACCAGGGTACAGAATACTATTAAGTAAAGCGCATTATACCAGGGTATAGAATGCTAATAAGTAGAGAGCATTATACCAGGGTACAGAATACTATTAAGGAAAGAGCATTATACCAGGGTACAGAATACTATTAAGTACAGAGGATTATACCAGTGTATAAAATGCTATAAAGTACAGAGCATTATACCTGGGTATATAACGCTATTAAGTACAGAGCATTATACCTGGGTGTAGAATGCTATTAAGTACAGAGCATTATACCAGGGTACAGAATACTACTAAGTACAAGGTATTATACCAGGCTACAGAATACTATTAATTAAAGAGCATTTTACCATTGTATAGAATACTATTAAGTACAGAGCATTATACCAGGGTACATAATACTATTAAGTACAAGGTATTATACCAGGGTACAGAATACCATTAAGTAATGAGCATTATACCAGGGTATAGAATGCTATTAAGTACAGAGACTTATGCCAGGGTACACAATACTATTAAGTTCAAGGTATTATACCAGGGTACAGAATACTATTAAGTTCAAGGTATAATACCAGTGTACAGAATACTATTAAGTACAGAGGATTATACCAGTGTATAGAATGCTATAAAGTACAGAGCATTATACCAGGGTACACAATACTATTAAGTACAGAGCATTATGCCAGGGTGCACAATACAATTAAGTTCAAGGTATTACACCAGGGTACAGAATACTATTAAGTATAGAGTATTATACCAGTGTACAGAATACCATTAAGTTCAAGGTATTATACCAGGGTACAGAATACTATTAAGTACAGAGCATTATACCAGGTTACAGAATACTATTAAGTAAAGCGCATTATACCAGGGTATAGAATGCTATTAAGTAGAGAGCATTATACCAGGGTATAGAATGCTATTAAGTACAGAGTATTATACCAAGGTATAGAATGCTATAAAGTATAGAGCATTATACGAGGGTACAGAATACTATTAAGTAAAGATCATTATGCCAGGGTATAGAATAAAATTAAGTAAAGAGCATTATACCAGGGTACAGAATGCTATAAAGTACAGAGCATTATACCAGGGTACAGAATACTATTAAGTAAAGATCATTATACCAGGGTATAGAATACTATTAAGTAAAGAGTATATTACCAGGGTATAGAATGCTATTAAGTACAGAGAATTATACCAGGGTACAGAATACTATTAAGTAAAGAGCGTTATACCAGGGTATAGAATACTATTAAGTACAGAGCATTATACCAGTGTATAGAATGCTATTAAGTACAGAGCGTTATACCAGGGTACAGAATGTTATTAAGTACAGAGCATTATACCAGGGTACAGAATACTATTAAGTAAAGCGCATTATACCAGGGTATAGAATGCTAATAAGTAGAGAGCATTATACCAGGGTACAGAATACTATTAAGGAAAGAGCATTATACCAGGGTACAGAATACTATTAAGTACAGAGGATTATACCAGTGTATAAAATGCTATAAAGTACAGAGCATTATACCTGGGTATATAACGCTATTAAGTACAGAGCATTATACCTGGGTGTAGAATGCTATTAAGTACAGAGCATTATACCAGGGTACAGAATACTACTAAGTACAAGGTATTATACCAGGCTACAGAATACTATTAAGTAATGAGCATTATACCAGGGTATAGAATGCTATTAAGTACAGAGACTTATGCCAGGGTACACAATACTATTAAGTTCAAGGTATTATACCAGGGTACAGAATACTATTAAGTTCAAGGTATAATACCAGTGTACAGAATACTATTAAGTACAGAGGATTATACCAGTGTATAGAATGCTATAAAGTACAGAGCATTATACCAGGGTACACAATACTATTAAGTACAGAGCATTATGCCAGGGTACACAATACAATTAAGTTCAAGGTATTACACCAGGGTACAGAATACTATTAAGTATAGAGTATTATACCCGTATACAGAATACCATTAAGTTCAAGGTATTATACCAGGGTACAGAATACTATTAAGTACAGAGCATTATACCAGGCTACAGAATACTATTAAGTAGAGAGCATTATACCAGGGTACAGAATACTATTAAGTACAGAGGATTATACCAGTGTATAGAATGCTATTAAGTACAGAGCACTATACCTGTGTACAGAATACTATTGAGTACAGAGCATTATACCAAGGTAGAGTATACTATTAAGTACAGAGCATTATACCAGGGTACAGAATACTATTAAGTACAAGGTATTATACCAGGCTACAGAATACTATTAATTAAAGAGCATTTTACCAGTGTATAGAATACTATTAAGTACAGAGCATTATGCCAGGGTACACAATACTATTAAGTTCAAGGTATTATACCAGGGTACAGAATACTATTAAGTTCAAGGTATAATACCAGTGTACAGAATACTATTAAGTACAGAGGATTATACCAGTGTATAGAATGCTATTAAGAAAAGAGCGTTATAACAGGGTACAGAATACCATTAAGTTCAAGGTATTATACCAGGGTACAGAATACTATTAAGTGCAGAGCATTATACCAGGGTACAGAATACTATTAAGTACAGAGCATTATACCAGGGTATATAACGCTATTAAGTACAGAGCATTATGCCAGGGTACACAATACTATTAAATTCAAGGTATTATACCAGGGTACAGAATACTATTAAGTACAGAGCATTATACCAGGGTACAGAATACCATTAAGTTCAAGGTATTATACCAGGGTACAGAATACTATTAAGTAAAGAGCGTTATACCAGGGTATATAATACTATTAAGTACAGAGCATTATACCAGGGTACACAATACTATTAAGTACAGAGCATTATACCAGGGTATATAATACTATTAAGTACAGAGCATTATACCTGGGTGTAGAATGCTATTAAGTACAGAGCATTATACCAGGGTACAGAATACTATTAAGTAAAGCGCATTATACCAGGGTATAGAATGCTATTAAGTAGAGAGCATTATACCAGGGTACAGAATACTATTAAGTACAGAGGATTATACCAGTGTATAGAATGCTATTAAGTAAAGAGCATTATACCAGTGTACAGAATACTATTGAGTACAGAGCATTATACCAGGGCAGAGAATACTATTAAGTACAGAGCGTTATACCAGGGTACAGAATACTATTAAGAACAAGGTATTATACCACGCTACAGAATACTATTAATTAAAGAGCATTTCTCCAGTGTATAGAATACTATTAAGTACAGAGCATTATACCAGGGTACATAATACTATTAAGTACAAGGTATTATACCAGGGTACAGAATACTATTAAGTAAAGAGGATTTTACCAGGTTATAGAATGCTACTAAATACAGGGAATTATTCCTGGGTACAGAATACTATTAAGTACAGAGCATTATACCAGGGTACAGAATACTATTAAGTACAGAGCATTATACCAGTGTATAGAATGCTATTAAGTACAGAGCGTTATACCAGGGTACAGAATGTTATTAAGTACAGAGCATTATACCAGGGTACAGAATACTATTAAGTAAAGCGCATTATACCAGGGTATAGAATGCTATTAAGGAAAGAGCATTATACCTGGGTATAGAATGCTATTAAGTACAGAGTATTATACCAGGGTACAGAATACTATTAAGTACAGAGCATTATACCAGGGTACAGAATACTATTAAGTACAGAGGATTATACCAGTGTATAAAATGCTATAAAGTACAGAGCATTATACCTGGGTATATAACGCTATTAAGTACAGAGCATTATACCTGGGTGTAGAATGCTATTAAGTACAGAGCATTATACCAGGGTACAGAATACTACTAAGTACAAGGTATTATACCAGGCTACAGAATACTATTAATTAAAGAGCATTTTACCATTGTATAGAATACTATTAAGTACAGAGCATTATACCAGGGTACATAATACTATTAAGTACAAGGTATTATACCAGGGTACAGAATACTATTAAGTTCAAGGTATAATACCAGTGTACAGAACACTATTAAGTACAGAGGATTATACCAGTGTATAGAATGCTATAAAGTACAGAGCATTATGCCAGGGTACACAATACAATTAAGTTCAAGGTATTACACCAGGGTACAGAATACTATTAAGTATAGAGTATTATACCAGTGTACAGAATACCATTAAGTTCAAGGTATTATACCAGGGTACAGAATACTATTAAGTACAGAGCATTATACCAGGCTACAGAATACTATTAAGTAGAGAGCATTATACCAGGGTACAGAATACTATTAAGTACAGAGCATTATACCAGTGTATAGAATGCTATTAAGTACAGAGCATTATACCTGTGTACAGAATATTATTGAGTACAGAGCATTATACCAGGGTAGAGTATACTATTAAGTACAGAGCATTATACCAGGGTACAGAATACTATTAAGTACAAGGTATTATACCAGGCTACAGAATACTATTAATTAAAGAGCATTTTACCAGTGTATAGAATACTATTAAGTACAGAGCATTATACCAGGGTACATAATACTATTAAGTACAAGGTATTATACCAGGGTACAGAATACTATTAACTAAAGAGGATTTTACCAGGGTATAGAATGCTACTAATTACAGGGCATTATTCCTGGGTACAGAATACTATTAAGTACAGAGCATTATACCAGGGTACAGAATACTATTAGGTAAAGAGCATTATACCATAGTATAGAATGCTATTAAGTACAGAACATTATACCAGGGTACAGAATACTATTAGGTAAAGAGCATTATACCAGAGTACAGAATACTATTAAGTTCAAGGTATTATACCAGTGTATAGAATGCTATTAAGTACAGAGCATTTTACCAGGTTACAGAATACTATTAAGTAAAGCGCATTATACCAGGGTATAGAATGCTATTAAGTAGAGAGCATTATACCAGGGTATAGAATGCTATTAAGTACAGAGCATTATACCAGGGTATATAACGCTATTAAGTACAGAGCATTATGCCAGGGTACACAATACTATTAAATTCAAGGTATTATACCAGGGTACAGAATACTATTAAGTACAGAGCATTATACCAGGGTATATAACGCTATTAAGTACAGAGCATTATGCCAGGGTACACAATACTATTAAACTCAAGGTATTATACCAGGGTACAGAATACTATTAAGTACAGAGCATTATACCAGGGTACAGAATACCATTAAGTTCAAGGTATTATACCAGGGTACAGAATACAATTAAGTAAAGAGCGTTATACCAGGGTATATAATACTATTAAGTACAGAGCATTATACCAGGGTACACAATACTATTAAGTACAGAGCATTATACCAGGGTATATAATACTATTAAGTACAGAGCATTATACCAGGGTACACAATACTATTAAGTACAGAGCATTATACCAGGGTACAGAATACTATTAAGTAATGAGCATTATACCAGGGTATATAATACTATTAAGTACAGAGCATTATACCAGGGTACACAATACTATTAAGTACAGAGCATTATGCCAGGGTACACAATACTATTAAGTTCAAGGTATTATACCAGGGTACAGAATACTATTAAGTACAGAGCTTTATACCAGGGTACAGAATACTATTAAGTACAAGCGTTATACCAGGGTACAGAATACTATTAAGTACAAGGTATTATACCAGGCTACAGAATACTATTAAGTACAGAGCATTATACCAGGGTACAGAATACAATTAAGTAAAGAGCGTTATACCAGGGTATATAAAACTATTAAATACAGAGCATTATACCAGGGTACACAATACTATTAAGTACAGAGCATTATACCAGGGTATATAATACTATTAAGTACAGAGCATTATACCAGGGTACACAATACTATTAGGTACAGAGCATTATACCAGGGTACAGAATACTATTAAGTAATGAGCATTATACCAGGGTATATAATACTATTAAGTACAGAGCATTATACCAGGGTACACAATACTATTAAGTACAGAGCATTATGCCAGGGTACACAATACTATTAAGTTCAAGGTATTATACCAGGGTACAGAATACTATTGAGTACAGAGCATTATACCAGGGTACAGAATACTATTAAGTACAAGCGTTATACCAGGGTACAGAATACTATTAAGTACAAGGTATTATACCAGGCTACAGAATACTATTAAGTACAAGGTATTATACCAGGGTACAGAATACTATTAAGTGAAGAGGATTTTACCAGGGTATACAATGCTACTAAATACAGGGCATTATTCCTGGGTACAGAATACTATTAAGTACAGAGCATTATACCAGTGTATAGAATGCTATGAAGTACAGAGCGTTATACCAGGGTACAGAATACTACTAAGTAAAGCGCATTATACCAGGGAATAGAATGCTATTAAGTACAGAGCATTATACCAGGGCACAGAATACTATTAAGGAAAGAGCATTATACCTGGGTATAGAATGCTATTAAGTACAGAGTATTATACCAGGGTACAGAATACAATTAAGTACAGAGCATTATACCAGGGTACAGAATACTATTAAGTACAGAGGATTATACCAGTGTATAGAATGCTATAAAGTACAGAGCATTATACCTGGGTATATAACGCTATTAAGTACAGAGCATTATACCTGGGTGTAGAATGCTATTAAGTACAGAGCATTATACCAGTGTACAGAATACTATTAAGTAAAGCGCATTATACCAGGGTATAGAATGCTATTAAGTAGAGAGGATTATACCAGTGTACAGAATACTATTGAGTACAGAGCATTATACCAGGGTAGAGAATACTATTAAGTACAGAGGATTATACCAGTGTACAGAATACTATTGAGTACAGAGCATTATACCAGGGTAGAGAATACTATTAAGTACAGAGCGTTATACCAGGGTACAGAATACTATTAAGTACGAGGTATTATACCAGACTACAGAACACTATTAATTAAAGAGCATTTTACCAGGGTATAGATTGCTATTAAATACAGAGCATTATACCAGGGTACAGAATACTATTAAGTAAAGAGCATTATACCAGGGTATAGAATGCTATTAAGTACAGAGCATTATACCAGGGTACACAATACTATTAAGTACAGAGCATTATACCAGGGTATATAACGCTATTAAGTACAGAGCATTATACCAGGGAACACAATACTATTAAGTACAGAGCATTATACCAAGGGTATATAACGCTATTAAGTACAGAGCATTATACCAGGGTACACAATACTATTATGTACAGAGCATTATACCAGGGTACACAATACTATTAAGTACAGAGCATTATACCAGGGTATATAACGCTATTAAGTACAGAGCATTATACCAGGGCACAGAATACTATTAAGTAATGAGTATTATACCAGGGTATAGAATGCTATTAAGTACAAAGCATTATGCCAGGGTACACAATACTATTAAGTTCAAGGTGTTATACCAGGGTACAGAATACTATTAAGTACAGAGGATTATACCAGTGTATAAAATGCTATAAAGTACAGAGCATTATACCTGGGTATATAACGCTATTAAGTACAGAGCATTATACCTGGGTGTAGAATGCTATTAAGTACAGAGCATTATACCAGGGTACAGAATACTACTAAGTACAAGGTATTATACCAGGCTACAGAATACTATTAATTAAAGAGCATTTTACCATTGTATAGAATACTATTAAGTACAGAGCATTATACCAGGGTACATAATACTATTAAGTACAAGGTATTATACCAGGGTACAGAATACCATTAAGTAATGAGCATTATACCAGGGTATAGAATGCTATTAAGTACAGAGACTTATGCCAGGGTACACAATACTATTAAGTTCAAGGTATTATACCAGGGTACTGAATACTATTAAGTTCAAGGTATAATACCAGTGTACAGAATACTATTAAGTACAGAGGATTATACCAGTGTATAGAATGCTATAAAGTACAGAGCATTATACCAGGGTACACAATACTATTAAGTACAGAGCATTATGCCAGGGTACACAATACAATTAAGTTCAAGGTATTACACCAGGGTACAGAATACTATTAAGTATAGAGTATTATACCAGTGTACAGAATACCATTAAGTTCAAGGTATTATACCAGGGTACAGAATACTATTAAGTACAGAGCATTATACCAGGCTACAGAATACTATTAAGTAGAGAGCATTATACCAGGGTACAGAATACTATTAAGTACAGAGGATTATACCAGTGTATAGAATGCTATTAAGTACAGAGCATTATACCTGTGTACAGAATACTATTGAGTACAGAGCATTATACCAAGGTAGAGTATACTATTAAGTACAGAGCATTATACCAGGGTACAGAATACTATTAAGTACAAGGTATTATACCAGGCTACAGAATACTATTAATTAAAGAGCATTTTACCATTGTATAGAATACTATTAAGTACAGAGCATTATACCAGGGTACATAATACTATTAAGTACAAGGTATTATACCAGGGTACAGAATACTATTAAGTAATGAGCATTATACCAGGGTATAGAATGCTATTAAGTACAGAGCATTATGCCAGGGTACACAATACTATTAAGTTCAAGGTATTATACCAGGGTACAGAATACTATTAAGTTCAAGGTATAATACCAGTGTACAGAATACTATTAAATTCAAGGTATTATACCAGGGTACAGAATACTATTAAGTACAGAGCATTATACCAGGGTACGGAATACCATTAAGTTCAAGGTATTATACCAGGGTACAGAATACTATTAAGTAAAGAGCGTTATACCAGGGTATATAATACTATTAAGGAAAGAGCATTATACCAGGGTACACAATACTATTAAGTACAGAGCATTATACCAGGGTATATAATACTATTAAGTACAGAGCATTATACCTGGGTGTAGAATGCTATTAAGTACAGAGCATTATACCAGGGTACAGAATACTATTAAGTAAAACGCATTATACCAGGGTATAGAATGCTATTAAGTAGAGAGCATTATACCAGGGTACAGAATACTATTAAGTACAGAGGATTATACCAGTGTATAGAATGCTATTAAGTACAGAGCATTATACCAGTGTACAGAATACTATTGAGTACAGAGCATTATACCAGGGCAGAGAATACTATTAAGTACAGAGCGTTATACCAGGGTACAGAATACTATTAAGAACAAGGTATTATACCAGGCTACAGAATACTATTAATTAAAGAGCATTTTACCAGTGTATAGAATACTATTAAGTACAGAGCATTATACCAGGGTACATAATACTATTAAGTACAAGGTATTATACCAGGGTACAGAATACAATTAAGTAAAGAGGATTTTACCAGGGTATAGAATGCTACTAAATACAGGGCATTATTCCTGGGTACAGAATACTATTAAGTACAGAGCATTATACCAGGCTACAGAATACTATTAAGTAGAGAGCATTATACCAGGGTACAGAATACTATTAAGTACAGAGGATTATACCAGTGTATAGAATGCTATTAAGTACAGAGCATTATACCTGTGTACAGAATACTATTGAGTACAGAGCATTATACCAAGGTAGAGTATACTATTAAGTACAGAGCATTATACCAGGGTACAGAATACTATTAAGTACAAGGTATTATACCAGGCTACAGAATACTATTAATTAAAGAGCATTTTACCAGTGTATAGAATACTATTAAGTACAGAGCATTATACCAGGGTACATAATACTATTAAGTACAAGGTATTATACCAGGGTACAGAATACTATTAAGTAATGAGCATTATACCAGGGTATAGAATGCTATTAAGTACAGAGCATTATGCCAGGGTACACAATACTATTAAGTTCAAGGTATTATACCAGGGTACAGAATACTATTAAGTTCAAGGTATAATACCAGTGTACAGAATACTATTAAGTACAGAGGATTATACCAGTGTATAGAATGCTATTAAGAAAAGAGCGTTATAACAGGGTACAGAATACCATTAAGTTCAAGGTATTATACCAGGGTACAGAATACTATTAAGTGCAGAGCATTATACCAGGGTACAGAATACTATTAAGTACAGAGCATTATACCAGGGTATATAACGCTATTAAGTACAGAGCATTATGCCAGGGTACACAATACTATTAAATTCAAGGTATTATACCAGGGTACAGAATACTATTAAGTACAGAGCATTATACCAGGGTACGGAATACCATTAAGTTCAAGGTATTATACCAGGGTACAGAATACTATTAAGTAAAGAGCGTTATACCAGGGTATATAATACTATTAAGTACAGAGCATTATACCAGGGTACACAATACTATTAAGTACAGAGCATTATACCAGGGTATATAATACTATTAAGTACAGAGCATTATACCTGGGTGTAGAATGCTATTAAGTACAGAGCATTATACCAGGGTACAGAATACTATTAAGTAAAACGCATTATACCAGGGTATAGAATGCTATTAAGTAGAGAGCATTATACCAGGGTACAGAATACTATTAAGTACAGAGGATTATACCAGTGTATAGAATGCTATTAAGTACAGAGCATTATACCAGTGTACAGAATACTATTGAGTACAGAGCATTATACCAGGGCAGAGAATACTATTAAGTACAGAGCGTTATACCAGGGTACAGAATACTATTAAGAACAAGGTATTATACCACGCTACAGAATACTATTAATTAAAGAGCATTTCTCCAGTGTATAGAATACTATTAAGTACAGAGCATTATACCAGTGTACAGAATACTATTGAGTACAGAGCATTATACCAGGGCAGAGAATACTATTAAGTACAGAGCGTTATACCAGGGTACAGAATACTATTAAGAACAAGGTATTATACCAGGCTACAGAATACTATTAATTAAAGAGCATTTTACCAGTGTATAGAATACTATTAAGTACAGAGCATTATACCAGGGTACATAATACTATTAAGTACAAGGTATTATACCAGGGTACAGAATACAATTAAGTAAAGAGGATTTTACCAGGGTATAGAATGCTACTAAATACAGGGCATTATTCCTGGGTACAGAATACTATTAAGTACAGAGCATTATACCAGGCTACAGAATACTATTAAGTAGAGAGCATTATACCAGGGTACAGAATACTATTAAGTACAGAGGATTATACCAGTGTATAGAATGCTATTAAGTACAGAGCATTATACCTGTGTACAGAATACTATTGAGTACAGAGCATTATACCAAGGTAGAGTATACTATTAAGTACAGAGCATTATACCAGGGTACAGAATACTATTAAGTACAAGGTATTATACCAGGCTACAGAATACTATTAATTAAAGAGCATTTTACCAGTGTATAGAATACTATTAAGTACAGAGCATTATACCAGGGTACATAATACTATTAAGTACAAGGTATTATACCAGGGTACAGAATACTATTAAGTAATGAGCATTATACCAGGGTATAGAATGCTATTAAGTACAGAGCATTATGCCAGGGTACACAATACTATTAAGTTCAAGGTATTATACCAGGGTACAGAATACTATTAAGTACAGAGCATTATACCAGGGTACACAATACTATTAAGTACAGAGCATTATACCAGGGTATATAATACTATTAAGTACAGAGCATTATACCTGGGTGTAGAATGCTATTAAGTACAGAGCATTATACCAGGGTACAGAATACTATTAAGTAAAACGCATTATACCAGGGTATAGAATGCTATTAAGTAGAGAGCATTATACCAGGGTACAGAATACTATTAAGTACAGAGGATTATACCAGTGTATAGAATGCTATTAAGTACAGAGCATTATACCAGTGTACAGAATACTATTGAGTACAGAGCATTATACCAGGGCAGAGAATACTATTAAGTACAGAGCGTTATACCAGGGTACAGAATACTATTAAGAACAAGGTATTATACCAGGCTACAGAATACTATTAATTAAAGAGCATTTTACCAGTGTATAGAATACTATTAAGTACAGAGCATTATACCAGGGTACATAATACTATTAAGTACAAGGTATTATACCAGGGTACAGAATACAATTAAGTAAAGAGGATTTTACCAGGGTATAGAATGCTACTAAATACAGGGCATTATTCCTGGGTACAGAATACTATTAAGTACAGAGCATTATACCAGGCTACAGAATACTATTAAGTAGAGAGCATTATACCAGGGTACAGAATACTATTAAGTACAGAGGATTATACCAGTGTATAGAATGCTATTAAGTACAGAGCATTATACCTGTGTACAGAATACTATTGAGTACAGAGCATTATACCAAGGTAGAGTATACTATTAAGTACAGAGCATTATACCAGGGTACAGAATACTATTAAGTACAAGGTATTATACCAGGCTACAGAATACTATTAATTAAAGAGCATTTTACCAGTGTATAGAATACTATTAAGTACAGAGCATTATACCAGGGTACATAATACTATTAAGTACAAGGTATTATACCAGGGTACAGAATACTATTAAGTAATGAGCATTATACCAGGGTATAGAATGCTATTAAGTACAGAGCATTATGCCAGGGTACACAATACTATTAAGTTCAAGGTATTATACCAGGGTACAGAATACTATTAAGTTCAAGGTATAATACCAGTGTACAGAATACTATTAAGTACAGAGGATTATACCAGTGTATAGAATGCTATTAAGAAAAGAACGTTATAACAGGGTACAGAATACCATTAAGTTCAAGGTATTATACCAGGGTACAGAATACTATTAAGTGCAGAGCATTATACCAGGGTACAGAATACTATTAAGTACAGAGCATTATACCAGGGTATATAACGCTATTAAGTACAGAGCATTATGCCAGGGTACACAATACTATTAAATTCAAGGTATTATACCAGGGTACAGAATACTATTAAGTACAGAGCATTATACCAGGGTACGGAATACCATTAAGTTCAAGGTATTATACCAGGGTACAGAATACTATTAAGTAAAGAGCGTTATACCAGGGTATATAATACTATTAAGTACAGAGCATTATACCAGGGTACACAATACTATTAAGTACAGAGCATTATACCAGGGTATATAATACTATTAAGTACAGAGCATTATACCTGGGTGTAGAATGCTATTAAGTACAGAGCATTATACCAGGGTACAGAATACTATTAAGTAAAACGCATTATACCAGGGTATAGAATGCTATTAAGTAGAGAGCATTATACCAGGGTACAGAATACTATTAAGTACAGAGGATTATACCAGTGTATAGAATGCTATTAAGTACAGAGCATTATACCAGTGTACAGAATACTATTGAGTACAGAGCATTATACCTGGGCAGAGAATACTATTAAGTACAGAGCGTTATACCAGGGTACAGAATACTATTAAGAACAAGGTATTATACCAGGCTACAGAATACTATTAATTAAAGAGCATTTTACCAGTGTATAGAATACTATTAAGTACAGAGCATTATACCAGGGTACATAATACTATTAAGTACAAGGTATTATACCAGGGTACAGAATACAATTAAGTAAAGAGGATTTTACCAGGGTATAGAATGCTACTAAATACAGGGCATTATTCCTGGGTACAGAATACTATTAAGTACAGAGCATTATACCAGGGTACACAATACTATTAAGTAGAGAGCATTATACCAGGGTACAGAATACTATTAAGTACAGAGGATTATACCAGTGTATAGAATGCTATTAAGTACAGAGCATTATACCTGTGTACAGAATACTATTGAGTACAGAGCATTATACCAAGGTAGAGTATACTATTAAGTACAGAGCATTATACCAGGGTACAGAATACTATTAAGTACAAGGTATTATACCAGGCTACAGAATACTATTAATTAAAGAGCATTTTACCAGTGTATAGAATACTATTAAGTACAGAGCATTATACCAGGGTACATAATACTATTAAGTACAAGGTATTATACCAGGGTACAGAATACTATTAAGTAATGAGCATTATACCAGGGTATAGAATGCTATTAAGTACAGAGCATTATGCCAGGGTACACAATACTATTAAGTTCAAGGTATTATACCAGGGTACAGAATACTATTAAGTTCAAGGTATAATACCAGTGTACAGAATACTATTAAGTACAGAGGATTATACCAGTGTATAGAATGCTATTAAGAAAAGAGCGTTATAACAGGGTACAGAATACCATTAAGTTCAAGGTATTATACCAGGGTACAGAATACTATTAAGTGCAGAGCATTATACCAGGGTACAGAATACTATTAAGTACGGAGCATTATACCAGGGTATATAACGCTATTAAGTACAGAGCATTATGCCAGGGTACACAATACTATTAAATTCAAGGTATTATACCAGGGTACAGAATACTATTAAGTACAGAGCATTATACCAGGGTACGGAATACCATTAAGTTCAAGGTATTATACCAGGGTACAGAATACTATTAAGTAAAGAGCGTTATACCAGGGTATATAATACTATTAAGTACAGAGCATTATACCAGGGTACACAATACTATTAAGTACAGAGCATTATACCAGGGTATATAATACTATTAAGTACAGAGCATTATACCTGGGTGTAGAATGCTATTAAGTACAGAGCATTATACCAGGGTACAGAATACTATTAAGTAAAACGCATTATACCAGGGTATAGAATGCTATTAAGTAGAGAGCATTATACCAGGGTACAGAATACTATTAAGTACAGAGGATTATACCAGTGTATAGAATGCTATTAAGTACAGAGCATTATACCAGTGTACAGAATACTATTGAGTACAGAGCATTATACCAGGGCAGAGAATACTATTAAGTACAGAGCGTTATACCAGGGTACAGAATACTATTAAGAACAAGGTATTATACCAGGCTACAGAATACTATTAATTAAAGAGCATTTTACCAGTGTATAGAATACTATTAAGTACAGAGCATTATACCAGGGTACATAATACTATTAAGTACAAGGTATTATACCAGGGTACAGAATACAATTAAGTAAAGAGGATTTTACCAGGGTATAGAATGCTACTAAATACAGGGCATTATTCCTGGGTACAGAATACTATTAAGTACAGAGCATTATACCAGGGTACAGAATACTATTAAGTACAGAGCATTATACCAGTGTATAGAATGCTATTAAGTACAGAGCATTATACCAGGGTACAGAATACTATTAAGTAAAGCGCATTATACCAGGGTATAGAATGCTATTAAGGAAAGAGCATTATACCTGGGTATAGAATGCTATTAAGTACAGAGTATTATACCAGGGTACCGAATACTATTAAGTACAGAGCATTATACCAGGGTACAGAATACTATTAAGTACAGAGGATTATACCAGTGTATAAAATGCTATAAAGTACAGAGCATTATACCAGGGTACATAATACTATTAAGTACAAGGTATTATACCAGGGTACAGAATACTATTAAGTAATGAGCATTATACCAGGGTATAGAATGCTATTAAGTACAGAGCATTATGCCAGGGTACACAATACTATTAAGTTAAAGGTATTATACCAGGGTACAGAATACTATTAAGTTCAAGGTATAATACCAGTGTACAGAATACTATTAAGTACAGAGGATTATACCAGTGTATAGAATGCTATAAAGTACAGAGCATTATACCAGGGTACACAATACTATTAAGTACAGAGCATTATGCCAGGGTACACAATACAATTAAGTTCAAGGTATTACACCAGGGTACAGAATACTATTAAGTATAGAGTATTATACCAGTGTACAGAATACCATTAAGTTCAAGGTATTATACCAGGGTACAGAATACTATATAGTACAGAGCATTATACCAGGCTACAGAATACTATTAAGTAGAGAGCATTATACCAGGGTACAGAATACTATTAAGTACAGAGGATTATACCAGTGTATAGAATGCTATTAAGTACAGAGCATTATACCTGTGTACAGAATACTATTGAGTACAGAGCATTATACCAGGGTAGAGTATACTATTAAGTACAGAGCATTATACCAGGGTACAGAATACTATTAAGTACAAGGTATTATACCAGGCTACAGAATACTATTAATTAAAGAGCATTTTACCAGTGTATAGAATACTATTAAGTACAGAGCATTATACCAGGGTACAGAATACTATTAACTAAAGAGGATTTTACCAGGGTATAGAATGCTACTAATTACAGGGCATTATTCCTGGGTACAGAATACTATTAAGTACAGAGCATTATACCAGGGTACAGAATACTATTAGGTAAAGAGCATTATACCATAGCATAGAATGCTATTAAGTACAGAACATTATACCAGGGTACAGAATACTATTAGGTAAAGAGCATTATACCAGTGTATAGAATGCTATTAAGTACAGAGCATTTTACCAGGTTACAGAATACTATTAAGTAAATGCATTATACCAGGGTACACAATACAATTAAGTTCAAGGTATTACACCAGGGTACAGAATACTATTAAGTATAGAGTATTATACCAGTGTACAGAATACCATTAAGTTCAAGGTATTATACCAGGGTACAGAATACTATATAGTACAGAGCATTATACCAGGCTACAGAATACTATTAAGTAGAGAGCATTATACCAGGGTACAGAATACTATTAAGTACAGAGCATTAGACCAGGGTATATAATGCTACTAAATACAGAGCATTATACAAGGGTACAGAATACTATTAAGTACAGAGCATTATACCTGGGTATATAACGCTATTAAGTACAGAGCATTATACCTGGGTGTAGAATGCTATTAAGTACAGAGCATTATACCAGGGTATAGAATGCTATTAAGTAGAGAGCATTATATCGGGGTACAGAATACTATTAAGTACAGAGGATTATACCAGTGTACAGAATACTATTGAGTACAGAGCATTATACCAGGGTACAGAATACTATTAAGTACAGAGCGTTATACCAGGGTACATAATGCTAGTAAGTAAAGAGCATTATACCAGGGTACAGAATGCTATTAAGTACAGAGCATTATACCATTTTACAGAATACTATTAAGTATAAAGCATTATACCAGTGTACAGAATACTATTAAATAAAGAGTACTATACCAGTGTACAGAATACTATTGAGTACAGAGCATTATATCAGGGTAGAGAATACTATTAAGTACAGAGCATTATACCAGGGTACAGAATACTATTAAGTACAATGTATTATACCAGGCTAGAGAATACTATTAATTAAAGAGCATTTTACCAGTGTATAGAATACTATTAAGTACAGAGCATTATACCAGGGTACAGAATACTATTAAGTACAGAGCATTATACCAGTGTATAGAATGCTATTAAGTAAAGCGCATTATACCATGTTATAGAATGCTATTAAGTAGAGAGCATTATACCAGGGTACAGAATACTATTAAGGAAAGAGCACTCTACCTGGGTATAGAATGCTATTAAGTACAGAGTATTATACCAGGGTACAGAATGCTATAAAGTACAGAGCATTATACCAGGGTACAGAATACTATTAAGTAAAGATCATTATACCAGGGTATAGAATACTATTAAGTAAAGAGCATTATACCAGGGTATAGAATGCTATTAAGTACAGAGAATTATACCAGGGTACAGAATACTATTAAGTAAAGAGCGTTATACCAGGGTATAGAATACTATTAAGTACAGAGCATTATACCAGGGTACACAATACTATTAAGTACAGAGCATTATACCAGGGTATATAACGTTATTAAGTACAGAGCATTATACCAGGGTACACAATACAATTAAGTACAGAGCATTATACCAGGGCACAGAATACTATTAAGTAATGAGCATTATACCAGGGTATAGAATGCTATTAAGTACAGAGCATTATGCCAGGGTACACAATACTATTAAGTTCAAAGTATTACACCAGGGTACAGAATGCTATTAAGTACAGAGCATTATACCAGGTTACAGAATACTATTAAGTAAAGCGCATTATACCAGGGTACAGAATACTATTAAGTTCAAGGTATTATACCTGGGTACAGAATACTATTAAGTACAGAGCATTATACCAGGGTACATAATACTATTAAGTACAGAGCATTAGACCAGTGTATAGAATGCTATTAAGTACAGAGCATTATACCAGGTTACAGAATACTATTAAGTAAAGTGCATTATACCAGGGTATAGAATACTATGAAGTAGAGAGCATTATACCTGGGTGTAGAATGCTATTAAGTACAGAGCATTATACCACGGTACAGAATACTATTAAGTAAAGCGCATTATACCAGGGTATAGAATGCTATTAAGTAGAGAGCATTATACCAGGGTACAGAATACTATTAGGTAAAGAGCATTATACCAGAGTATAGAATGCTATAAAGTACAGAGGATTATACCAGTGTACAGAATACTATTGAGTACAGAGCATTATACCAGGGTACAGAATACTATTAAGTACAGAGCGTTATACCAGGGTACATAATGCTAGTAAGTAAAGAGCATTATACCAGGGTACAGAATGCTATTAAGTACAGAGCATTATACCATTTTACAGAATACTATTAAGTATAAAGCATTATACCAGTGTACAGAATACTATTAAATAAAGAGTACTATACCAGTGTACAGAATACTATTGAGTACAGAGCATTATATCAGGGTAGAGAATACTATTAAGTACAGAGCATTATACCAGGGTACAGAATACTATTAAGTACAATGTATTATACCAGGCTAGAGAATACTATTAATTAAAGAGCATTTTACCAGTGTATAGAATACTATTAAGTACAGAGCATTATACCAGGGTACAGAATACTATTAAGTACAGAGCATTATACCAGTGTATAGAATGCTATTAAGTAAAGCGCATTATACCATGTTATAGAATGCTATTAAGTAGAGAGCATTATACCAGGGTACAGAATACTATTAAGGAAAGAGCACTCTACCTGGGTATAGAATGCTATTAAGTACAGAGTATTATACCAGGGTACAGAATGCTATAAAGTACAGAGCATTATACCAGGGTACAGAATACTATTAAGTAAAGATCATTATACCAGGGTATAGAATACTATTAAGTAAAGAGCATTATACCAGGGTATAGAATGCTATTAAGTACAGAGAATTATACCAGGGTACAGAATACTATTAAGTAAAGAGCGTTATACCAGGGTATAGAATACTATTAAGTACAGAGCATTATACCAGGGTACACAATACTATTAAGTACAGAGCATTATACCAGGGTATATAACGTTATTAAGTACAGAGCATTATACCAGGGTACACAATACAATTAAGTACAGAGCATTATACCAGGGCACAGAATACTATTAAGTAATGAGCATTATACCAGGGTATAGAATGCTATTAAGTACAGAGCATTATGCCAGGGTACACAATACTATTAAGTTCAAAGTATTACACCAGGGTACAGAATGCTATTAAGTACAGAGCATTATACCAGGTTACAGAATACTATTAAGTAAAGCGCATTATACCAGGGTACAGAATACTATTAAGTTCAAGGTATTATACCTGGGTACAGAATACTATTAAGTACAGAGCATTATACCAGGGTACATAATACTATTAAGTACAGAGCATTAGACCAGTGTATAGAATGCTATTAAGTACAGAGCATTATACCAGGTTACAGAATACTATTAAGTAAAGTGCATTATACCAGGGTATAGAATACTATGAAGTAGAGAGCATTATACCTGGGTGTAGAATGCTATTAAGTACAGAGCATTATACCACGGTACAGAATACTATTAAGTAAAGCGCATTATACCAGGGTATAGAATGCTATTAAGTAGAGAGCATTATACCAGGGTACAGAATACTATTAGGTAAAGAGCATTATACCAGAGTATAGAATGCTATAAAGTACAGAACATTATAGCAGGTTACAGAATACTATTAGGTAAAGAGCATTATACCAGGGCACAGAATACTATTAAGTAATGAGCATTATACCAGGGTATAGAATGCTATTAAGTACAGAGCATTATGCCAGGGTACACAATACTATTAAGTTCAAGGTGTTATACCAGGGTACAGAATACTATTAAGTACAGAGCTTTATACCAGGGTACAGAATACTATTAAGTACAGAGCATTATACCAGGGTACAGAATACTATTAAGTAGAGAGCATTATACCTGGGTATATAATGCTACTAAATACAGAGCATTATACCAGGGTACAGAATGCTATAAAGTACAGAGCATTATACCAGGGTATAGAATACTATTAAGGACAGAGCATTATACCAGGGTATAGAATACTATTAAGTACAGAGCATTATACCAGGGTACACAATACTATTAAGTACAGAGCATTATACCAGGGTACACAATACTATTAAGTAATGAGCATTATACCAGGGTATAGAATGCTATTAAGTACAGAGCATTATGCCAGGGTACACAATACTATTAAGTTCAAGGTATTATACCAGGGTACAGACAACTATTAAGTACAGAGCGTTATACCAGGGTATATAATGCTACTAAATACAGAGCATTATACAAGGGTACAGAATACTATTAAGTACAAGGTATTATACCAGGCTACAGAATACTATTAATTAAAGAGCATTTTACCAGTGTATAGAATACTATTAAGTACAGAGCATTATACCAGGGTACATAATACTATTAAGTACAAGGTATTATACCAGGGTACAGAATACTATTAAGTAATGAGCATTATACCAGGGTATAGAATGCTATTAAGTACAGAGCATTATGCCAGGGTACACAATACTATTAAGTTCAAGGTATTATACCAGGGTACAGAATACTATTAAGTTCAAGGTATAATACCAGTGTACAGAATACTATTAAGTACAGAGGATTATACCAGTGTATAGAATGCTATTAAGAAAAGAGCGTTATAACAGGGTACAGAATACCATTAAGTTCAAGGTATTATACCAGGGTACAGAATACTATTAAGTGCAGAGCATTATACCAGGGTACAGAATACTATTAAGTACAGAGCATTATACCAGGGTATATAACGCTATTAAGTACAGAGCATTATGCCAGGGTACACAATACTATTAAATTCAAGGTATTATACCAGGGTACAGAATACTATTAAGTACAGAGCATTATACCAGGGTACGGAATACCATTAAGTTCAAGGTATTATACCAGGGTACAGAATACTATTAAGTAAAGAGCGTTATACCAGGGTATATAATACTATTAAGTACAGAGCATTATACCAGGGTACACAATACTATTAAGTACAGAGCATTATACCAGGGTATATAATACTATTAAGTACAGAGCATTATACCTGGGTGTAGAATGCTATTAAGTACAGAGCATTATACCAGGGTACAGAATACTATTAAGTAAAACGCATTATACCAGGGTATAGAATGCTATTAAGTAGAGAGCATTATACCAGGGTACAGAATACTATTAAGTACAGAGGATTATACCAGTGTATAGAATGCTATTAAGTACAGAGCATTATACCAGTGTACAGAATACTATTGAGTACAGAGCATTATACCAGGGCAGAGAATACTATTAAGTACAGAGCGTTATACCAGGGTACAGAATACTATTAAGAACAAGGTATTATACCAGGCTACAGAATACTATTAATTAAAGAGCATTTTACCAGTGTATAGAATACTATTAAGTACAGAGCATTATACCAGGGTACATAATACTATTAAGTACAAGGTATTATACCAGGGTACAGAATACAATTAAGTAAAGAGGATTTTACCAGGGTATAGAATGCTACTAAATACAGGGCATTATTCCTGGGTACAGAATACTATTAAGTACAGAGCATTATACCAGGCTACAGAATACTATTAAGTAGAGGGCATTATACCAGGGTACAGAATACTATTAAGTACAGAGGATTATACCAGTGTATAGAATGCTATTAAGTACAGAGCATTATACCAGTGTACAGAATACTATTGAGTACAGAGCATTATACCAAGGTAGAGTATACTATTAAGTACAGAGCATTATACCAGGGTACAGAATACTATTAAGTACAAGGTATTATACCAGGCTACAGAATACTATTAATTAAAGAGCATTTTACCAGTGTATAGAATACTATTAAGTACAGAGCATTATACCAGGGTACATAATACTATTAAGTACAAGGTATTATACCAGGGTACAGAATACTATTAAGTAATGAGCATTATACCAGGGTATAGAATGCTATTAAGTACAGAGCATTATGCCAGGGTACACAATACTATTAAGTTCAAGGTATTATACCAGGGTACAGAATACTATTAAGTTCAAGGTATAATACCAGTGTACAGAATACTATTAAGTACAGAGGATTATACCAGTGTATAGAATGCTATTAAGAAAAGAGCGTTATAACAGGGTACAGAATACCATTAAGTTCAAGGTATTATACCAGGGTACAGAATACTATTAAGTGCAGAGCATTATACCAGGGTACAGAATACTATTAAGTACGGAGCATTATACCAGGGTATATAACGCTATTAAGTACAGAGCATTATGCCAGGGTACACAATACTATTAAATTCAAGGTATTATACCAGGGTACAGAATACTATTAAGTACAGAGCATTATACCAGGGTACGGAATACCATTAAGTTCAAGGTATTATACCAGGGTACAGAATACTATTAAGTAAAGAGCGTTATACCAGGGTATATAATACTATTAAGTACAGAGCATTATACCAGGGTACACAATACTATTAAGTACAGAGCATTATACCAGGGTATATAATACTATTAAGTACAGAGCATTATACCTGGGTGTAGAATGCTATTAAGTACAGAGCATTATACCAGGGTACAGAATACTATTAAGTAAAACGCATTATACCAGGGTATAGAATGCTATTAAGTAGAGAGCATTATACCAGGGTACAGAATACTATTAAGTACAGAGGATTATACCAGTGTATAGAATGCTATTAAGTACAGAACCTTATACCAGTGTACAGAATACTATTGAGTACAGAGCATTATACCAGGGCAGAGAATACTATTAAGTACAGAGCGTTATACCAGGGTACAGAATACTATTAAGAACAAGGTATTATACCAGGCTACAGAATACTATTAATTAAAGAGCATTTTACCAGTGTATAGAATACTATTAAGTACAGAGCATTATACCAGGGTACATAATACTATTAAGTACAAGGTATTATACCAGGGTACAGAATACAATTAAGTAAAGAGGATTTTACCAGGGTATAGAATGCTACTAAATACAGGGCATTATTCCTGGGTACAGAATACTATTAAGTACAGAGCATTATACCAGGGTACAGAATACTATTAAGTACAGAGCATTATACCAGTGTATAGAATGCTGTTAAGTACAGAGCATTATACCAGGGTACAGAATACTATTAAGTAAAGCGCATTATACCAGGGTATAGAATGCTATTAAGGAAAGAGCATTATACCTGGGTATAGAATGCTATTAAGTACAGAGTATTATACTAGGGTACCGAATACTATTAAGTACAGAGCATTATACCAGGGTACAGAATACTATTAAGTACAGAGGATTATACCAGTGTATAAAATGCTATAAAGTACAGAGCATTATACCAGGGTACATAATACTATTAAGTACAAGGTATTATACCAGGGTACAGAATACTATTAAGTAATGAGCATTATACCAGGGTATAGAATGCTATTAAGTACAGAGCATTATGCCAGGGTACACAATACTATTAAGTTAAAGGTATTATACCAGGGTACAGAATACTATTAAGTACAGAGGATTATACCAGTGTATAGAATGCTATAAAGTACAGAGGATTATACCAGGGTACACAATACTATTAAGTACAGAGCATTATGCCAGGGTACACAATACAATTAAGTTCAAGGTATTACACCAGGGTACAGAATACTATTAAGTATAGAGTATTATACCAGTGTACAGAATACCATTAAGTTCAAGGTATTATACCAGGGTACAGAATACTATATAGTACAGAGCATTATACCAGGCTACAGAATACTATTAAGTAGAGAGCATTATACCAGGGTACAGAATACTATTAAGTACAGAGGATTATACCAGTGTATAGAATGCTATTAAGTACAGAGCATTATACCTGTGTACAGAATACTATTGAGTACAGAGCATTATACCAGGGTAGAGTATACTATTAAGTACAGAGCATTATACCAGGGTACAGAATACTATTAAGTACAAGGTATTATACCAGGCTACAGAATACTATTAATTAAAGAGCATTTTACCAGTGTATAGAATACTATTAAGTACAGAGCATTATACCAGGGTACAGAATACTATTAACTAAAGAGGATTTTACCAGGGTATAGAATGCTACTAATTACAGGGCATTATTCCTGGGTACAGAATACTATTAAGTACAGAGCATTATACCAGGGTACAGAATACTATTAGGTAAAGAGCATTATACCATAGCATAGAATGCTATTAAGTACAGAACATTATACCAGGGTACAGAATACTATTAGGTAAAGAGCATTATACCAGTGTATAGAATGCTATTAAGTACAGAGCATTTTACCAGGTTACAGAATACTATTAAGTAAATGCATTATACCAGGGTACACAATACAATTAAGTTCAAGGTATTACACCAGGGTACAGAATACTATTAAGTATAGAGTATTATACCAGTGTACAGAATACCATTAAGTTCAAGGTATTATACCAGGGTACAGAATACTATATAGTACAGAGCATTATACCAGGCTACAGAATACTATTAAGTAGAGAGCATTATACCAGGGTACAGAATACTATTAAGTACAGAGCATTAGACCAGGGTATATAATGCTACTAAATACAGAGCATTATACAAGGGTACAGAATACTATTAAGTACAGAGCATTATACCTGGGTATATAACGCTATTAAGTACAGAGCATTATACCTGGGTGTAGAATGCTATTAAGTACAGAGCATTATACCAGGGTATAGAATGCTATTAAGTAGAGAGCATTATATCGGGGTACAGAATACTATTAAGTACAGAGGATTATACCAGTGTACAGAATACTATTGAGTACAGAGCATTATACCAGGGTACAGAATACTATTAAGTACAGAGCGTTATACCAGGGTACATAATGCTAGTAAGTAAAGAGCATTATACCAGGGTACATAATACTATTAAGTAAAGAGCATTATACCAGGGTACAGAATGCTATTAAGTACAGAGCATTATACCATTTTACAGAATACTATTAAGTATAAAGCATTATACCAGTGTACAGAATACTATTAAATAAAGAGTACTATACCAGTGTACAGAATACTATTGAGTACAGAGCATTATATCAGGGTAGAGAATACTATTAAGTACAGAGCATTATACCAGGGTACAGAATACTATTAAGTACAATGTATTATACCAGGCTAGAGAATACTATTAATTAAAGAGCATTTTACCAGTGTATAGAATACTATTAAGTACAGAGCATTATACCAGGGTACAGAATACTATTAAGTACAGAGCATTATACCAGTGTATAGAATGCTATTAAGTAAAGCGCATTATACCATGTTATAGAATGCTATTAAGTAGAGAGCATTATACCAGGGTACAGAATACTATTAAGGAAAGAGCACTCTACCTGGGTATAGAATGCTATTAAGTACAGAGTATTATACCAGGGTACAGAATGCTATAAAGTACAGAGCATTATACCAGGGTACAGAATACTATTAAGTAAAGATCATTATACCAGGGTATAGAATACTATTAAGTAAAGAGCATTATACCAGGGTATAGGATGCTATTAAGTACAGAGAATTATACCAGGGTACAGAATACTATTAAGTAAAGAGCGTTATACCAGGGTATAGAATACTATTAAGTACAGAGCATTATACCAGGGTACACAATACTATTAAGTACAGAGCATTATACCAGGGTATATAACGTTATTAAGTACAGAGCATTATACCAGGGTACACAATACAATTAAGTACAGAGCATTATACCAGGGCACAGAATACTATTAAGTAATGAGCATTATACCAGGGTATAGAATGCTATTAAGTACAGAGCATTATGCCAGGGTACACAATACTATTAAGTTCAAAGTATTACACCAGGGTACAGAATGCTATTAAGTACAGAGCATTATACCAGGTTACAGAATACTATTAAGTAAAGCGCATTATACCAGGGTACAGAATACTATTAAGTTCAAGGTATTATACCTGGGTAGAGAATACTATTAAGTACAGAGCATTATACCAGGGTACATAATACTATTAAGTACAGAGCATTAGACCAGTGTATAGAATGCTATTAAGTACAGAGCATTATACCAGGTTACAGAATACTATTAAGTAAAGTGCATTATACCAGGGTATAGAATACTATGAAGTAGAGAGCATTATACCTGGGTGTAGAATGCTATTAAGTACAGAGCATTATACCACGGTACAGAATACTATTAAGTAAAGCGCATTATACCAGGGTATAGAATGCTATTAAGTAGAGAGCATTATACCAGGGTACAGAATACTATTAGGTAAAGAGCATTATACCAGAGTATAGAATGCTATAAAGTACAGAACATTATAGCAGGTTACAGAATACTATTAGGTAAAGAGCATTATACCAGGGCACAGAATACTATTAAGTAATGAGCATTATACCAGGGTATAGAATGCTATTAAGTACAGAGCATTATGCCAGGGTACACAATACTATTAAGTTCAAGGTGTTATACCAGGGTACAGAATACTATTAAGTAGAGAGCATTATACCTGGGTATATAATGCTACTAAATACAGAGCATTATACCAGGGTACAGAATGCTATAAAGTACAGAGCATTATACCAGGGTATAGAATACTATTAAGGACAGAGCATTATACCAGGGTATAGAATACTATTAAGTACAGAGCATTATACCAGGGTACACAATACTATTAAGTACAGAGCATTATACCAGGGTACACAATACTATTAAGTAATGAGCATTATACCAGGGTATAGAATGCTATTAAGTACAGAGCATTATGCCAGGGTACACAATACTATTAAGTTCAAGGTATTATACCAGGGTACAGACAACTATTAAGTACAGAGCGTTATACCAGGGTATATAATGCTACTAAATACAGAGCATTATACAAGGGTACAGAATACTATTAAGTACAGAGCATTATACCTGGGTATATAACGCTATTAAGTACAGAGCATTAAACCTGGGTGTAGAATGCTATTAAGTACAGAGCATTATACCAGGGTATAGAATGCTATTAAGTAGAGAGCATTATATCGGGGTACAGAATACTATTAAGTACAGAGGATTATACCAGTGTACAGAATACTATTGAGTACAGAGCATTATACCAGTTTACAGAATACTATTAAGTACAGAGCGTTATACCAGGGTACATAATGCTAGTAAGTAAAGAGCATTATACCAGGGTACATAATACTATTAAGTAAAGAGCATTATACCAGGGTACAGAATACTATTAAGTACAGAGCATTATACCATTTTACAGAATACTATTAAGTATAAAGCATTATACCAGTGTACAGAATACTATTAAATAAAGAGTACTATACCAGTGTACAGAATACTATTGAGTACAGAACATTATATCAGGGTAGAGAATACTATTAGGTACAGAGCATTATACCAGTGTATAGAATGCTATTAAGTACAGAGCATTATACCAGGTTACAGAATACTATTAAGTAAAGCGCATTATACCAGGGTATAGAATGCTATTCAGTAGAGAGCATTATACCAGTGTATAGAATGCTATTAAGTACAGAGTATTATACCAGTGTATAGAATGCTATTAAGTACAGAGTATTATACCAGGGTACAGAATGCTATAAAGTATAGAGCATTATACCAGGGTACAGAATACTATTAAGTAAAGATCATTATACCAGGGTGTAGAATACTATTAAGGAAAGAGCATTATACCAGGGTATAGAATACTGTTAAGTACAGAGCATCATACCAGGGTACACAATACTATTAAGTACAGAGCATTATACCAGGGTACACAATACTATTAAGTAATGAGCATTATACCAGGGTATAGAATGCTGTTAATTACAGAGCATTATGCCAGGGTACACAATACTATTAAGTTCAAGGTATTATACCAGGGTACAGAAAACTATGAAGTACAGAGCGTTATACCATTGTATATAATGCTACTAAATACAGAGCATTATACCAGGGTACAGAATACTATTAAGAAAAGAGCATTATACCAGTGTACAGAATACTATTGAGTACAGAGCATTATACCAGGGTAGAGAATACTATTAAGTACAGAGGATTATACCAGTGTACAGAATACTATTGAGTACAGAACATTATACCAGGGTAGAGAATACTATTAAGTACAGAGCGTTATACCAGGGTACAGAATACTATTAAGTACAAGGTATTATACCAGACTACAGAACACTATTAATTAAAGAGCATTTTACCAGGGTATAGATTGCTATTAAATACAGAGCATTATACCAGGGTACATAATGCTATTAAGTAAAGAGCATTATACCATGGTACAGAATACTATTAAGTTAAGAGCATTATACCATGGTACATAATACTATTAAGTAAAGAGCATTATACCAGGGTACATAATACTATTAAGTAAAGAGCATTATACCAGTGTATAGAATGCTATTAAGTACAGAGCATTATACCAGGGTACAGAATGTTATTAAGTACAGAGTATTATACCAGGGTACAGAATACTATTAAGTAGAGCGCATTATACCTGGGTATAGAATGCTATTAATACAGAGTATTATACCAGGGTACAGAATGCTATAAAGTACAGGGCATTATACCAGGGTACATAATACTATTAAGTAAAGATCATTATACCAGGGTATAGAATACTATTAAGGAAGAAGCATTATGCCAGGGTACAGAATACTATTAAGTAAAGAGCATTATACCAGGGTATAGAATGCTATTAAGTACAGAGCATTATACCAGGGTACACAATACTATTAAGTACAGAGCATTATACCAGGGTATATAACGCTATTAAGTACAGAGCATTATACCAGGGTACACAATACTATTAAGTACAGAGCATTATACCAGGGCACAGAATACTATTAAGTAATGAGCATTATCCCAGGGTATAGAATGCTATTAAGTACAGAGCATTATGCCAGGGTACACAATACTATTAAGTTCAAGGTGTTATACCAGGGTACAGAATACTATTAAGTACAGAGCTTTATACCAGGGTACAGAATACTATTAAGTACAGAGCATTATACCAGGGTACAGAATACTATTAAGTAGAGAGCATTATACCTGGGTATATAATGCTACTAAATACAGAGCATTATACCAGGGTACAGAATGCTATAAAGTACAGAGCATTATACCAGGGTACAGAATACTGTTAAGTAAAGATCATTATACCAGGGTATAGAATACTATTAAGGACAGAGCATTATACCAGGGTATAGAATACTATTAAGTACAGAGCATTATACCAGGGTACACAATACTATTAAGTACAGAGCATTATACCAGGGTACAGAATACTATTAAGTACAGAGCATTATACCATTTTACAGAATACTATTAAGTATAAAGCATTATACCAGTGTAAAGAATACTATTAAATAAAGAGTACTATACCAGTGTACAGAATACTATTGAGTACAGAGCATTATATCAGGGTAGAGAATACTATTAAGTACAGAGCATTATACCAGGGTACAGAATACTATTAAGTACAGAGCATTATACCATTTTACAGAATACTATTAAGTATAAAGCATTATACCAGTGTAAAGAATACTATTAAATAAAGAGTACTATACCAGTGTACAGAATACTATTGAGTACAGAGCATTATATCAGGGTAGAGAATACTATTAAGTACAGAGCATTATACCAGTGTATAGAATGCTATTAAGTACAGAGCATTATACCTGTGTACAGAATACTATTGAGTACAGAGCATTATACCAGGGTACAGAATACTATTAAGTACAGAGCATTATACCATTTTACAGAATACTATTAAGTATAAAGCATTATACCAGTGTAAAGAATACTATTAAATAAAGAGTACTATACCAGTGTACAGAATACTATTGGGTACAGAGCATTATATCAGGGTAGAGAATACTATTAAGTACAGAGCATTATACCAGTGTATAGAATGCTATTAAGTACAGAGCATTATACCAGGTTACAGAATACTATTAAGTAAAGCGCATTATACCAGGGTATAGAATGCTATTAAGTAGAGAGCATTATACCAGTGTTTAGAATGCTATTAAGTACAGAGTATTATACCAGTGTATAGAATGCTATTAAGTACAGAGTATTATGCCAGGGTACAGAATGCTATAAAGTATAGAGCATTATACCAGGGTACAGAATACTATTAAGTAAAGATCATTATACCAGGGTGTAGAATACTATTAAGGAAAGAGCATTATACCAGGGTATAGAATACTGTTAAGTACAGAGCATCATACCAGGGTACACAATACTATTAAGTACAGAGCATTATACCAAGGTACACAATACTATTAAGTAATGAGCATTATATCAGGGTATAGAATGCTGTTAATTACAGAGCATTATGCCAGGGTACACAATACTATTAAGTTCAAGGTATTATACCAGGGTACAGAAAACTATGAAGTACAGAGCGTTATACCATTGTATATAATGCTACTAAATACAGAGCATTATACCAGGGTACAGAATACTATTAAGAAAAGAGCATTATACCAGTGTACAGAATACTATTAAGTACAGAGCATTATACCAGGTTACAGAATACTATTAAGTAAAGCGCATTATACCAGGGTACAGAATACTATTAAGTTCAAGGTATTATACCTGGGTACAGAATACTATTAAGTACAGAGCATTATACCAGGGTACATAATACTATTAAGTACAGAGCATTAGACCAGTGTATAGAATGCTATTAAGTACAGAGCATTATACCAGGTTACAGAATACTATTAAGTAAAGTGCATTATACCAGGGTATAGAATACTATGAAGTAGAGAGCATTATACCTGGGTGTAGAATGCTATTAAGTACAGAGCATTATACCAGAGTATAGAATGCTATAAAGTACAGAACATTATAGCAGGTTACAGAATACTATTAGGTAAAGAGCATTATACCAGGGCACAGAATACTATTAAGTAATGAGCATTATACCAGGGTATAGAATGCTATTAAGTACAGAGCATTATGCCAGGGTACACAATACTATTAAGTTCAAGGTGTTATACCAGGGTACAGAATACTATTAAGTACAGAGCTTTATACCAGGGTACAGAATACTATTAAGTACAGAGCATTATACCAGGGTACAGAATACTATTAAGTAGAGAGCATTATACCTGGGTATATAATGCTACTAAATACAGAGCATTATACCAGGGTACAGAATGCTATAAAGTACAGAGCATTATACCAGGGTATAGAATACTATTAAGGACAGAGCATTATACCAGGGTATAGAATACTATTAAGTACAGAGCATTATACCAGGGTACACAATACTATTAAGTACAGAGCATTATACCAGGGTACACAATACTATTAAGTAATGAGCATTATACCAGGGTATAGAATGCTATTAAGTACAGAGCATTATGCCAGGGTACACAATACTATTAAGTTCAAGGTATTATACCAGGGTACAGACAACTATTAAGTACAGAGCGTTATACCAGGGTATATAATGCTACTAAATACAGAGCATTATACAAGGGTACAGAATACTATTAAGTACAGAGCATTATACCTGGGTATATAACGCTATTAAGTACAGAGCATTAAACCTGGGTGTAGAATGCTATTAAGTACAGAGCATTATACCAGGGTATAGAATGCTATTAAGTAGAGAGCATTATATCGGGGTACAGAATACTATTAAGTACAGAGGATTATACCAGTGTACAGAATACTATTGAGTACAGAGCATTATACCAGTTTACAGAATACTATTAAGTACAGAGCGTTATACCAGGGTACATAATGCTAGTAAGTAAAGAGCATTATACCAGGGTACATAATACTATTAAGTAAAGAACATTATACCAGGGTACAGAATACTATTAAGTACAGAGCATTATACCATTTTACAGAATACTATTAAGTATAAAGCATTATACCAGTGTACAGAATACTATTAAATAAAGAGTACTATACCAGTGTACAGAATACTATTGAGTACAGAACATTATATCAGGGTAGAGAATACTATTAGGTACAGAGCATTATACCAGTGTATAGAATGCTATTAAGTACAGAGCATTATACCAGGTTACAGAATACTATTAAGTAAAGCGCATTATACCAGGGTATAGAATGCTATTCAGTAGAGAGCATTATACCAGTGTATAGAATGCTATTAAGTACAGAGTATTATACCAGTGTATAGAATGCTATAAAGTACAGAGTATTATACCAGGGTACAGAATGCTATAAAGTATAGAGCATTATACCAGGGTACAGAATACTATTAAGTAAAGATCATTATACCAGGGTGTAGAATACTATTAAGGAAAGAGCATTATACCAGGGTATAGAATACTGTTAAGTACAGAGCATCATACCAGGGTACACAATACTATTAAGTACAGAGCATTATACCAGGGTACACAATACTATTAAGTAATGAGCATTATACCAGGGTATAGAATGCTGTTAATTACAGAGCATTATGCCAGGGTACACAATACTATTAAGTTCAAGGTATTATACCAGGGTACAGAAAACTATGAAGTACAGAGCGTTATACCATTGTATATAATGCTACTAAATACAGAGCATTATACCAGGGTACAGAATACTATTAAGAAAAGAGCATTATACCAGTGTACAGAATACTATTGAGTACAGAGCATTATACCAGGGTAGAGAATACTATTAAGTACAGAGGATTATACCAGTGTACAGAATACTATTGAGTACAGAGCATTATACCAGGGTAGAGAATACTATTAAGTAGAGAGCATTATACCTGGGTATATAATGCTACTAAATACAGAGCATTATACCAGGGTACAGAATACTATTAAGTACAGAGCATTATACCAGGGTACAGAATACTATTAAGTAGAGAGCATTATACCTGGGTATATAATGCTACTAAATACAGAGCATTATACCAGGGTACAGAATGCTATAAAGTACAGAGCATTATACCAGGGTACAGAATACTGTTAAGTAAAGATCATTATACCAGGGTATAGAATACTATTAAGGACAGAGCATTATACCAGGGTATAGAATACTATTAAGTACAGAGCATTATACCAGGGTACACAATACTATTAAGTACAGAGCATTATACCAGGGTACAGAATACTATTAAGTACAGAGCATTATACCATTTTACAGAATACTATTAAGTATAAAGCATTATACCAGTGTAAAGAATACTATTAAATAAAGAGTACTATACCAGTGTACAGAATACTATTGGGTACAGAGCATTATATCAGGGTAGAGAATACTATTAAGTACAGAGCAT
The DNA here is from genome assembly GCA_022114975.2 of Lampris megalopsis. NCBI lineage: Eukaryota > Metazoa > Chordata > Actinopteri > Lampriformes > Lampridae > Lampris > Lampris megalopsis. Next base: position 123,037 of record JAJHIY020000114.1, read on the forward strand.
TATACCAGTGTATAGAATGCTATTAAGTACAGAGCATTATACCAGGTTACAGAATACTATTAAGTAAAGCGCATTATACCAGGGTATAGAATGCTATTAAGTAGAGAGCATTATACCAGTGTTTAGAATGCTATTAAGTACAGAGTATTATACCAGTGTATAGAATGCTATTAAGTAAAGCGCATTATACCATGTTATAGAATGCTATTAAGTAGAGAGCATTATACCAGGGTACAGAATACTATTAAGGAAAGAGCACTCTACCTGGGTATAGAATGCTATTAAGTACAGAGTATTATACCAGGGTACAGAATGCTATAAAGTACAGAGCATTATACCAGGGTACAGAATACTATTAAGTAAAGATCATTATACCAGGGTATAGAATACTATTAAGTAAAGAGCATTATACCAGGGTATAGGATGCTATTAAGTACAGAGAATTATACCAGGGTACAGAATACTATTAAGTAAAGAGCGTTATACCAGGGTATAGAATACTATTAAGTACAGAGCATTATACCAGGGTACACAATACTATTAAGTACAGAGCATTATACCAGGGTATATAACGTTATTAAGTACAGAGCATTATACCAGGGTACACAATACAATTAAGTACAGAGCATTATACCAGGGCACAGAATACTATTAAGTAATGAGCATTATACCAGGGTATAGAATGCTATTAAGTACAGAGCATTATGCCAGGGTACACAATACTATTAAGTTCAAAGTATTACACCAGGGTACAGAATGCTATTAAGTACAGAGCATTATACCAGGTTACAGAATACTATTAAGTAAAGCGCATTATACCAGGGTACAGAATACTATTAAGTTCAAGGTATTATACCTGGGTAGAGAATACTATTAAGTACAGAGCATTATACCAGGGTACATAATACTATTAAGTACAGAGCATTAGACCAGTGTATAGAATGCTATTAAGTACAGAGCATTATACCAGGTTACAGAATACTATTAAGTAAAGTGCATTATACCAGGGTATAGAATACTATGAAGTAGAGAGCATTATACCTGGGTGTAGAATGCTATTAAGTACAGAGCATTATACCACGGTACAGAATACTATTAAGTAAAGCGCATTATACCAGGGTATAGAATGCTATTAAGTAGAGAGCATTATACCAGGGTACAGAATACTATTAGGTAAAGAGCATTATACCAGAGTATAGAATGCTATAAAGTACAGAACATTATAGCAGGTTACAGAATACTATTAGGTAAAGAGCATTATACCAGGGCACAGAATACTATTAAGTAATGAGCATTATACCAGGGTATAGAATGCTATTAAGTACAGAGCATTATGCCAGGGTACACAATACTATTAAGTTCAAGGTGTTATACCAGGGTACAGAATACTATTAAGTAGAGAGCATTATACCTGGGTATATAATGCTACTAAATACAGAGCATTATACCAGGGTACAGAATGCTATAAAGTACAGAGCATTATACCAGGGTATAGAATACTATTAAGGACAGAGCATTATACCAGGGTATAGAATACTATTAAGTACAGAGCATTATACCAGGGTACACAATACTATTAAGTACAGAGCATTATACCAGGGTACACAATACTATTAAGTAATGAGCATTATACCAGGGTATAGAATGCTATTAAGTACAGAGCATTATGCCAGGGTACACAATACTATTAAGTTCAAGGTATTATACCAGGGTACAGACAACTATTAAGTACAGAGCGTTATACCAGGGTATATAATGCTACTAAATACAGAGCATTATACAAGGGTACAGAATACTATTAAGTACAGAGCATTATACCTGGGTATATAACGCTATTAAGTACAGAGCATTAAACCTGGGTGTAGAATGCTATTAAGTACAGAGCATTATACCAGGGTATAGAATGCTATTAAGTAGAGAGCATTATATCGGGGTACAGAATACTATTAAGTACAGAGGATTATACCAGTGTACAGAATACTATTGAGTACAGAGCATTATACCAGTTTACAGAATACTATTAAGTACAGAGCGTTATACCAGGGTACATAATGCTAGTAAGTAAAGAGCATTATACCAGGGTACATAATACTATTAAGTAAAGAGCATTATACCAGGGTACAGAATACTATTAAGTACAGAGCATTATACCATTTTACAGAATACTATTAAGTATAAAGCATTATACCAGTGTACAGAATACTATTAAATAAAGAGTACTATACCAGTGTACAGAATACTATTGAGTACAGAACATTATATCAGGGTAGAGAATACTATTAGGTACAGAGCATTATACCAGTGTATAGAATGCTATTAAGTACAGAGCATTATACCAGGTTACAGAATACTATTAAGTAAAGCGCATTATACCAGGGTATAGAATGCTATTCAGTAGAGAGCATTATACCAGTGTATAGAATGCTATTAAGTACAGAGTATTATACCAGTGTATAGAATGCTATTAAGTACAGAGTATTATACCAGGGTACAGAATGCTATAAAGTATAGAGCATTATACCAGGGTACAGAATACTATTAAGTAAAGATCATTATACCAGGGTGTAGAATACTATTAAGGAAAGAGCATTATACCAGGGTATAGAATACTGTTAAGTACAGAGCATCATACCAGGGTACACAATACTATTAAGTACAGAGCATTATACCAGGGTACACAATACTATTAAGTAATGAGCATTATACCAGGGTATAGAATGCTGTTAATTACAGAGCATTATGCCAGGGTACACAATACTATTAAGTTCAAGGTATTATACCAGGGTACAGAAAACTATGAAGTACAGAGCGTTATACCATTGTATATAATGCTACTAAATACAGAGCATTATACCAGGGTACAGAATACTATTAAGAAAAGAGCATTATACCAGTGTACAGAATACTATTGAGTACAGAGCATTATACCAGGGTAGAGAATACTATTAAGTACAGAGGATTATACCAGTGTACAGAATACTATTGAGTACAGAACATTATACCAGGGTAGAGAATACTATTAAGTACAGAGCGTTATACCAGGGTACAGAATACTATTAAGTACAAGGTATTATACCAGACTACAGAACACTATTAATTAAAGAGCATTTTACCAGGGTATAGATTGCTATTAAATACAGAGCATTATACCAGGGTACATAATGCTATTAAGTAAAGAGCATTATACCATGGTACAGAATACTATTAAGTTAAGAGCATTATACCATGGTACATAATACTATTAAGTAAAGAGCATTATACCAGGGTACATAATACTATTAAGTAAAGAGCATTATACCAGTGTATAGAATGCTATTAAGTACAGAGCATTATACCAGGGTACAGAATGTTATTAAGTACAGAGTATTATACCAGGGTACAGAATACTATTAAGTAGAGCGCATTATACCTGGGTATAGAATGCTATTAATACAGAGTATTATACCAGGGTACAGAATGCTATAAAGTACAGGGCATTATACCAGGGTACATAATACTATTAAGTAAAGATCATTATACCAGGGTATAGAATACTATTAAGGAAGAAGCATTATGCCAGGGTACAGAATACTATTAAGTAAAGAGCATTATACCAGGGTATAGAATGCTATTAAGTACAGAGCATTATACCAGGGTACACAATACTATTAAGTACAGAGCATTATACCAGGGTATATAACGCTATTAAGTACAGAGCATTATACCAGGGTACACAATACTATTAAGTACAGAGCATTATACCAGGGCACAGAATACTATTAAGTAATGAGCATTATCCCAGGGTATAGAATGCTATTAAGTACAGAGCATTATGCCAGGGTACACAATACTATTAAGTTCAAGGTGTTATACCAGGGTACAGAATACTATTAAGTACAGAGCTTTATACCAGGGTACAGAATACTATTAAGTACAGAGCATTATACCAGGGTACAGAATACTATTAAGTAGAGAGCATTATACCTGGGTATATAATGCTACTAAATACAGAGCATTATACCAGGGTACAGAATGCTATAAAGTACAGAGCATTATACCAGGGTACAGAATACTGTTAAGTAAAGATCATTATACCAGGGTATAGAATACTATTAAGGACAGAGCATTATACCAGGGTATAGAATACTATTAAGTACAGAGCATTATACCAGGGTACACAATACTATTAAGTACAGAGCATTATACCAGGGTACAGAATACTATTAAGTACAGAGCATTATACCATTTTACAGAATACTATTAAGTATAAAGCATTATACCAGTGTAAAGAATACTATTAAATAAAGAGTACTATACCAGTGTACAGAATACTATTGAGTACAGAGCATTATATCAGGGTAGAGAATACTATTAAGTACAGAGCATTATACCAGGGTACAGAATACTATTAAGTACAGAGCATTATACCATTTTACAGAATACTATTAAGTATAAAGCATTATACCAGTGTAAAGAATACTATTAAATAAAGAGTACTATACCAGTGTACAGAATACTATTGAGTACAGAGCATTATATCAGGGTAGAGAATACTATTAAGTACAGAGCATTATACCAGTGTATAGAATGCTATTAAGTACAGAGCATTATACCTGTGTACAGAATACTATTGAGTACAGAGCATTATACCAGGGTACAGAATACTATTAAGTACAGAGCATTATACCATTTTACAGAATACTATTAAGTATAAAGCATTATACCAGTGTAAAGAATACTATTAAATAAAGAGTACTATACCAGTGTACAGAATACTATTGGGTACAGAGCATTATATCAGGGTAGAGAATACTATTAAGTACAGAGCATTATACCAGTGTATAGAATGCTATTAAGTACAGAGCATTATACCAGGTTACAGAATACTATTAAGTAAAGCGCATTATACCAGGGTATAGAATGCTATTAAGTAGAGAGCATTATACCAGTGTTTAGAATGCTATTAAGTACAGAGTATTATACCAGTGTATAGAATGCTATTAAGTACAGAGTATTATGCCAGGGTACAGAATGCTATAAAGTATAGAGCATTATACCAGGGTACAGAATACTATTAAGTAAAGATCATTATACCAGGGTGTAGAATACTATTAAGGAAAGAGCATTATACCAGGGTATAGAATACTGTTAAGTACAGAGCATCATACCAGGGTACACAATACTATTAAGTACAGAGCATTATACCAAGGTACACAATACTATTAAGTAATGAGCATTATATCAGGGTATAGAATGCTGTTAATTACAGAGCATTATGCCAGGGTACACAATACTATTAAGTTCAAGGTATTATACCAGGGTACAGAAAACTATGAAGTACAGAGCGTTATACCATTGTATATAATGCTACTAAATACAGAGCATTATACCAGGGTACAGAATACTATTAAGAAAAGAGCATTATACCAGTGTACAGAATACTATTAAGTACAGAGCATTATACCAGGTTACAGAATACTATTAAGTAAAGCGCATTATACCAGGGTACAGAATACTATTAAGTTCAAGGTATTATACCTGGGTACAGAATACTATTAAGTACAGAGCATTATACCAGGGTACATAATACTATTAAGTACAGAGCATTAGACCAGTGTATAGAATGCTATTAAGTACAGAGCATTATACCAGGTTACAGAATACTATTAAGTAAAGTGCATTATACCAGGGTATAGAATACTATGAAGTAGAGAGCATTATACCTGGGTGTAGAATGCTATTAAGTACAGAGCATTATACCAGAGTATAGAATGCTATAAAGTACAGAACATTATAGCAGGTTACAGAATACTATTAGGTAAAGAGCATTATACCAGGGCACAGAATACTATTAAGTAATGAGCATTATACCAGGGTATAGAATGCTATTAAGTACAGAGCATTATGCCAGGGTACACAATACTATTAAGTTCAAGGTGTTATACCAGGGTACAGAATACTATTAAGTACAGAGCTTTATACCAGGGTACAGAATACTATTAAGTACAGAGCATTATACCAGGGTACAGAATACTATTAAGTAGAGAGCATTATACCTGGGTATATAATGCTACTAAATACAGAGCATTATACCAGGGTACAGAATGCTATAAAGTACAGAGCATTATACCAGGGTATAGAATACTATTAAGGACAGAGCATTATACCAGGGTATAGAATACTATTAAGTACAGAGCATTATACCAGGGTACACAATACTATTAAGTACAGAGCATTATACCAGGGTACACAATACTATTAAGTAATGAGCATTATACCAGGGTATAGAATGCTATTAAGTACAGAGCATTATGCCAGGGTACACAATACTATTAAGTTCAAGGTATTATACCAGGGTACAGACAACTATTAAGTACAGAGCGTTATACCAGGGTATATAATGCTACTAAATACAGAGCATTATACAAGGGTACAGAATACTATTAAGTACAGAGCATTATACCTGGGTATATAACGCTATTAAGTACAGAGCATTAAACCTGGGTGTAGAATGCTATTAAGTACAGAGCATTATACCAGGGTATAGAATGCTATTAAGTAGAGAGCATTATATCGGGGTACAGAATACTATTAAGTACAGAGGATTATACCAGTGTACAGAATACTATTGAGTACAGAGCATTATACCAGTTTACAGAATACTATTAAGTACAGAGCGTTATACCAGGGTACATAATGCTAGTAAGTAAAGAGCATTATACCAGGGTACATAATACTATTAAGTAAAGAGCATTATACCAGGGTACAGAATACTATTAAGTACAGAGCATTATACCATTTTACAGAATACTATTAAGTATAAAGCATTATACCAGTGTACAGAATACTATTAAATAAAGAGTACTATACCAGTGTACAGAATACTATTGAGTACAGAACATTATATCAGGGTAGAGAATACTATTAGGTACAGAGCATTATACCAGTGTATAGAATGCTATTAAGTACAGAGCATTATACCAGGTTACAGAATACTATTAAGTAAAGCGCATTATACCAGGGTATAGAATGCTATTCAGTAGAGAGCATTATACCAGTGTATAGAATGCTATTAAGTACAGAGTATTATACCAGTGTATAGAATGCTATAAAGTACAGAGTATTATACCAGGGTACAGAATGCTATAAAGTATAGAGCATTATACCAGGGTACAGAATACTATTAAGTAAAGATCATTATACCAGGGTGTAGAATACTATTAAGGAAAGAGCATTATACCAGGGTATAGAATACTGTTAAGTACAGAGCATCATACCAGGGTACACAATACTATTAAGTACAGAGCATTATACCAGGGTACACAATACTATTAAGTAATGAGCATTATACCAGGGTATAGAATGCTGTTAATTACAGAGCATTATGCCAGGGTACACAATACTATTAAGTTCAAGGTATTATACCAGGGTACAGAAAACTATGAAGTACAGAGCGTTATACCATTGTATATAATGCTACTAAATACAGAGCATTATACCAGGGTACAGAATACTATTAAGAAAAGAGCATTATACCAGTGTACAGAATACTATTGAGTACAGAGCATTATACCAGGGTAGAGAATACTATTAAGTACAGAGGATTATACCAGTGTACAGAATACTATTGAGTACAGAGCATTATACCAGGGTAGAGAATACTATTAAGTAGAGAGCATTATACCTGGGTATATAATGCTACTAAATACAGAGCATTATACCAGGGTACAGAATACTATTAAGTACAGAGCATTATACCAGGGTACAGAATACTATTAAGTAGAGAGCATTATACCTGGGTATATAATGCTACTAAATACAGAGCATTATACCAGGGTACAGAATGCTATAAAGTACAGAGCATTATACCAGGGTACAGAATACTGTTAAGTAAAGATCATTATACCAGGGTATAGAATACTATTAAGGACAGAGCATTATACCAGGGTATAGAATACTATTAAGTACAGAGCATTATACCAGGGTACACAATACTATTAAGTACAGAGCATTATACCAGGGTACAGAATACTATTAAGTACAGAGCATTATACCATTTTACAGAATACTATTAAGTATAAAGCATTATACCAGTGTAAAGAATACTATTAAATAAAGAGTACTATACCAGTGTACAGAATACTATTGGGTACAGAGCATTATATCAGGGTAGAGAATACTATTAAGTACAGAGCATTATACCAGTGTATAGAATGCTATTAAGTACAGAGCATTATACCAGGTTACAGAATACTATTAAGTAAAGCGCATTATACCAGGGTATAGAATGCTATTAAGTAGAGAGCATTATACCAGTGTTTAGAATGCTATTAAGTACAGAGTATTATACCAGTGTATAGAATGCTATTAAGTACAGAGTATTATGCCAGGGTAAAGAATGCTATAAAGTATAGAGCATTATACCAGGGTACAGAATACTATTAAGTAAAGATCATTATACCAGGGTGTAGAATACTATTAAGGAAAGAGCATTATACCAGGGTATAGAATACTGTTAAGTACAGAGCATCATACCAGGGTACACAATACTATTAAGTACAGAGCATTATACCAAGGTACACAATACTATTAAGTAATGAGCATTATACCAGGGTATAGAATGCTGTTAATTACAGAGCATTATGCCAGGGTACACAATACTATTAAGTTCAAGGTATTATACCAGGGTACAGAAAACTATGAAGTACAGAGCGTTATACCATTGTATATAATGCTACTAAATACAGAGCATTATACCAGGGTACAGAATACTATTAAGAAAAGAGCATTATACCAGTGTACAGAATACTATTAAGTACAGAGCATTATACCAGGTTACAGAATACTATTAAGTAAAGCGCATTATACCAGGGTACAGAATACTATTAAGTTCAAGGTATTATACCTGGGTACAGAATACTATTAAGTACAGAGCATTATACCAGGGTACATAATACTATTAAGTACAGAGCATTAGACCAGTGTATAGAATGCTATTAAGTACAGAGCATTATACCAGGTTACAGAATACTATTAAGTAAAGTGCATTATACCAGGGTATAGAATACTATGAAGTAGAGAGCATTATACCTGGGTGTAGAATGCTATTAAGTACAGAGCATTATACCACGGTACAGAATACTATTAAGTAAAGCGCATTATACCAGGATATAGAATGCTATTAAGTAGAGAGCATTATACCAGGGTACAGAATACTATTAGGTAAAGAGCATTATACCAGAGTATAGAATGCTATAAAGTACAGAACATTATAGCAGGTTACAGAATACTATTAGGTAAAGAGCATTATACCAGGGCACAGAATACTATTAAGTAATGAGCATTATACCAGGGTATAGAATGCTATTAAGTACAGAGCATTATGCCAGGGTACACAATACTATTAAGTTCAAGGTGTTATACCAGGGTACAGAATACTATTAAGTACAGAGCTTTATACCAGGGTACAGAATACTATTAAGTACAGAGCATTATACCAGGGTACAGAATACTATTAAGTAGAGAGCATTATACCTGGGTATATAATGCTACTAAATACAGAGCATTATACCAGGGTACAGAATACTATAAAGTACAAAGCATTATACCAGGGTATAGAATACTATTAAGGACAGAGCATTATACCAGGGTATAGAATACTATTAAGTACAGAGCATTATACCAGGGTACACAATACTATTAAGTACAGAGCATTATACCAGGGTACACAATACTATTAAGTAATGAGCATTATACCAGGGTATAGAATGCTATTAAGTACAGAGCATTATGCCAGGGTACACAATACTATTAAGTTCAAGGTATTATACCAGGGTACAGACAACTATTAAGTACAGAGCGTTATACCAGGGTATATAATGCTACTAAATACAGAGCATTATACAAGGGTACAGAATACTATTAAGTACAGAGCATTATACCTGGGTATATAACGCTATTAAGTACAGAGCATTAAACCTGGGTGTAGAATGCTATTAAGTACAGAGCATTATACCAGGGTATAGAATGCTATTAAGTAGAGAGCATTATATCGGGGTACAGAATACTATTAAGTACAGAGGATTATACCAGTGTACAGAATACTATTGAGTACAGAGCATTATACCAGTTTACAGAATACTATTAAGTACAGAGCGTTATACCAGGGTACATAATGCTAGTAAGTAAAGAGCATTATACCAGGGTACATACTACTATTAAGTAAAGAGCATTATACCAGGGTACAGAATACTATTAAGTACAGAGCATTATACCATTTTACAGAATACTATTAAGTATAAAGCATTATACCAGTGTACAGAATACTATTAAATAAAGAGTACTATACCAGTGTACAGAATACTATTGAGTACAGAACATTATATCAGGGTAGAGAATACTATTAGGTACAGAGCATTATACAAGTGTATAGAATGCTATTAAGTACAGAGCATTATACCAGGTTACAGAATACTATTAAGTAAAGCGCATTATACCAGGGTATAGAATGCTATTCAGTAGAGAGCATTATACCAGTGTATAGAATGCTATTAAGTACAGAGTATTATACCAGTGTATAGAATGCTATTAAGTACAGAGTATTATACCAGGGTACAGAATGCTATAAAGTATAGAGCATTATACCAGGGTACAGAATACTATTAAGTAAAGATCATTATACCAGGGTGTAGAATACTATTAAGGAAAGAGCATTATACCAGGGTATAGAATACTGTTAAGTACAGAGCATCATACCAGGGTACACAATACTATTAAGTACAGAGCATTATACCAGGGTACACAATACTATTAAGTAATGAGCATTATACCAGGGTATAGAATGCTGTTAATTACAGAGCATTATGCCAGGGTACATAATGCTATTAAGTAAAGAGCATTATACCATGGTACAGAATACTATTAAGTTAAGAGCATTATACCATGGTACATAATACTATTAAGTAAAGAGCATTATACCAGGGTACATAATACTATTAAGTAAAGAGCATTATACCAGTGTATAGAATGCTATTAAGTACAGAGCATTATACCAGGGTACAGAATGTTATTAAGTACAGAGTATTATACCAGGGTACAGAATACTATTAAGTAGAGCGCATTATACCTGGGTATAGAATGCTATTAAGTACAGAGTATTATACCAGGGTACAGAATGCTATAAAGTACAGAGCATTATACCAGGGTACATAATACTATTAAGTAAAGATCATTATACCAGGGTATAGAATACTATTAAGGAAGAAGCATTATGCCAGGGTACAGAATACTATTAAGTAAAGAGCATTATACCAGGGTATAGAATGCTATTAAGTACAGAGCATTATACCAGGGTACACAATACTATTAAGTACAGAGCATTATACCAGGGTATATAACGCTATTAAGTACAGAGCATTATACCAGGGTACACAATACTATTAAGTACAGAGCATTATACCAGGGCACAGAATACTATTAAGTAATGAGCATTATACCAGGGTATAGAATGCTATTAAGTACAGAGCATTATGCCAGGGTACACAATACTATTAAGTTCAAGGTGTTATACCAGGGTACAGAATACTATTAAGTACAGAGCTTTATACCAGGGTACAGAATACTATTAAGTACAGAGCATTATACCAGGGTACAGAATACTATTAAGTAGAGAGCATTATACCTGGGTATATAATGCTACTAAATACAGAGCATTATACCAGGGTACAGAATGCTATAAAGTACAGAGCATTATACCAGGGTACAGAATACTGTTAAGTAAAGATCATTATACCAGGGTATAGAATACTATTAAGGACAGAGCATTATACCAGGGTATAGAATACTATTAAGTACAGAGCATTATACCAGGGTACACAATACTATTAAGTACAGAGCATTATACCAGGGTACAGAATACTATTAAGTACAGAGCATTATACCATTTTACAGAATACTATTAAGTATAAAGCATTATACCAGTGTAAAGAATACTATTAAATAAAGAGTACTATACCAGTGTACAGAATACTATTGAGTACAGAGCATTATATCAGGGTAGAGAATACTATTAAGTACAGAGCATTATACCAGTGTATAGAATGCTATTAAGTACAGAGCATTATACCTGTGTACAGAATACTATTGAGTACAGAGCATTATACCAGGGTACAGAATACTATTAAGTACAGAGCTTTATACCAGGGTACAGAATACTATTAAGTACAGAGCATTATACCAGGGTACAGAATACTATTAAGTAGAGAGCATTATACCTGGGTATATAATGCTACTAAATACAGAGCATTATACCAGGGTACAGAATGCTATAAAGTACAGAGCATTATACCAGGGTACAGAATACTGTTAAGTAAAGATCATTATACCAGGGTATAGAATACTATTAAGGACAGAGCATTATACCAGGGTATAGAATACTATTAAGTACAGAGCATTATACCAGGGTACACAATACTATTAAGTACAGAGCATTATACCAGGGTACAGAATACTATTAAGTACAGAGCATTATACCATTTTACAGAATACTATTAAGTATAAAGCATTATACCAGTGTAAAGAATACTATTAAATAAAGAGTACTATACCAGTGTACAGAATACTATTGGGTACAGAGCATTATATCAGGGTAGAGAATACTATTAAGTACAGAGCATTATACCAGTGTATAGAATGCTATTAAGTACAGAGCATTATACCAGGTTACAGAATACTATTAAGTAAAGCGCATTATACCAGGGTATAGAATGCTATTAAGTAGAGAGCATTATACCAGTGTTTAGAATGCTATTAAGTACAGAGTATTATACCAGTGTATAGAATGCTATTAAGTACAGAGTATTATACCAGGGTACAGAATGCTATAAAGTATAGAGCATTATACCAGGGTACAGAATACTATTAAGTAAAGATCATTATACCAGGGTGTAGAATACTATTAAGGAAAGAGCATTATACCAGGGTATAGAATACTGTTAAGTACAGAGCATCATACCAGGGTACACAATACTATTAAGTACAGAGCATTATACCAAGGTACACAATACTATTAAGTAATGAGCATTATACCAGGGTATAGAATGCTGTTAATTACAGAGCATTATGCCAGGGTACACAATACTATTAAGTTCAAGGTATTATACCAGGGTACAGAAAACTATGAAGTACAGAGCGTTATACCATTGTATATAATGCTACTAAATACAGAGCATTATACCAGGGTACAGAATACTTTTTAAGAAAAGAGCATTATACCAGTGTACAGAATACTATTGAGTACAGAGCATTATACCAGGGTAGAGAATACTATTAAGTACAGAGGATTATACCAGTGTACAGAATACTATTGAGTACAGAGCATTATACCAGGGTAGAGAATACTATTAAGTACAGAGCGTTATACCAGGGTACAGAATACTATTAAGTACAAGGTATTATACCAGACTACAGAACACTATTAATTAAAGAGCATTTTACCAGGGTACATAATGCTATTAAGTAAAGAGCATTATACCATGGTACAGAATACTATTAAGTTAAGAGCATTATACCATGGTACATAATACTATTAAGTAAAGAGCATTATACCAGGGTACATAATACTATTAAGTAAAGAGCATTATACCAGTGTATAGAATGCTATTAAGTACAGAGCATTATACCAGGTTACAGAATGTTATTAAGTACAGAGCATTATACCAGGGTACAGAATACTATTAAGTAGAGCGCATTATACCTGGGTATAGAATGCTATTAAGTACAGAGTATTATACCAGGGTACAGAATGCTATAAAGTACAGAGCATTATACCAGGGTACATAATACTATTAAGTAAAGATCATTATACCAGGGTATAGAATACTATTAAGGAAAGAGCATTATGTCAGGGTACAGAATACTATTAAGTAAAGAGCATTATACCAGGGTATAGAATGCTATTAAGTACAGAGCATTATACCAGGGTACACAATACTATTAAGTAGAGAGCATTATACCAGGGTATATAACGCTATTAAGTACATAGCATTATACCAGGGTACACAATATTATTAAGTACAGAGCATTATACCGGGGCACAGAATACTATTAAGTAATGAGCATTATACCAGGGTATAGAATGCTATTAAGTACAGAGCATTATGCCAGGGTACACAATACTATTAAGTTCAAGGTGTTATACCAGGGTACAGAATACTATTAAGTACAGAGCTTTATACCAGGGTATAGAATACTATTAAGTACAGAGCATTATACCAGGGTACAGAATACTATTAAGTAGAGAGCATTATACCTGGGTATATAATGCTACTAAATACAGAGCATTATACCAGGGTACAGAATGCTATAAAGTACAGAGCATTATACCAGGGTACAGAATACTATTAAGTAAAGATCATTATACCAGGGTATAGAATACTATTAAGGACAGAGCATTATACCAGGTTATAGAATACTATTAAGTACAGAGCATTATACCAGGGTACACAATACTATTAAGTACAGAGCATTATACCAGGGTACACAATACTATTAAGTAATGAGCATTATACCAGGGTATAGAATGCTATTAAGTACAGAGCATTATGCCAGGGTACACAATACTATTAAGTTCAAGGTATTATACCAGGGTACAGACAACTATTAAGTACAGAGCGTTATACCAGGGTATATAATGCTACTAAATACAGAGCATTATACAAGGGTACAGAATACTATTAAGTACAGAGCATTATACCTGGGTATATAACGCTATTAAGTACAGAGCATTATACCTGGGTGTAGAATGCTATTAAGTACAGAGCATTATACCAGGGTATAGAATGCTATTAAGTAGAGAGCATTATATCGGGGTACAGAATACTATTAAGTACAGATGATTATACCAGTGTACAGAATACTATTGAGTACAGAGCATTATACCAGGGTACAGAATACTATTAAGTACAGAGCGTTATACCAGGGTACATAATGCTAGTAAGTAAAGAGCATTATACCAGGGTACATAATACTATTAAGTAAAGCGCATTATACCAGGGTACAGAATATTATTAAGTACAGAGCATTATACCATTTTACAGAATACTATTAAGAATAAAGCATTATACCAGTGTACAGAATACTATTAAATAAAGAGTACTATACCAGTGTACAGAATACTATTGAGTACAGAGCATTATATCAGGGTAGAGAATACTATTAAGTACAGAGCATTATACCAGGGTACAGAATACTATTAAGTACAATGTATTATACCAGGCTAGAGAATACTATTAATTAAAGAGCATTTTACCAGTGTATAGAATACTATTAAGTACAGAGCATTATACCAGGGTACAGAATACTATTAAGTACAGAGCATTATACCAGTGTATAGAATGCTATTAAGTAAAGCGCATTATACCATGTTATAGAATGCTTTTAAGTAGAGAGCATTATACCAGGGTACAGAATACTATTAAGGAAAGAGCACTCTACCTGGGTATAGAATGCTATTAAGTACAGAGTATTATACCAGGGTACAGAATGCTATAAAGTACAGAGCATTATACCAGGGTACAGAATACTATTAAGTAAAGATCATTATACCAGGGTATAGAATACTATTAAGTAAAGAGCATTATACCAGGGTATAGAATGCTATTAAGTACAGAGAATTATACCAGGGTACAGAATACTATTAAGTAAAGAGCGTTATACCAGGGTATAGAATACTATTAAGTACAGAGCATTATACCAGGGTACACAATACTATTAAGTACAGAGCATTATACCAGGGTATATAACGTTATTAAGTACAGAGAATTATACCAGGGTACACAATACAATTAAGTACAGAGCATTATACCAGGGCACAGAATACTATTAAGTAATGAGCATTATACCAGGGTATAGAATGCTATTAAGTACAGAGCATTATGCCAGGGTACACAATACTATTAAGTTCAAAGTATTACACCAGGGTACAGAATGCTATTAAGTACAGAGCATTATACCAGGTTACAGAATACTATTAAGTAAAGCGCATTATACCAGGGTACAGAATACTATTAAGTTCAAGGTATTATACCTGGGTACAGAATACTTTAAGTACAGAGCATTATACCAGGGTACAGAATACTATTAAGTACAGAGCATTAGACCAGTGTATAGAATGCTATTAAGTACAGAGCATTATACCAGGTTACAGAATACTATTAAGTAAAGTGCATTATACCAGGGTATAGAATACTGTGAAGTAGAGAGCATTATACCTGGGTGTAGAATGCTATTAAGTACAGAGCATTATACCAGGGTACAGAATACTATTAAGTAAAGCGCATTATACCAGGGTAAAGAATGCTATTAAGTAGAGAGCATTATACCAGGGTACAGAATACTATTAGGTAAAGAGCATTATACCAGAGTATAGAATGCTATAAAGTACAGAACATTATAGCAGGTTACAGAATACTATTAGGTAAAGAGCATTATACCAGGGTACAAAATACTATTAAGTTCAAGGTATTATACCAGGGTACAGAATACTATTAAGTACAGAGCATTACACCAGGGTACAGTATACTATTAAGTACAGAGCATTATACCAGTGTATAGAATGCTATTAAGTACAGAGCATTATACCAGGTTACAGAATACTATTAAGTAAAGCGCATTATACCAGGGTATAGAATGCTATTAAGTAGAGAGCATTATACCTTTGTATAGAATGCTATTAAGTACAGAGTATTATACCAGGGTACAGAATGCTATAAAGTATAGAGCATTATACCAGGGTACAGAATACTATTAAGTAAAGATCATTATACCAGGGTGTAGAATACTATTAAGGAAAGAGCATTATACCAGGGTATAGAATACTGTTAAGTACAGAGCATCATACCAGGGTACACAATACTATTAAGTACAGAGCATTATACCAGGGTACACAATACTATTAAGTAATGAGCATTATACCAGGGTATAGAATGCTATTAATTACAGAGCATTATGCCAGGGTACACAATACTATTAAGTTCAAGGTATTATACCAGGGTACAGAAAACTATGAAGTACAGAGCGTTATACCATTGTATATAATGCTACTAAATACAGAGCATTATACCAGGGTACAGAATACTATTAAGAAAAGAGCATTATAACAGGGTACAGAATACCATTAAGTTCAAGGTATTATACCAGGGTACAGAATACTATTAAGTACAGAGCATTATACCAGGGTACAGAATACTATTAAGTACAGAGGATTATACCTGGGTATATAACGCTATTAAGTGCAGAGCATTATACCAGGGTACAGAATACTATTAAGTTCAAGGTATTATACCAGGGTACAGAATACTATTAAGTACTACTACTACTCCTACTACTACTACTTTCGGCTGCTCCTGTTAGGGATCACCACAGCGGATCTTCCGTTTCTATCTCTTCCTGTCTTCTGTGTCTTCCTCTGTCACACCAGCCACCTCCATGTCTTCCCTCACCATATCTATAAACCTCCTCTTTGGACTTCCTCGTCTCCTCTTCCCTGGCAGCTCCATATTCAGCATCCTTCTCCCAATATACCCAGCATCTCTCCTCCACACATGTCCAAACCATCTCAATCTTGCCTCTCTTGCTTTGTCTCCAAACCGTCCAACCTGAGCGGTCCCTCTAATATACTCGTTCCGAATCCTGTCCTTCTTCGTTACTCCCAGTGAAAATCTTATCATCTTCATCTCTGCCACCTCCAGCTCCACCTCCTGTCTTTTCGTCAGTGCCACTGTCTCCAAACCATATAACATAGCTGGTCTCACAACCATCTTGTAAACTTTCCCTTTAACTCTTGCTGATACCCTTCTGTCGCAAATCACTCCTGACACTTTTCTCCACCCACTCCAACCTGCCTGCACTCTCTTTTTCACCTCTCTCCTGCACTCCCCGTTACTTTGGACAGTTGACTCCAAGTATTTAAACTCAAATGCCTTTGTCACCTCCACTCCTTGCATCCTGACCACTCCACTGTCCTCTCTCTCATTCACGCATAGGTATTCCGTCTTGCTCCTACTGACTTTCATTCCTCTTCTCTCCAGTGCATACCTCCACCTCTCCAGGCTCTCCTCAACCTGTTCCCTCACTAATGATCATAATATCATCCACGAACATCATCGTCCATGGAGACTCCTGCCTGATCTCGTCCGTCAACCTGTCCATCACCATTGCAAACAAGAAAGGGCTAAGAGCCGATCCTTGATGTAATCCCACCTCCACCTTGAACCCATCTGTCATTCCAACCGCACACCTCACCATTGTCACACTTCCCTCATACGTATCCTGCACCACTCCTACATACTTCTCTGCAACTCCTGACTTCCTCATACAATACCACACCTCCTCTCTCGGCACTCTGTCATAAGCTTTCTCTAAATCTACAAAGACACAATGCAACTCTTTCTGGCCTTCTCTATACTTCTCCATCAACATTCTCAAAGCAAACATCGCATCTGTGGTGCTCTTTTGTGGCATGAAACCATACTGCTGCTCGCTGATCGTCACCTCTCCTCTTAACCTAGCTTCTATTACTCTTTCCCAAATCTTCATGTTGTGGCTGATCAACTTTATACCTCTGTAGTTGCAACAGTTCTGCACATCACCCTTGTTCTTGAAAATCGGTACCAGTATGCTTCTTCTCCACTCCTCAGGCATCCTCTCACTTTCCAGGATTGTGTTAAACAATCTAGTTAAAAACTCCACTGCCATCTCTCCTAAACACCTCCATGCCTCCACAGGTATGTCATCAGGACCAACTGCCTTTCCACTCTTCATCCTCTTCATAGCTGCCCTCACTTCCTCCTTGCTAATCCGCTGAACTTCCTGATTCACTATCCCTACATCATCCAACCTTCTCTCTCTCTCATTTTCTTCATTCATCAGCCCCGCAAAGTATTCCTTCCACCTTCTTAGCACACTCTCCTCGCTTGTCAGCACATTTCCATCTCTATCCTTGATCGTCCTAACTTGCTGCACATCCTTTGCAGCTTGATCCCTCTGTCTAGCCAATCGGTACAAGTCCTTTTCTCCTTCCTTAGTGTCTAACCTGTCATACAACTCACCATACGCCTTTTCCTTTGCCTTTGCCACCGCTCTCTTTGCTTTACACTGCATCTCCTTGTACTCCTGTCTACTTTCTTCATCTCTCTTACTATCCCACTTCTTCTTTGCCAACCTTTTCCTCTGTATAATTTGCTGTACTTCCTCATTCCACCACCAAGTCTCCTTGTCTTCCTTCCTCTGTCCTGATGACACACCAAGTACCTTCCTAGCTGTCTCCCTCACTATTTCTGCAGTGGTTGTCCAGCCATCTGGCAACTCTTCACTACCACCCAGTGCCTGTCTTAACTCCTTCCTGAACTCCACACAACAGTCTTCCTTCTTCAACTTCCACCATTTGATCTTCGGCTGTGTCTTCACTCGCTTCCTCTTCTTGGTCTCCAAAGTCATCCTACAGACCACCATCCGATGCTGCCTAGCTACGTTCTCCCCTGTCACCACCTTCCAGTCTCCAATCCCTTTTAGATGGCGCCTTCTACATAAGATATAGTCCACCTGTGTGCACTTTCCTCCACTCTTGTACGCCACCCCGTGTTCCTCCCTCTTCTTGAAATATGTATTCACCACAGCCATGTCCATCCTTTTCGCAAAATCCACCACCATCTGTCCTTCCACATTTCTCTTCTTGACTCCATACCTTCCCATCACCTCCTCATCACCTCTGTTCCCTTCACCAACATGTCCATTGAAGTCCGCTCCAATCACCACTCTCTCCTCCTTGGGTACCCTCTCCACCATGTCGTCCAACTCACTCCAGAATTCTTCTTTTTCATCCATCTCACACCCAACTTGCGGGGCATATGCGCTGATAACATTCAGCAATAAACCTTCAATTTCCAGCTTCATACTCATCACTCTGTCTGACACTCTCTTCACCTCCAGCACGCTCTTGACATACTCTTCCTTCAGAATTCCCCCTACCCCATTACTCCTCCCATTCACACCATGGTAGAAGAGTTTGAAGCCACCTCCGATACTCCTGGCCTTACTCCCCTTCCACCTGGTCTCTTGCACACACAGTATGCCTGCCTTTCTTCTTTCCATCATGTCAGCCAGCTCTCTCCCTTTACCAGTCATAGTGCCAACATTCAAAGTTCCAACTCTCACCTCCACATGTCTACCCTTCCTCCTCTCTAGCTGCCTCTGGACATGCTTTCCCCCTCTCCTTCTCCTTCACCCAACACTAGCATAGTTTCCACCGACACCCTGCTGGTTAACAGTACCGGTGGTGGTCGTTGGTAGCCCGGGCCTCGACCGATCCGGTATGTAAGTCTTAGTTATGATCCGCATATTTGATTTGGCAAAGACTTTACGCCGGATGCCCTTCCTGACGCAACCCTCCCCATTTGTCCGGGCTTGGGACCGGCACTAAGGATGCATTGGCTTGTGCATCCTCAGTGGCTGGGTTGTATTGAGGCTAAAGATTCGTGTAATATGATCAGTGAATGGAGGCTATAGGATGGTGTAATATGTTCAGTGTATGGAGGATACAGCATGGTGTCATATGATCAGTGTATGGAGGCTATAGGATGGTGTGAAATGATCAGTGTCTGGAGGCTGCAGGATGGGTGTAATATGATCAGTGTACGGAGGGTACAGGATGGGTGTAATATATTCAGTGTATGGAGGTTATAGGATGGTGTAATATGATCAGTGCATTGAGACTATAGGAGAGTGTAATATGATCGGTGTATGGAGGCTAATGGATGGTGTAATATGATAAGTGTATGTAGGCTACAGGATGGGTGTAATATGATTAGTATATGGAGGCTATAGTATGGGTGTAATATGATCAGTGTCTGGATGCTATAGGATGGTGTAATATGATCAGTGTATGGAGGCTATAGGTTCGTTGTAATATGATCCATGTATGGAGGCTTTAGGTATGTATCCTATGATCAGTGTATGGAGGCTACAGGATGGGTGCAATATGATCAATGTATGGAGGCGACAGGATGGTGTCATATGATCAGTGTCTGGAGGCTATAGGATGGTGTAATATGATCAGTTTATGGAGGCTACAGGATGGGTGTAAAATGGTCAATGTATGGAGGTGATAGGATGATGTAATATGATCATTGAATGGAGGCTATAGGATGGTGTAATATGATAAGTGTATGGAGGATATAGGATGATGTAATATTATCAGTGTATGGAGTCTAGAGGATGGGTGTAATATGATCCGTGTATGGAGGCTACAGGATGGTGTAATATGATCAGTGTATGGAGGCTACAGGATGATGTAATATGATCAGTGCGAGGAGGTCATAGGATGGTGTAATATGATCAGTGTATTGAAGCTATAGGATGGTGTAATATGATCAATGTATGGAGGCTACAGGATGGTGTAATATGATCAATGTATGGAGGCTACAGGATGGTGTAATATGATCCGTGCATGGAGGCTATAGGATGGTGTCATACGATCAGTGCATGGAAGTTATAGGATGGTGTAATATGATCAGTGTATGGAGGCTATAGTATAGCGAAGTATAATCAGTGTAAGGAGCCTATATGATGGTGTAATACGATCAGTGTATGGAGGCGACAGGATGGTGTAATATGATCAAAGTATGGAGGCTACAAGATGGTGCCATATGATCAGTGTATGGAGGCTATAGTATGGTGAAATTTGATCAGTGTAAGGAGCCTATATGATGGTGTAATACTATCAGTGTATGGAGGCGACAGGATGGTCTAATATGATCAATGTATGGAGGCTACATGATGGTGTCATATGATCAGTGTATGGAGGCTATAGTATGGTGAAATATGATCAGTGTAAGGAGCCTATATGATGGTGTCATATGATCAGTGTATGGAGGCTACAGGATTGGTGTAATATGATCATGGTATGAAGGCTATAGGATGGTGTAATATGTTCAGTGTATGGAGGATACAGCATGGTGTCATATGATCAGTGTATGGGGGTTATAGGATAGGTGACATATGGTCAGTGTATGGAGGCTATAGTATGGTGTAATATCATTAGTGCATGGTCGCTATAGGATGGTGCAATATGATCAGTGTATTGAGGCTATAGGATGGTGTAATATGATCAGTGTCTGGAGGCTACAGGATGGGTGTAATATGATCAGTGTACGGAGGCTACAGGATGGGTGTAATATGTTCAGTGTATGGAAGTTACACGATGGTGTAATATGATCAGTGTATAGAGGCTATAGGATGGTGTAATACGATCAGTGTATGGAGGCGACAGGATGGTCTAATATGATCAATGTATGGAGGCTACATGATGGTGTCATTTGATCAGTGGAAGGAGGCTATAGTATGGTGAAATATGATCAGTGTAAGGAGCCTATATGATGGTGTCATATGATCAGTGTATGGAGGCTACAGGATTGGTGTAATATGATCATGGTATGAAGGCTATAGGATGGTGTAATATGTTCAGTGTATGGAGGATACAGCATGGTGTCATATGATCAGTGTATGGAGGTTATAGGATAGGTGACATATGGTCAGTGTATGGAGGCTATAGTATGGTGTAATATCATTAGTGCATGGTCGCTATAGGATGGTGCAATATGATCTGTGTATTGAGGCGACAGGATGGTGTAATATGATCAGTGTCTGGAGGCTACAGGATGGGTGTAATATGATCAGTGTACGGAGGCTACAGGATGGGTGTAATATGTTCAGTGTATGGAAGTTACACGATGGTGTAATATGATCAGTGTATTGAGGCTATAGAATCGTGTAATATGATCAGTGAATAGAGGCTATAGGATAGTGTAATGTGATCGGTGTATGGAGGCTAATGGATGGTGTAATATTATAAGTGTATGGAGGCTACAGGATGGATGTAATATGATCCATGTATGGAGGCTTTAGGTGTGGATCCTATGATCAGTGTATGGAGGCTACAGGATGGGTGTAATATGATCAATGTATGGAGACGACAGGATGGTGTCATATGATCAGTGTCTGGAGGCTATAGGATGGTGTAATATGATCAGTTTATGGAGGCTACAGGATGGGTGTAAAATGGTCAGTGTATGGAGGTGATAGGATGATGTAATATGATCAGTGAATGGAGGCTATAGGATGGTGTAATATGATAAGTGTATGGAGGATATAGGATGATGTAATATGATCAGTGTATGGAGGCTAGAGGATGGGTGTAATAAGATCCGTGTATGGAGGCTTTAGGATGGTATCATATGATCAGTGTATGGAGGCTACAGGATGGGTGTAATATGATCAATGTATGGAGGCTACAGGATGGTGTAATATGATCAGTGTATGGAGGCTACAGGATGGTGTAATATGATCAGTGCGAGGAGGTCATAGGATGGTGTAATATGATCAGTGTATTGAAGCTATAGGATGGTGTGATATGATCAGTGTAAGGACGCTGCAGGATTGTGTAATATGATCAATGAATCGACGCTATAGTATGGTGAAACATGATCAGTGTAATGAGCCTATATGATGGAGTAATATGATCCGTGTATGGAGGCGACAGGATGGTGTAATATGATCAATGTATGGAGGCTACAGGATGGTGTAATATGATCAGTGTATGGAGGCTACAGGATGGTGTAATATGATCAGTGTATGGAGGCTATAGGATGGTGTAATATGATCAGTGGAAGGAGCCTATATGATGGATATGATCAGTGTATGAAGGCTATAGGATAATTGTCATATGATCAGTGTTTGGAGGCTATAGGATGGTGTAATATGATCAATGCGTGGAGGATATAGGATGGTGTAATATGATCAGTGTATTGGGGATATAGGATGGTGTCATATGATCAGTGTATGGAGGTCATAGGATGGTGTAATATGATCAGTGTATTGAGGCTATGGGATAGGTGTCATATGATCAGTCAACGGATTCTATAGTGTGGCGTAATATCATTAGTGTATGGTCACTATATGATGGTGCAATATGATCAGTGTATTGATGCTATAGGATGGTGTAATATGATCAGTGTATGGAGGCTATAGTATAGTGAAGTATGATCAGTGTAAGGAGCCTATATGATGGTGTAATACGATCAGTGTATGGAGGCGACAGGATGGTGTAATATGATCAATGTATGGAGGCTACAAGATGGTGCCATATGATCAGTGTATGGAGGCTATAGTATGGTGAAATTTGATCAGTGTAAGGAGCCTTTATGATGGAGTAATATTATCCGTGTATGGAGGCGACAGGATGGTGTAATATGATCAATGTATGGAGGCTACAGGATGGTGTAATATGATCAGTGTATGGAGGCTACAGGATGGTGTAATATGATCAGTGTATGGAGGCTATAGTATGGTGTAATATGATCAGTGGAAGGAGCCTATATGATGGAGTAATATGATCAGTGTATGGAGGCTATAGGATAGGTGTCATATGATCAGTGTTTGGAGGCTACAGGATGGTGTAATATGATCAATGCGTGGAGGATATAGGATGGTGTAATATGATCACTGTATTGGGGCTATAGGATGGTGTCATATGATCAGTGTATGGAGGTCATAGGATGGTGTAATATGATCAGTGTATTGAGGCTATAGGATAGGTGTCATATGATCAGTCAACTGATTCTATAGTATGGCATAATATCATTAGTGTATGGTCGCTATATGATGGTGCAATATGATCAATGTATTGAGGCTATAGGATGGTGTAATATGATCAGTGTATGGAGGCTATAGTATAGTGAAGTATGATCAGTGTAAGGAGCCTATATGATGGTGTAATACGATCAGTGTATGGAGGCGACAGGATGGTGTAATATGATCAATGTATGGAGGCTACAAGATGGTGCCATATGATCTGTGTATGGAGGCTATAGTATGGTGAAATTTGATCAGTGTAAGGAGCCTATATGATGGTATAATGCTATCAGTGTATGGAGGCGACAGGATGGTCTAATATGATCAATGTATGGAGGCTACATGATGGTGTCATTTGATCAGTGTATGGAGGCTATAGTATGGTGAAATATGATCAGTGTAAGGACCCTATATGATGGTGTCATATGATCAGTGTATGGAGGCTACAGGATTGGTGTAATATGATCATGGTATGAAGGCTATAGGATGGTGTAATATGTTCAGTGTATGGAGGATACAGCATGGTGTCATATGATCAGTGTATGGAGGTTATAGGATAGGTGACATATGGTCAGTGTATGGAGGCTATAGTATGGTGTAATATCATTAGTGCATGGTCGCTATAGGATGGTGCAATATGATCAGTGTATTGAGGCTATAGGATGGTGTAATATGATCAGTGTCTGGAGGCTACAGGATGGGTGTAATATGATAAGTGTACGGAGGCTACAGGATGGGTGTAATATGTTCAGTGTATGGAAGTTACACGATGATGTAATATGATCAGTGTATTGAGGCTATAGGATAGTGTAATATGATCAGTGTATTGAGGCTATAAGATAGGTGTCATATGATCAGTCAACGGATTCTATAGTATGGCGTAATATCATTAGTGTATGGTCGCTATATGATGGTGCAATATGATCAGTGTATTGATGCTATAGGATGGTGTAATATGATCAGTGTATGGAGGCTATAGTATAGTGAAGTATGATCAGTGTAAGGAGCCTATATGATGGTGTAATACGATCAGTGTATGGAGGCGACAGGATGGTGTAATATGATCAATGTATGGAGGCTACAAGATGGTGCCATATGATCAGTGTATGGAGGCTATAGTATGGTGAAATTTGATCAGTGTAAGGAGCCTATACGATGGTATAATGCTATCAGTGTATGGAGGCGACAGGATGGTCTAATATGATCAATGTATGGAGGCTACATGATGGTGTCATTTGATAAGTGTACGGAGGCTACAGGATGGGTGTAATATGTTCAGTGTATGGAAGTTACACGATGGTGTAATATGATCAGTGTATAGAGGCTAAAGGATCGTGTAATATGATCAGTGAATAGAGGCTATAGGATAGTGTAATGTGATCGGTGTATGGAGGCTAATGGATGGTGTAATATTATAAGTGTATGGAGGCTACAGGATGGATGTAATATGATCCATGTATGGAGGCTTTAGGTATGTATCCTATGATCAGTGTATGGAGGCTACAGGATGGGTGTCATATCATCAATGTATGGAGGCGACAGGATGGTGTAATATGATCAGTTTATGGAGGCTACAGGATGGGTGTAAAATGGTCAGTGTATGGAGGTGATAGGATGATGTAATATGATCAGTGAATGGAGGCTATAGGATGGTGTAATATGATAAGTGTATGGAGGATATAGGATGATGTAATATGATCAGTGTATGGAGGCTACAGGATGGGTGTCATATCATCAATGTATGGAGGCGACAGGATGGTGTAATATGATCAGTTTATGGAGGCTACAGGATGGGTGTAAAATGGTCAGTGTATGGAGGTGATAGGATGATGTAATATGATCAGTGTATTGAAGCTATAGGATGGTGTGATATGATCTGTGTAAGGACGCTGCAGGATTGTGTAATATGATCAATGTATCGACGCTATAGTATGGTGAAACATGATCAGTGTAAGGAGCCTATATGATGGAGTAATATGATCCGTGTATGGAGGCGACGGGATGGTGTAATATGATCAATGTATGGAGGCTACAGGATGGTGTAATATGATCAGTGTATGGAGGCTACAGGATGGTGTAATATGATCAGTGTATGGAGGCTATAGGATGGTGTAATATGATCAGTGGAAGGAGCCTATATGATGGATATGATCAGTGTATGGAGGCTATAGGATAGGTGTCATATGATCAGTGTTTGGAGGCTATAGGATCGTGTAATATGATCAGTGAATAGAGGCTATAGGATAGTGTAATATGATAAGTGTATGGAGGCTACAGGATGGTTGTAATATGATCCATGTATGGAGGCTTTAGGTATGTATCCTATGATCAGTGTATGGAGGCTACAGAATGGGTGTAATATCATCAATGTATGGAGGCGACAGGATGGTGTCATATGATCAGTGTATGGATGCTATAGGATGGTGTAATATGATCAGTGGAAGGAGCCTATATGATGGATATGATCAGTGTATGGAGGCTATAGGATATGTGTCATATGATCAGTGTTTGGAGGCTATAGGATCGTGTAATATGATCAGTGAATAGAGGCTATAGGATAGTGTAATGTGATCGGTGTATGGAGGCTAATGGATGGTGTAATATGATAAGTGTATGGAGGCTACAGGATGGTTGTAATATGATCCATGTATGGAGGCTTTAGGTATGTATCCTATGATCAGTGTATGGAGGCTACAGAATGGGTGTAATATCATCAATGTATGGAGGCGACAGGATGGTGTAATATGATCAGTTTATGGAGGCTATAGGATGGGTGTAAAATGGTCAGTGTATTGAGGTGATAGGATGATGTAATATGATCAGTGAATAGAGGCTATAGGATAGTGTAATGTGATCGGTGTATGGAGGCTAATGGATGGTGTAATATTATAAGTGTATGGAGGCTACAGGATGGGTGTAATATGATCAATGTATGGAGGCTACAGGATGGTGTAATATGATCAGTGTATGGAGGCTACAGGATGGTGTAATATGATCAGTGCGAGGAGGTCATAGGATGGTGTAATATGATCAGTGTATTGAAGCTATAGGATGGTGTGATATGATCAGTGTAAGGACGCTGCAGGATTGTGTAATATGATCAATGTATCGACGCTATAGTATGGTGAAACATGATCAGTGTAAGGAGCCTATATGATGGAGTAATATGATCCGTGTATGGAGGCGACAGGATGGTGTAATATGATCAATGTATGGAGGCTACAGGATGGTGTAATATGATCAGTGTATGGAGGCTACAGGATGGTGTAATAGGATCAGTGTATGGAGGCTATAGGATGGTGTAATATGATCAGTGGAAGGAGGCTATAGTATGGTGAAATATGATCAGTGTAAGGACCCTATATGATGGTGTCATATGATCAGTGTATGGAGGCTACAGGATTGGTGTAATATGATCATGGTATGAAGGCTATAGGATGGTGTAATATGTTCAGTGTATGGAGGATACAGCATGGTGTCATATGATCAGTGTATGGAGGTTATAGGATAGGTGACATATGGTCAGTGTATGGAGGCTATAGTATGGTGTAATATCATTAGTGCATGGTCGCTATAGGATGGTGCAATATGATCAGTGTATTGAGGCTATAGGATGGTGTAATATGATCAGTGTCTGGAGGCTAATGGATGGTGTAATATGATCAGTGGAAGGAGCCTATATGATGGATATGATCAGTGTATGGAGGCTATAGGATAGGTGTCATATGATCAGTGTTTGGAGGCTATAGGATCGTGTAATATGATCAGTGAATAGAGGCTATAGGATAGTGTAATGTGATCGGTGTATGGAGGCTAATGGATGGTGTAATATGATAAGTGTATGGAGGCTACAGGATGGTTGTAATATGATCCATGTATGGAGGCTTTAGGTATGTATCCTATGATCAGTGTATGGAGGCTACAGAATGGGTGTAATATCATCAATGTATGGAGGCGACAGGATGGTGTCATATGATCAGTGTCTGGAGGCTATAGGATGGTGTAATATGATCAGTTTATGGAGGCAATAGGATGGGTGTAAAATGGTCAGTGTATTGAGGTGATAGGATGATGTAATATGATCAGTGAATAGAGGCTATAGGATAGTGTAATGTGATCGGTGTATGGAGGCTAATGGATGGTGTAATATTATAAGTGTATGGAGGCTACAGGATGGGTGTAATATGATCAATGTATGGAGGCTACAGGATGGTGTAATATGATCAGTGTATGGAGGCTACAGGATGGTGTAATATGATCAGTGCGAGGAGGTCATAGGATGGTGTAATATGATCAGTGTATTGAAGCTATAGGATGGTGTGATATGATCAGTGTAAGGACGCTGCAGGATTGTGTAATATGATCAATGTATCGACGCTATAGTATGGTGAAACATGATCAGTGTAAGGAGCCTATATGATGGAGTAATATGATCCGTGTATGGAGGCGACAGGATGGTGTAATATGATCAATGTATGGAGGCTACAGGATGGTGTAATATGATCAGTGTATGGAGGCTACAGGATGGTGTAATATGATCAGTGTATGGAGGCTATAGGATGGTGTAATATGATCAGTGGAAGGAGGTCATAGGATGGTGTAATATGATCAGTGTATTGAGGCTATAGGATGTTGTCATATGATCAGTGTATGGAGGTCATAGGATGGTGTAATATGATCAGTGTATTGAGGCTATAGGATAGGTGTCATATGATCAGTCAACGGATTCTATAGTATGGCGTAATATCATTAGTGTATGGTCGCTATATGATGGTGCAATATGATCAATGTATTGAGGCTATAGGATGGTGTAATATGTTCAGTGTATGGAGGATACAGCATGGTGTCATATGATCAGTGTATGGAGGTTATAGGATAGGTGACATATGGTCAGTGTATGGAGGCTATAGTATGGTGTAATATCATTAGTGCATGGTCGCTATAGGATGGTGCAATATGATCAGTGTATAGAGGCTATAGGATGGTGTAATATGATCAGTGTCTGGAGGCTAATGGATGGTGTAATATGATCAGTGGAAGGAGCCTATATGATGGATATGATCAGTGTATGGAGGCTATAGGATAGGTGTCATATGATCAGTGTTTGGAGGCTATAGGATCGTGTAATATGATCAGTGAATAGAGGCTATAGGATAGTGTAATGTGATCGGTGTATGGAGGCTAATGGATGGTGTAATATGATAAGTGTATGGACGCTACAGGATGGTTGTAATATGATCCATGTAAGGAGGCTTTAGGTATGTATCCTATGATCAGTGTATGGAGGCTACAGAATGGGTGTAATATCATCAATGTATGGAGGCGACAGGATGGTGTCATATGATCAGTGTCTGGAGGCTATAGGATGGTGTATTATGATCAGTTTATGGAGGCTATAGGATGGGTGTAAAATGGTCAGTGTATTGAGGTGATAGGATGATGTAATATGATCAGTGAATAGAGGCTATAGGATAGTGTAATGTGATCGGTGTATGGAGGCTAATGGATGGTGTAATATTATAAGTGTATGGAGGCTACAGGATGGGTGTAATATGATCAATGTATGGAGGCTACAGGATGGTGTAATATGATCAGTGTATGGAGGCTACAGGATGGTGTAATATGATCAGTGCGAGGAGGTCATAGGATGGTGTAATATGATCAGTGTATTGAAGCTATAGGATGGTGTGATATGATCAGTGTAAGGACGCTGCAGGATTGTGTAATATGATCAATGTATCAACGCTATAGTATGGTGAAACATGATCAGTGTAAGGAGCCTATATGATGGAGTAATATGATCGGTGTATGGAGGCGACAGGATGGTGTAATATGATCAATGTATGGAGGCTACAGGATGGTGTAATATGATCAGTGTATGGAGGCTACAGGATGGTGTAATATGATCAGTGTATGGAGGCTATAGGATGGTGTAATATGATCAGTGGAAGGAGGTCATAGGATGGTGTAATATGATCAGTGTATTGAGGCTATAGGATGTTGTCATATGATCAGTGTATGGAGGTCATAGGATGGTGTAATATGATCAGTGTATTGAGGCTATAGGATAGGTGTCATATGATCAGTCAACTGATTCTATAGTATGGCATAATATCATTAGTGTATGGTCGCTATATGATGGTGCAATATGATCAATGTATTGAGGCTATAGTATAGTGAAGTATGATCAGTGTATGGAGCCTATAGTATAGTGAAGTATGATCAGTGTATGGAGGCTATAGTATGGTGAAATATGATCAGTGTAAGGAGCCTATATGATGGTGTCATATGATCAGTGTATGGAGGCTACAGGATTGGTGTAATATGATCATGGTATGAAGGCTATAGGATGGTGTAATATGTTCAGTGTATGGAGGATACAGCATGGTGTCATATGATCAGTGTATGGAGGTTATAGGATAGGTGACATATGGTCAGTGTATGGAGGCTATAGTATGGTGTAATATCATTAGTGCATGGTCGCTATAGGATGGTGCAATATGATCAGTGTATTGAGGCTATAGGATGGTGTAATATGATCAGTGTCTGGAGGCTACAGGATGGGTGTAATATGATCAGTGTACGGAGGCTACAGGATGGGTGTAATATGTTCAGTGTATGGAAGTTACACGATGGTGTAATATGATCAGTGTATTGAGGCTATAGGATCGTGTAATATGATCAGTGAATAGAGGCTATAGGATAGTGTAATGGGATCGGTGTATGGAGGCTAATGGATGGTGTAATATGATCAATGTATGGAGGCTACATGATGGTGTCATATGATCAGTGTATGGAGGCTATAGTATGGTGAAATATGATCAATGTATGGAGGCTACAGGATGGGTGTAATATGATCAGTGTCTGGAGGCTATAGGATGGTTTAATATGATCAGTTTATGGAAGCTACAGGATGGGTGTAAAATGGTCAGTGTATGGAGGTGATAGGATGATGTAATATGATCAGTGAATGGAGGCTATAGGATGGTGTAATATAATAGGTGTATGGAGGATATAGGATGATGTAATATGATCAGTGTATGGAGGCTAGAGGATGGGTGTAATATGATCCGTGTATGGAGGCTATAGGATGTTATCATATGATTAGTGTATGGAGGCTATAGTATGGTGAAATATGATCAGTGTAAGGAGCCTATATGATGGTGTAATACGATCAGGTTATGGAGGCGACAGGATGGTGTAATATGATCAATGTATGGAGGCTACAGGATGGTGTCATATGATCAGTCTATGGAGGCTATAGTATGGTGAAATTTGATCAGTGTAAGGAGCCTATATGATGGTCTAATACGATCAGTGTATGGAGGCGACAGGATGGTGTAATATGATCAATGTATGGAGGCTACATGTGGTGTCATATGATCAGTGTATGGAGGCTATAGTATGGTGAAATATGATCAGTGTAAGGAGCCTATATGATGGTGTCATATGATCAGTGTATGGAGGCTACAGGATTGGTGTAATATGATCATTGTATGAAGGCTATAGGATGGTGTAATATGTTCAGTGTATGGAGGATACAGCATGGTGTCATATGATCAGTGTCTGGAGGCTACAGGATGGGTGTAATATAATCAGTGTACGGAGGCTACAGGATGGGTGTAATATGTTCAGTGTATGGAAGTTACACGATGGTGTAATATGATCAGTGTATTGAGGCTATAGGATCGTGTAATATGATCAGTGAATAGAGGCTATAGGATAGTGTAATGTGATCGGTGTATGGAGGCTAATGGATGGTGTAATATGATAATTGTATGGAGGCTAGAGGATGGGTGTAATATGATCCGTGTATGGAGGCTATAGGATGGGTGTAATATGATCAATGTATGGAGGCTACAGGATGGTGTAATATGATCAGTGTATGGAGGCTACAGGATGGTGTAATATGATCAGTGTATGGAGGCTACAGGATGGGTGTAATATGATCAATGTATGGAGGCTACAGGATGGTGTAATATGATCAGTGTATGGAGGCTACAGCATGGTGTAATATGATCAGTGTATGGAGGCTACAGGATGGGTGTAATATGATCAGTGCGAGGAGGTCATAGGATGGTTTAATATGATCAGTGCATTGAAGCTATAGGATGGTGTGATATGATCAGTGTGAGGAAGCTGCAGGATTGTGTAATATGATCAATGAATCGACGCTATAGTATGGTGAAACATGATCAGTGTAAGGAGCCTATATGATGGAGTAATATGATCCGTGTATGGAGGCGACAGGATGGTGTAATATGATCAATGTATGGAGGCTACAGGATGGTGTAATATGATCAGTGTATGGAGGCTACAGGATGGTGTAATATGATCAGTGTATGGAGGATATAGGATGGTGTAATATGATCAGTGGAAGGAGCCTATATGATGGTGTAATATGATCAGTGTATGGAGGCGACAGGATGGTGCAATAATATTAATGTGTGGAGGCTATAGGATCGATGTCATATGATCAGTGTTTGGAGGCTATAGGATGGTGTAATATGATCAATGCGTGGAGGTAATAGGATGGTGTAATATGATCAGTGTATTGAGGCTATAGGATGTTGTGATATGATCAGTGAATGGAGGCTATAGGATGGGTGTAATATGATCAGTGTATGGAGGTCATAGGATAGTGTAACATGATCAGTGTATTGAGGATATAGGATGGTGTAATATGATCAGTGTCTGGAGGCTACAGGGTGGGTGTAATATGATCAGTGTACGGAGGCTACAGGATGGGTGTAATATGATCAGTGTATTGAGGCTATAGTATGTTGTGATATTATCAGTGAATGGAGGCTATAGGATGGGTGTAATATGATCAGTGTATGGAGGTCATAGGATGGTGTAATATGATCAGTGTATGAAGGCTATTGGATGGTGTAATATGATCAGTATAAGGAGGATACAGAATGGTGTCATATGATCAGTGTATGGAGGCTATAGGATTGTGTGATATGATCAGTGTCTGGAGGCTACAGGATGGGTGTAATATAATCAGTGTACGGAGGCTACAGGATGGGTGTAATATGTTCAGTGTATGGAAGTTACACGATGGTGTAATATGATCAGTGTATTGAGGCTATAGGATCGTGTAATATGATCAGTGAATAGAGGCTATAGGATAGTGTAATGTGATCGGTGTATGGAGGCTAATGGATGGTGTAATATGATAAGTGTATGGAGGCTACAGGATGGGTGTAATATGATCAGTATATGGAGGCTATAGGAAGGGTGTAATATGATCAGTGTCTGGATGCTACAGGATGGTGTAATATGATCAGTGTATGGAGGCTATAGGTTGATTGTAATATGATCCATGTATGGAGGCTTTAGATATGTATCCTATGATCAGTGTATGGAGGCTATAGTATGGGTGTAAAATGGTCAGTGTATTGAGGTGATAGAATGATGTAATATGATCAGTGAATAGAGGCTATAGGATAGTGTAATGTGATCGGTGTATGGAGGCTAATGGATGGTGTAATATTATAAGTGTATGGAGGCTACAGGATGGGTGTAATATGATCAATGTATGGAGGCTACAGGATGGTGTAATATGATCAGTGTATGGAGGCTACAGGATGGTGTAATATGATCAGTGCGAGGAGGTCATAGGATGGTGTAATATGATCAGTGTATTGAAGCTATAGGATGGTGTGATATGATCAGTGTAAGGACGCTGCAGGATTGTGTAATATGATCAATGTATCGACGCTATAGTATGGTGAAACATGATCAGTGTAAGGAGCCTATATGATGGAGTAATATGATCCGTGTATGGAGGCGACAGGATGGTGTAATATGATCAATGTATGGAGGCTACAGGATGGTGTAATATGATCAGTGTATGGAGGCTACAGGATGGTGTAATAGGATCAGTGTATGGAGGCTATAGGATGGTGTAATATGATCAGTGGAAGGAGGTCATAGGATGGTGTAATATGATCAGTGTATTGAGGCTATAGGATGGTGTCATATGATCAGTGTATGGAGGTCATAGGATGGTGTAATATGATCAGTGTATTGAGGCTATAGGATAGGTGTCATATGATCAGTCAACGGATTCTATAGTATGGCGTAATATCATTAGTGTATGGTCGCTATATGATGGTGCAATATGATCAATGTATTGAGGCTATAGGATGGTGTAATATGTTCAGTGTATGGAGGATACAGCATGGTGTCATATGATCAGTGTATGGAGGTTATAGGATAGGTGACATATGGTCAGTGTATGGAGGCTATAGTATGGTGTAATATCATTAGTGCATGGTCGCTATAGGATGGTGCAATATGATCAGTGTATTGAGGCTATAGGATGGTGTAATATGATCAGTGTCTGGAGGCTAATGGATGGTGTAATATGATCAGTGGAAGGAGCCTATATGATGGATATGATCAGTGTATGGAGGCTATAGGATAGGTGTCATATGATCAGTGTTTGGAGGCTATAGGATCGTGTAATATGATCAGTGAATAGAGGCTATAGGATAGTGTAATGTGATCGGTGTATGGAGGCTAATGGATGGTGTAATATGATAAGTGTATGGACGCTACAGGATGGTTGTAATATGATCCATGTATGGAGGCTTTAGGTATGTATCCTATGATCAGTGTATGGAGGCTACAGAATGGGTGTAATATCATCAATGTATGGAGGCGACAGGATGGTGTCATATGATCAGTGTCTGGAGGCTATAGGATGGTGTAATATGATCAGTTTATGGAGGCTATAGGATGGGTGTAAAATGGTCAGTGTATTGAGGTGATAGGATGATGTAATATGATCAGTGAATAGAGGCTATAGGATAGTGTAATGTGATCGGTGTATGGAGGCTAATGGATGGTGTAATATTATAAGTGTATGGAGGCTACAGGATGGGTGTAATATGATCAATGTATGGAGGCTACAGGATGGTGTAATATGATCAGTGTATGGAGGCTACAGGATGGTGTAATATGATCAGTGCGAGGAGGTCATAGGATGGTGTAATATGATCAGTGTATTGAAGCTATAGGATGGTGTGATATGATCAGTGTAAGGACGCTGCAGGATTGTGTAATATGATCAATGTATCGACGCTATAGTATGGTGAAACATGATCAGTGTAAGGAGCCTATATGATGGAGTAATATGATCTGTGTATGGAGGCGACAGGATGGTGTAATATGATCAATGTATGGAGGCTACAGGATGGTGTAATATGATCAGTGTATGGAGGCTACAGGATGGTGTAATATGATCAGTGTATGGAGGCTATAGGATGGTGTAATATGATCAGTGGAAGGAGGTCATAGGATGGTGTAATATGATCAGTGTATTGAGGCTATAGGATGGTGTCATATGATCAGTGTATGGAGGTCATAGGATGGTGTAATATGATCAGTGTATTGAGGCTATAGGATAGGTGTCATATGATCAGTCAACGGATTCTATAGTATGGCGTAATATCATTAGTGTATGGTCGCTATATGATGGTGCAATATGATCAATGTATTGAGGCTATAGGATGGTGTAATATGATCAGTGTATGGAGGTTATAGTATAGTGAAGTATGATCAGTGTATGGAGGCTATAGTATGGTGAAATATGATCAGTGTAAGGAGCCTATATGATGGTGTCATATGATCAGTGTATGGAGGCTACAGGATTGGTGTAATATGATCATGGTATGAAGGCTATAGGATGGTGTAATATGTTCAGTGTATGGAGGATACAGCATGGTGTCATATGATCAGTGTATGGAGGTTATAGGATAGGTGACATATGGTCAGTGTATGGAGGCTATAGTATGGTGTAATATCATTAGTGCATGGTCGCTATAGGATGGTGCAATATGATCAGTGTATTGAGGCTATAGGATGGTGTAATATGATCAGTGTCTGGAGGCTACAGGATGGGTGTAATATGATCAGTGTACGGAGGCTACAGGATGGGTGTAATATGTTCAGTGTATGGAAGTTACACGATGGTGTAATATGATCAGTGTATTGAGGCTATAGGATCGTGTAATATGATCAGTGAATAGAGGCTATAGGATAGTGTAATGGGATCGGTGTATGGAGGCTAATGGATGGTGTAATATGATCAATGTATGGAGGCTACATGATGGTGTCATATGATCAGTGTATGGAGGCTATAGTATGGTGAAATATGATCAATGTATGGAGGCTACAGGATGGGTGTAATATGATCAGTGTCTGGAGGCTATAGGATGGTTTAATATGATCAGTTTATGGAAGCTACAGGATGAGTGTAAAATGGTCAGTGTATGGAGGTGATAGGATGATGTAATATGATCAGTGAATGGAGGCTATAGGATGGTGTAATATAATAGGTGTATGGAGGATATAGGATGATGTAATATGATCAGTGTATGGAGGCTAGAGGATGGGTGTAATATGATCCGTGTATGGAGGCTATAGGATGTTATCATATGATTAGTGTTTGGAGGCTATAGTATGGTGAAATATGATCAGTGTAAGGAGCCTATATGATGGTGTAATACGATCAGGTTATGGAGGCGACAGGATGGTGTAATATGATCAATGTATGGAGGCTACAGGATGGTGTCATATGATCAGTCTATGGAGGCTATAGTGTGGTGAAATTTGATCAGTGTAAGGAGCCTATATGATGGTCTAATACGATCAGTGTATGGAGGCGACAGGATGGTGTAATATGATCAATGTATGGAGGCTACATGTGGTGTCATATGATCAGTGTATGGAGGCTATAGTATGGTGAAATATGATCAGTGTAAGGAGCCTATATGATGGTGTCATATGATCAGTGTAT
Organism: Lampris megalopsis; assembly: GCA_022114975.2. Lineage (NCBI taxonomy): Eukaryota > Metazoa > Chordata > Actinopteri > Lampriformes > Lampridae > Lampris > Lampris megalopsis. The sequence continues at coordinate 160,511 of JAJHIY020000114.1, forward strand.
GGAGGCTACAGGATTGGTGTAATATGATCATGGTATGAAGGCTATAGGATGGTGTAATATGTTCAGTGTATGGAGGATACAGCATGGTGTCATATGATCAGTGTATGGAGGTTATAGGATGGGTTTAATATGATCAGTGTACGGAGGCTACAGGATGGGTTTAATATGATCAGTGTATGGAAGTTACACGATGGTGTAATATGATCAGTGTATTGAGGCTATAGGATCGTGTAATATGATCAGTGAATAGAGGCTATAGGATAGTGTAATGTGATCGGTGTATGGAGGCTAATGGATGGTGTGATATGATAATTGTATGGAGGCTAGAGGATGGGTGTAATATGATCCGTGTATGGAGGCTATAGGATGGGTGTAATATGATCAATGTATGGAGGCTACAGGATGGTGTAATATGATCAGTGTATGGAGGCTACAGGATGGTGTAATATGATCAGTGTATGGAGGCTACAGGATGGGTGTAATATGATCAATGTATGGAGGCTACAGGATGGTGTAATATGATCAGTGTATGGAGGCTACAGGATGGTGTAATATGATCAGTGTATGGAGGCTACAGGATGGGTGTAATATGATCAGTGCGAGGAGGTCATAGGATGGTTTAATATGATCAGTGCATTGAAGCTATAGGATGGTGTGATATGATCAGTGTGAGGAAGCTGCAGGATTGTGTAATATGATCAATGAATCGACGCTATGGTATGGTGAAACATGATCAGTGTAAGGAGCCTATATGATGGAGTAATATGATCCGTGTATGGAGGCGACAGGATGGTGTAATATGATCAATGTATGGAGGCTACAGGATGGTGTAATATGATCAGTGTATGGAGGCTACAGGATGGTGTAATATGATCAGTGTATGGAGGATATAGGATGGTGTAATATGATCAGTGGAAGGAGCCTATATGATGGTGTAATATGATCAGTTTATGGAGTCGACAGGATGGTGCAATAATATTAATGTGTGGAGGCTATAGGATCGATGTCATATGATCAGTGTTTGGAGGCTATAGGATGGTGTAATATGATCAATGCGTGGAGGTAATAGAATGGTGTAATATGATCAGTGTATTGAGGCTATAGGATGTTGTGATATGATCAGTGAATGGAGGCTATAGGATGGGTGTAATATGATCAGTGTATGGAGGTCATAGGATAGTGTAACATGATCAGTGTATTGAGGATATAGGATGGTGTAATATGATCAGTGTCTGGAGGCTACAGGGTGGGTGTAATATGATCAGTGTACGGAGGCTACAGGATGGGTGTAATATGATCAGTGTATTGAGGCTATAGTATGTTGTGATATTATCAGTGAATGGAGGCTATAGGATGGGTGTAATATGATCAGTGTATGGAGGTCATAGGATGGTGTAATATGATCAGTGTATGAAGGCTATTGGATGGTGTAATATGATCAGTATAAGGAGGATACAGGATGGTGTCATATGATCAGTGTATGGAGGCTATAGGATTGTGTGATATGATCAGTGTCTGGAGGCTACAGGATGGGTGTAATATAATCAGTGTACGGAGGCTACAGGATGGGTGTAATATGTTCAGTGTATGGAAGTTACACGATGGTGTAATATGATCAGTGTATTGAGGCTATAGGATCGTGTAATATGATCAGTGAATAGAGGCTATAGGATAGTGTAATGTGATCGGTGTATGGAGGCTAATGGATGGTGTAATATGATAAGTGTATGGAGGCTACAGGATGGGTGTAATATGATCAGTATATGGAGGCTATAGGAAGGGTGTAATATGATCAGTGTCTGGATGCTACAGGATTTGTGTGATATGATCAGTGTATGGAGGCTATAGGTTGGTTTAATATGATCAGTTTATGGAAGCTACAGGATGGGTGTAAAATGTTCAGTGTATGAAGGTGATAGGATGATGTAATATGATCAGTGAATGGAGGCTATAGGATGGTGTAATATGATAGGTGTATGGAGGATATAGGATGATGTAATATGATCAGTGTATGGAGGCTAGAGGATGGGTGTAATATGATCCGTGTATGGAGGCTATAGGATGGGTGTAATATGATCAATGTATGGAGGCTACAGGATGGTGTAATATGATCAGTGTATGGAGGCTACAGGATGGTGTAATATGATCAGTGTATGGAGGCTACAGGATGGGTGTAATATGATCAATGTATGGAGGCTACAGGATGGTGTAATATGATCAGTGTATGGAGGCTACAGCATGGTGTAATATGATCAGTGTATGGAGGCTACAGGATGGTGTAATATGAACAGTGTATGGAGGCTACAGGATGGTTTAATATGATCAGTGCATTGAAGCTATAGGATGGTGTGATATGATCAGTGTGAGGAAGCTGCAGGATTGTGTAATATGATCAATGTATGGAGGCTACAGGATGGTGTAATATGATCAGTGTATGGAGGCTACAGGATGGTGTAATATGATCAGTGTATGGAGGCTATAGTATGGTGTAATATGATCAGTGGAAGGAGCCTATATGATGGAGTAATATGATCAGTGTATGGAGGCGACAGGATGGTGTAATAATATCAATGTGTGGAGGCTATAGGATGATGTCATATGATCAGTGTTTGGAGGCTATAGGATGTCGTAATATGATCAATGCGTGGAGGTAATAGGATGGTGTAATATGATCAGTGTATTGAGGCTATAGGATGTTGTGATATGATCAGTGAATGGAGGCTATAGGATGGGTGTAATATGATCAGTGTATGGAGGTCATAGGATAGTGTAACATGATCAGTGTATTGAGGATATAGGATGGTGTAATATGATCAGTGTCTGGAGGCTACAGGGTGGGTGTAATATGATCAGTGTACGGAGGCTACAGGATGGGTGTAATATGATCAGTGTATTGAGGCTATAGTATGTTGTGATATTATCAGTGAATGGAGGCTATAGGATGGGTGTAATATGATCAGTGTATGGAGGTCATAGGATGGTGTAATATGATCAGTGTATGAAGGCTATTGGATGGTGTAATATGATCAGTATAAGGAGGATACAGGATGGTGTCATATGATCAGTGTATGGAGGCTATAGGATTGTGTGATATGATCAGTGTCTGGAGGCTACAGGATGGGTGTAATATAATCAGTGTACGGAGGCTACAGGATGGGTGTAATATGTTCAGTGTATGGAAGTTACACGATGGTGTAATATGATCAGTGTATTGAGGCTATAGGATCGTGTAATATGATCAGTGAATAGAGGCTATAGGATAGTGTAATGTGATCGGTGTATGGAGGCTAATGGATGGTGTAATATGATAAGTGTATGGAGGCTACAGGATGGGTGTAATATGATCAGTATATGGAGGCTATAGGAAGGGTGTAATATGATCAGTGTCTGGATGCTACAGGATGGTGTAATATGATCAGTGTATGGAGGCTATAGGTTGATTGTAATATGATCCATGTATGGAGGCTTTAGATATGTATCCTATGATCAGTGAATGGAGGCTATAGGATGGGTGTAATATGATCAGTTTATTGAGGCTATAGGTTCGTGTAATATGATGAGTGAATAGAAGCTATAGGATAGTGAAATATGATCGGTGTATGGAGGCTAATGGATGGTGTAATATGATAAGTGTATGGAGGCTACAGGATGGGTGTAATATGATCAGTGTCTGGATGCTACAGGATGGTCTCATATGATCAGTGTCTGGAGGCTATAGGATGGTGTAATATGATCAGTTTATGGAGGCTACAGGATGGGTGTAAAATGGTCAGTGTATGGAGATGATAGGATGATGTAATATGATCAGTGATGGGAGGCTATAGGATGGTGTAATATGATAGGTGTATGGAGGATATAGGATGATGTAACATGATCAGTGTATGGAGGCTAGAGGATGGGTGTAATATGATCCGTGTATGGAGGCTATAGGATGTTATCATATGATCAGTGTATGGAGGCTACAGGATGGGTGTAATATGATCCGTGTATGGGGGCTTTAGATATGTATCCTATGATCAGTGTATGGAGGCTAAAGGATGGGTGTAATATGATCAATGTATGGAGGCGACAGGATGGTGTCATATGATCCGTGTATGGAGGCTATAGAATGGTATAATATGATCATTTTATGGAGGTTACAGGATGGGTGTAAAATGGTCACTGTATGGAGTTGATAGGATGGTGTAATATGGTCAGTGTGTTGAGGCTATAGGATGGTGTAATATGATCAGTGTCTGGAGGCTATAGGATTGTGTAATATGATCAGTGAATAGAGGCTATAGGATAGTGTAATGTGATCGGTGTATGGAGGCTAATGGATGGTGTAATATGATAATTGTATGGAGGCTACAGGATGGGTGTAATATGATCAGTATATGGAGGCTATAGGAAGGGTGTAATATGATCAGTGTCTGGATGCTACAGGATTTGTGTGATATGATCAGTGTATGGAGGCTATAGGTTGGTTTAATATGATCAGTTTATGGAAGCTACAGGATGGGTGTAAAATGGTCAGTGTATGGAGGTGATAGGATGATGTAATATGATCAGTGAATGGAGGCTATAGGATGGTGTAATATGATAATTGTATGGAGGCTACAGGATGGGTGTAATATGATCAGTATATGGAGGCTATAGGAAGGGTGTAATATGATCAATGTATGGAGGCTACAGAATGGGTGTAATATGATCAGTTTCTGGAGGCTATAGGATGGTTTAATATGATCAGTTTATGGAAGCTACTGGATGGGTGTAAAATGGTCAGTGTATGGAGGTGATAGGATGATGTAATATGATCAGTGAATGGAGGCTATAGGATGGTGTAATATAATAGGTGTATGGAGGATATAGGATGATGTAATATGATCAGTGTATGGAGGCTAGAGGATGGGTGTAATATGATCCGTGTATGGAGGCTATAGGATGTTATCATATGATTAGTGTATGGAGGCTATAGTATGGTGAAATATGATCAGTGTAAGGAGCCTATATGATGGTGTAATACGATCAGGTTATGGAGGCGACAGGATGGTGTAATATGATCAATGTATGGAGGCTACAGGATGGTGTCATATGATCAGTGTATGGAGGCTATAGTATGGTGAAATTTGATCAGTGTAAGGAGCCTATATGATGGTCTAATACGATCAGTGTATGGAGGCGACAGGATGGTGTAATATGATCAATGTATGGAGGCTACATGTGGTGTCATATGATCAGTGTATGGAGGCTATAGTATGGTGAAATACGATCAGTGTAAGGAGCCTATATGATGGTGTCATATGATCAGTGTATGGAGGCTACAGGATTGGTGTAATATGATCATTGTATGAAGGCTATAGGATGGTGTAATATGTCCAGTGTATGGAGGATACAGCATGGTGTCATATGATCAGTGTATGGAGGCTATAGGATGGTGTAATATGATCAGTGTATGGAGGCTACAGGATGGGTGTAATATAATCAGTGTACGGAGGCTACAGGATGGGTGTAATATGTTCAGTGTATGGAAGTTACACGATGGTGTAATATGATCAGTGTATTGAGGCTTATAGGATCGTGTAATATGATCAGTGAATAGAGGCTATAGGATGGTGTAATATGATAGGTGTATGGAGGATATAGGATGATGTAATATGATCAGTGTATGGAGGCTAGAGGATGGGTGTAATATGATCCGTGTATGGAGGCTATAGGATGTTATCATATGATCAGTGTATGGAGGCTTCAGGATGGGTGTAATATGTTCAGTGTATGGAAGTTACACGATGGTGTAATATGATCAGTTTATTGAGGCTATAGGATCGTGTAATATGATCGGTGTATGGAGGCTAATGGATGGTGTAATATGATAAGTGTATGGAGGCTACAGGATGGGTGTAATATGATCAGTGTCTGGATGCTACAGGATGGTGTAATATGATCAGTGTATGGAGGCTATAGGTTGGTTGTAATATGATCCATGTATGGAGGCTTTAGGTATGTAACCTATGATCAGTGTATGGAGGCTACAGGATGGGTGTAATATGATCAATGTATGGAGACGACAGGATGGTGTCATATGATCAGTGTCTGGAGGCTATAGGATAGTGTAATATGATCAGTTTATGGAGGCTACAGAATGGGTGTAAAATGGTCAGTGTATGGAGATGATAGGATGATGTAATATGATCAGTGAATGGAGGCTATATGATGGTGTAATATGATAGGTGTATGGAGGATATAGGATGATGTAATATGATCAGTGTATGGAGGCTAGAGGATGGGTGTAATATGATCCGTGTATGGAGGCTATAGGATGGGTGTAATATGATCAATGTATGGAGGCTACAGGATGGTGTAATATGATCAGTGTATGGAGGCTACAGGATGGTGTAATATGATCAGTGTATGGAGGCTACAGGATGGGTGTAATATGATCAATGTATGGAGGCTACAAGATGGTGTAATATGATCAGTGTATGGAGGCTACAGGATGGTGTAATATGATCAGTGTATGGAGGCTACAGGATGGGTGTAATATGATCAGTGCGAGGAGGTCATAGGATGATGTGATATGATCAGTGTATTGAGGCTATAGGATGTTGTGATATGATCAGTGAATGGAGGCTATAGGGTGGGTGTAATATGATCAGTGTATGGAGGTCATAGGATAGTGTAACATGATCAGTGTATTGAGGATATAGGATGGTGTAATATGATCAGTGTCTGGAGGCTACAGGGTGGGTGTAATAGGATCAGTGTACGGAGGCTACAGGATGGGTGTAATATGATCAGTGTATTGAGGCTATAGTATGTTGTGATATTATCAGTGAATGGAGGCTATAGGATGGGTGTAATATGATCAGTGTATGGAGGTCATAGGATGGTGTAATATGATCAGTGTATGAAGGCTATTGGATGGTGTAATATGATCAGTATAAGGAGGATACAGGATGGTGTCTTATGATCAGTGTATGGAGGCTATAGGATGGTGTGATATGATCAGTGTCTGGAGGCTACAGGATGGGTGTAATATAATCAGTGTACGGAGGCTACAGGATGGGTGTAATATGTTCAGTGTATGGAAGTTACACGATGGTGTAATATGATCAGTGTATTGAGGCTATAGGATCGTGTAATATGATCAGTGAATAGAGGCTATAGGAGAGTGTAATGTGATCGGTGTATGGAGACTAATGGATGGTGTAATATGATAAGTGTATGGAGGGTACAGGATGGGTGTAATATGATCAGTATATGGAGGCTATAGGAAGGGTGTAATATAATCAGTGTCTGGATGCTACAGGATGGTGTAATATGATCAGTGTATGGAGGCTATAGGTTGATTGTAATATGATCCATGTATGGAGGCTTTAGATATGTATCCTATGATCAGTGAATGGAGGCTATAGGATGGGTGTAATATGATCAGTTTATTGAGGCTATAGGATCGTGTAATATGATGAGTGAATAGAAGCTATAGGATAGTGAAATATGATCGGTGTATGGAGGCTAATGGATGGTGTAATATGATAAGTGTATGGAGGCTACAGGATGGGTGTAATATGATCAGTGTCTGGATGCTACAGGATGGTGTCAAATGATCAGTGTCTGGAGGCTATAGGATGGTGTAATATGATCAATGTATGGAGGCTACAGGATGGGTGTAATATGATCAGTGTCTGGAGGCTATAGGATGGTTTAATATGATCAGTTTATGGAAGCTACAGGATGGGTGTAAAATGGTCAGTGTATGGAGGTGATAAGATGATGTAATATGATCAGTGAATGGAGGCTATAGGATGGTGTAATATAATAGGTGTATGGAGGATATAGGATGATGTAATATGATCAGTGTATGGAGGCTAGAGGATGGGTGTAATATGATCCGTGTATGGAGGCTATAGGATGTTATCATATGATTAGTGTATGGAGGCTATAGTATGGTGAAATATGATCAGTGTAAGGAGCCTATATGATGGTGTAATACGATCAGGTTATGGAGGCGACAGGATGGTGTAATATGATCAATGTATGGAGGCTACAGGATGGTGTCATATGATCAGTGTATGGAGGCTATAGTATGGTGAAATTTGATCAGTGTAAGGAGCCTATATGATGGTCTAATACGATCAGTGTATGGAGGCGACAGGATGGTGTAATATGATCAATGTATGGAGGCTACATGTGGTGTCATATGATCAGTGTATGGAGACTATAGTATGGTGAAATATGATCAGTGTATGGAGGCTACAGGATGGGTGTAATATGATCAATGTATGGAGGCTACAGGATGGTGTAATATGATCAGTGTATGGAGGCTACAGGTTGGGTGTAATATGATCAGTGCGAGGAGGTCATAGGATGATGTGATATGATCAGTGTATTGAGGCTATAGGATGTTGTGATATGATCAGTGAATGGAGGCTATAGGGTGGGTGTAATATGATCAGTGTATGGAGGTCATAGGATAGTGTAACATGATCAGTGTATTGAGGATATAGGATGGTGTAATATGATCAGTGTCTGGAGGCTACAGGGTGGGTGTAATATGATTTGTACGGAGGCTACAGGATGGGTGTAATATGATCAGTGTACGGAGGCTACAGGATGGGTGTAATATGATCAGTGTATGGAGGTCATAGGATGGTGTAATATGATCAGTGTATGAAGGCTATTGGATGGTGTAATATGATCAGTATAAGGAGGATACAGGATTGTGTCTTATGATCAGTGTATGGAGGCTATAGGATGGTGTGATATGATCAGTGTCTGGAGGCTACAGGATGGGTGTAATATAATCAGTGTACGGAGGCTACAGGATGGGTGTAATATGATCAGTGTACGGAGGCTATAGGATCGTGTAATATGATCAGTGAATAGAGGCTATAGGAGAGTGTAATGTGATCGGTGTATGGAGACTAATGGATGGTGTAATATGATAAGTGTATGGAGGCTACAGGATGGGTGTAATATGATCAGTATATGGAGGCTATAGGAAGGGTGTAATATGATCAGTGTCTGGATGCTACAGGATGGTGTAATATGATCAGTGTATGGAGGCTATAGGTTGATTGTAATATGATCCATGTATGGAGGCTTTAGATATGTATCCTATGATCAGTGAATGGAGGCTATAGGATGGGTGTAATATGATCAGTTTATTGAGGCTATAGGATCGTGTAATATGATGAGTGAATAGAAGCTATAGGATAGTGAAATATGATCGGTGTATGGAGGCTAATGGATGGTGTAATATGATAAGTGTATGGAGGCTACAGGATGGGTGTAATATGATCAGTGTCTGGATGCTACAGGATGGTGTCAAATGATCAGTGTCTGGAGGCTATAGGATAGTGTAATATGATCAGTTTATGAAGGCTACAGAATGGGTGTAAAATTTTCAGTGTATGGAGATGATAGTATGATGTAATATGATCAGTGAATGGAGGCTATATGATGGTGTAATATGATAGGTGTATGGAGGATATAGGATGATGTAATATGATCAGTGTATGGAGGCTAGAGGATGGGTGTAATATGATCCGTGTATGGAGGCTATAGGATGTTATCATATGATTAGTGTATGGAGGCTATAGTATGGTGAAATATGATCAGTGTAAGGAGCCTATATGATGGTGTAATACGATCAGGTTATGGAGGCGACAGGATGGTGTAATATGATCAATGTATGGAGGCTACAGGATGGTGTCATATGATCAGTGTATGGAGGCTATAGTATGGTGAAATTTGATCAGTGTAAGGAGCCTATATGATGGTCTAATACGATCAGTGTATGGAGGCGACAGGATGGTCTAATATGATCAATGTATGGAGGCTACATGTGTTGTCATATGATCAGTGTATGGAGGCTATAGTATGGTGAAATATGATCAGTGTATGGAGGCTACAGGATGGGTGTAATATGATCAATGTATGGAGGCTACAGGATGGTGTAATATGATCAGTGTATGGAGGCTACAGGTTGGGTGTAATATGATCAGTGCGAGGAGGTCATAGGATGATGTGATATGATCAGTGTATTGAGGCTATAGGATGTTGTGATAAGATCAGTGAATGGAGGCTATAGGGTGGGTGTAATATGATCAGTGTATGGAGGTCATAGGATAGTGTAACATGATCAGTGTATTGAGGATATAGGATGGTGTAATATGATCAGTGTCTGGAGGCTACAGGGTGGGTGTAATATGATTTGTACGGAGGCTACAGGATGGGTGTAATATGATCAGTGTATTGAGGCTATAGTATGTTGTGATATTATCAGTGAATGGAGGCTATAGGATGGGTGTAATATGATCAGTGTATGGAGGTCATAGGATGGTGTAATATGATCAGTGTATGAAGGCTATTGGATGGTGTAATATGATCAGTATAAGGAGGATACAGGATGGTGTCTTATGATCAGTGTATGGAGGCTATAGGATGGTGTGATATGATCAGTGTCTGGAGGCTACAGGATGGGTGTAATATAATCAGTGTACGGAGGCTACAGGATGGGTGTAATATGTTCAGTGTATGGAAGTTACACGATGGTGTAATATGATCAGTGTATTGAGGCTATAGGATCGTGTAATATGATCAGTGAATAGAGGCTATAGGAGAGTGTAATGTGATCGGTGTATGGAGACTAATGGATGGTGTAATATGATAAGTGTATGGAGGCTACAGGATGGGTGTAATATGATCAGTATATGGAGGCTATAGGAAGGGTGTAATATGATCAGTGTCTGGATGCTACAGGATGGTGTAATATGATCAGTGTATGGAGGCTATAGGTTGATTGTAATATGATCCATGTATGGAGGCTTTAGATATGTATCCTATGATCAGTGAATGGAGGCTATAGGATGGGTGTAATATGATCAGTTTATTGAGGCTATAGGATCGTGTAATATGATGAGTGAATAGAAGCTATAGGATAGTGAAATATGATCGGTGTATGGAGGCTAATGGATGGTGTAATATGATAAGTGTATGGAGGCTACAGGATGGGTGTAATATGATCAGTGTCTGGATGCTACAGGATGGTGTCAAATGATCAGTGTCTGGAGGCTATAGGATGGTGTAATATAATCAGTTTATGGAGGCTACAGGATGGGTGTAAAATGGTCAGTGTATGGAGATGATAGGATGATGTAATATGATCAGTGAATGGAGGCTATAGGATGGTGTAATATGATAGGTGTATGGAGGATATAGGATGATGTAACATGATCAGTGTATGGAGGCTAGAGGATGGGTGTAATATGATCCGTGTATGGAGGCTATAGGATGTTATCATATGATCAGTGTATGGAGTCTACAGGATGGGTGTAATATGATTAGTGTATGGTCGCTATAGGATGGTGTAATATGATCAGTGTATGGAGGCTACAGGATGGTGTAATATGATCAGTGTATGGAGGCTATAGGTTGGTTGTAATATGATCCGTGTATGGGGGCTTTAGATATGTATCCTATGATCAGTGTATGGAGGCTACAGGTTGGGTGTAATATGATCAATGTATGGAGGCGACAGGATGGTGTCATATGATCCGTGTATGGAGGCTATAGGATGGTATAATATGATCATTTTATGGAGGTTACAGGATGGGTGTAAAATGGTCACTGTATGGAGTTGATAGGATGGTGTAATATGGTCAGTGTGTTGAGGCTATAGGATGGTGTAATATGATCAGTGTCTGGAGTCTATAGGATTGTGTAATATGATCAATGTATGGAGGCTACAGGATGGGTGTAATATGATCAGTGTCTGGAGGCTATAGGATGGTTTAATATGATCAGTTTATGGAAGCTACAGGATGGGTGTAAAATGGTCAGTGTATGGAGGTGATAGGATGATGTAATATGATCAGTGAATGGAGGCTATAGGATGGTGTAATATAATAGGTGTATGGAGGATATAGGATGATGTAATATGATCAGTGTATGGAGGCTAGAGGATGGGTGTAATATGATCCGTGTATGGAGGCTATAGGATGTTATCATATGATTAGTGTATGGAGGCTATAGTATGGTGAAATATGATCAGTGTAAGGAGCCTATATGATGGTGTAATACGATCAGGTTATGGAGGCGACAGGATGGTGTAATATGATCAATGTATGGAGGCTACAGGATGGTGTCATATGATCAGTGTATGGAGGCTATAGTATGGTGAAATTTGATCAGTGTAAGGAGCCTATATGATGGTCTAATACGATCAGTGTATGGAGGCGACAGGATGGTGTAATATGATCAATGTATGGAGGCTACATGTGGTGTCATATGATCAGTGTATGGAGGCTATAGTATGGTGAAATATGATCAGTGTAAGGAGCCTATATGATGGTGTCATATGATCAGTGTATGGAGGCTACAGGATTGGTGTAATATGATCATTGTATGAAGGCTATAGGATGGTGTAATATGTTCAGTGTATGGAGGATACAGCATGGTGTCATATGATCAGTGTATGGAGGCTATAGGATGGTGTAATATGATCAGTGTCTGGAGGCTACAGGATGGGTGTAATATAATCAGTGTACGGAGGCTAACGGATGGGTGTAATATGTTCAGTGTATGGAAGTTACACGATGGTGTAATATGATCAGTGTATTGAGGCTATAGGATCGTGTAATATGATCAGTGAATAGAGGCTATAGGATAGTGTAATGTGATCGGTGTATGGAGGCTAATGGATGGTGTAATATGATAATTGTATGGAGGCTACAGGATGGGTGTAATATGATCAGTATATGGAGGCTATAGGAAGGGTGTAATATGATCAGTGTCTGGATGCTACAGGATTTGTGTGATATGATCAGTGTATGGAGGCTATAGGTTGGTTGTAATATGATCCATGTATGGAGGCTTTAGATATGTATCCTATGATCAGTTTATGGAGGCTACAGGATGGGTGTAAAATGGTCAGTGTATGGAGGTGATAGGATGATGTAATATGATCAGTGAATGGAGGCTATAGGATGGTGTAATATGATAGGTGTATGGAGGATATAGGATGATGTAATATGATCAGTGTATGGAGGCTAGAGGATGGGTGTAATATGATCCGTGTATGGAGGCTATAGGATGTTATCATATGATCAGTGTCTGGGGGCTACAGGATGGGTGTAATACGATCAGTGTACGGAGGCTACAGGATGGGTGTAATATGTTCTGTGTCTAGTGGATGGTGTAATATGATAAGTGTATGGAGGCTACAGGATGGGTGTAATATGATCAGTGTCTGGATGCTACAGGATGGTGTAATATGATCAGTGTATGGAGGCTATAGGTTGGTTGTAATATCATCCATGTATGGAGGCTTTAGGTATGTAACCTATGATCAGTGTATGGAGGCTACAGGATGGATGTAATATGATCAATGTATGGAGGCGACAGGATGGTGTCATATGATCAGTGTATGGAGATGATAGGATGATGTAATATGATCAGTGAATGGAGGCTATAGGATGGTGTAATATGATAGGTGTATGGAGGATATAGGATGATGTAATATGATCAGTGTATGGAGGCTAGAGGATGGGTGTAATATGATCCGTGTATGGAGGCTATAGGATGGGTGTAATATGATCAATGTATGGAGGTTACAGGATGGTGTAATATGATCAGTGTATGGAGGCTACAGGATGGTGTAATATGATCAGTGTATGGAGGCTACAGGATGGGTGTAATATGATCAATGTATGGAGGCTACAGGATGGTGTAATATGATCAGTGTATGGAGGCTACAGGATGGTGTAATATGATCAGTGTATGGAGGCTACAGGATGGGTGTAATATGATCAGTGCGAGGAGGTCATAGGATGGTGTAATATGATCAGTGCATTGAAGCTATAGGATGGTGTGATATGATCAGTGTGAGGAAGCTGCAGGATTGTGTAATATGATCAATGAATCGACGCTATAGTATGGTGAAACATGATCAGTGTAAGGAGCCTATATGATGGAGTAATATGATCCGTGTATGGAGGCGACAGGATGGTGTAATATGATCAATGTATGGAGGCTACAGGATGGTGTAATATGATCAGTGTATGGAGGCTATAGGATGGGTGTAATATGATCAGTGTCTTGATGCTACAGGATGGTGTAATATGATCAGTGGAAGGAGCCTATATGATGGTGTAATATGATCAGTGTATGGAGGCGACAGGATGGTGTAATAATATCAATGTATGGAGGCTACAGGATGGTGTCATATGATCAGTGTTTGGAGGCTATATGATGGTGTAATATGATCAATGCGTGGAGGTAATAGGATGGTGTAATATGATCAGTGTATTGAGGCTATAGGATGTTGTGATATGATCAGTGAATGGAGGCTATAGGATGGGTGTAATATGATCAGTGTATGGAGGTCATAGGATGGTGTAACATGATCAGTGTATTGAGGATATAGGATGGTGTAATATGATCAGTGTCTGGAGGCTACAGGGTGGGTGTAATATGATCAGTGTACAGAGGCTACAGGATGGGTGTAATATGATCAGTGTATTGAGGCTATAGGATGTTGTGATATTATCAGTGAATGGAGGCTATAGGATGGGTGTAATATGATCAGTGTATGGAGGTCATAGGATGGTGTAATATGATCAGTGTATGAAGGCTATTGGATGGTGTAATATGATCAGTATAAGGAGGATACAGGATGGTGTAATATGATCAGTGTATGGAGGCTATAGGATAGATGTTATATGGTCAGTCTATGGATGCTATAGTATGGTGTAATATCATTAGTGTATGGTCGCTATAGGATGGTGCAATATGATCAGCGTATTGAGGCTATAGGATGCTGTAATATGTTCAGTGTATGGAGGATACAGCATGGTGTCATATGATCAGTGTATGGAGGCTATAGGATGGTGTGATATGATCAGTGTCTGGAGGCTACAGGATGGGTGTAATATAATCAGTGTACGGAGGCTACAGGATGGGTGTAATATGTTCAGTGTATGGAAGTTACACGATGGTGTAATATGATCAGTGTATTGAGGCTATAAATTCGTGTAATATGATCAGTGAATAGAGGCTATAGGATAGTGTAATGTGATCGGTGTATGGAGGCTAATGGATGGTGTAATATGATAAGTGTATGGAGGCTACAGGATGGGTGTAATATGATCAGTATATGGAGGCTATAGGAAGGGTGTAATATGATCCATGTATGGAGGCTTTAGATATGTATCCTATGATCAGTTTATGGAGGCTACAGGATGGGTGTAATATGATCAGTGTATGGAGGCTATAGGTTGGTTGTAATATGATCCATGTATGGAGGCTTTAGGTATGTAACCTATGATCAGTGTATGGAGGCTACAAGATGGGTGTAATATGATCAATGTATGGAGGCGACAGGATGGTGTCATATGATCAGTGTCTGGAGGCTATAGGATGGTGTAATATGATCAGTTTATGGAGGCTACAGGATGGGTGTGAAATGGTGAGTGTATGGAGATGATAGGATGATGTAATATGATCAGTGAATGGAGGCTATAGGATGGTGTAATATGATAGGTGTATGGAGGATATAGGATGATGTAATATGATCAGTGTATGGAGGCTAGAGGATGGGTGTAATATGATCCGTGTATGGAGGCTATAGGATGGGTGTAATATGATCAATGTATGGAGGCTACAGGATGGTGTAATATGATCAGTGTATGGAGGCTACAGGATGGTGTAATATGATAAGTGTATGGAGGCTACAGGATGGGTGTAATATGATCAATGTATGGAGGCTACAGGATGGTGTAATATGATCAGTGCGAGCAGGTCATAGGATGATGTGATATGATCAGTGTGAGGAAGCTGCAGGATTGTGTAATATGATCAATGAATCGACGCTATAGTATGGTGAAACATGATCAGTGTAAGGAGCCTATATGATGGAGTAATATGATCCGTGTATGGAGGCGACAGGATGGTGTAATATGATCAATGTATGGAGGCTACAGGATGGTGTAATATGATCAGTGTATGGAGGCTACAGGATGGTGTAATATGATCGGTGTATGGAGGATATAGGATGGTGTAATATGATCAGTGGAAGGAGCCTATATGATGGTGTAATATGATCAATGTATGGAGGCGACAGGATGGTGCAATAATATTAATGTATGGAGGCTATAGGATCGGTGTCATATGATCAGTGTTTGGAGGCTATAGGATGGTGTGATATGATCAATGCGTGGAGGTAATAGGATGGTGTAATATGATCAGTGTATTGAGGCTATAGGATGGGTGTAATATGATCAGTGTATGGAGGTCATAGGATGGTGTAACATGATCAGTGTATTGAGGCTATAGTATGGTGAAATATGATCAGCGTAAGGAGCCTATATGATTGTGTCATATGATCAGTGTATGGAGGCTACAAGATTGGTGTAATATGATCATTGTATGAAGGCTATAGGATGGTGTAATATGTTCAGTGTATGGAGAATACAGCATGGTGTCATATGATCAGTGTATGGAGGCTATAGGATGGTGTAATATGATCAGTGTCTGGAGGCTACAGGATGGGTGTAATATAATCAGTGTACGGAGGCTACAGGATGGGTGTAATATGTTCAGTGTATGGAAGTTACACGATGGTGTAATATGATCAGTGTATTGAGGCTATAGGATCGTGTAATATGATCAGTGAATAGAGGCTATAGGATAGTGTAATGTGATCGGTGTATGAAGGCTAATGGATGGTGTAATATGATAAGTGTATGGAGGCTACAGGATGGGTGTAATATGATCAGTATATGGAGGCTATAGGAAGGGTGTAATATGATCAGTGTCTGGATGCTACAGGATGGTGTAATATGATCAGTGTATGGAGGCTATAGGTTGGTTGTAATATGATCCATGTATGGAGGCTTTTTGTATGTATCCTATGATCAGTTTATGGAGGCTACTGTATGGGTGTAAAATGGTCAGTGTATGGAGGTGATAGGATGATGTAATATGATCAGTGAATGGAGGCTATAGGATGGTGTAATATGATAGGTGTATGGAGGATATAGGATGATGTAATATGATCAGTGTATGGAGGCTATAGGATGGGTGTAATATGATCCGTGTATGGAGGCTATAGGATGTTATCATATGATCAGTGTATGGAGGCTACAGGATGGGTGTAATATGATCAGTGTACGGAGGCTACAGGATGGGTTTAATATGTTCAGTGTATGGAAGTTACACGATGGTGTAATATGATCAGTTTATTGAGGCTATAGGATCGTGTAATATGATCAGTAAATAGAAGCTATAGGATAGTGTAATATGATCGGTGTATGGAGGCTAATGGATGGTGTAATATGATAAGTGTATGGAGGCTACAGGATGGGTGTAATATGATCAGTGTCTGGATGCTACAGGATGGTGTAATATGATCAGTGTATGGAGGCTATAGGTTGGTTGTAATATGATCCATGTATGGAGGCTTTAGGTATGTAACCTATGATCAGTGTATGGAGGCTACAGGATGGGTGTAATATGATCAATGTATGGAGGCGACAGGATGGTGTCATATGATCAGTGTATGGAGATGATAGGATGATGTAATATGATCAGTGAATGGAGGCTATAGGATGGTGTAATATGATAGGTGTATGGAGGATATAGGATGATGTAATATGATCAGTGTATGGAGGCTACAGGATGGTGTAATATGATCAGTGTATGGAGGCTACAGGATGGGTGTAATATGATCAATGTATGGAGGCTACAGGATGGTGTAATATGATCAGTGTATGGAGGCTACAGGATGGTGTAATATGATCAGTGTATGGAGGCTACAGGATGGGTGTAATATGATCAGTGCGAGGAGGTCATAGGATGGTTTAATATGATCATTGCATTGAAGCTATAGGATGGTGTGATATGATCAGTGTGAGGAGCCTATATGATGGAGTAATATGATCCGTGTATGGAGGCGACAGGATGGTGTAATATGATCAATGTATGGAGGCTACAGGATGGTGTAATATGATCAGTGTATGGAGGCTACAGGATGGTGTAATATGATCAGTGTATGGAGGTCATAGGATGGTGTAATATGATCAGTGGAAGGAGCCTATATGATGGTGTAATATGATCAGTGTATGGAGGCAACAGGATGGTGTAATAATATCAATGTATGGAGGCTACAGGATGGTGTCATATGATCAGTGTTTGGAGGCTATAGGATGGTGTAATATGATCAATGCGTGGAGGTAATAGGATGGTGTAATATGATCAGTGTATTGAGGCTATAGGATGTTGTGATATGATCAGTGAATGGAGGCTATAGGATGGGTGTAATATGATCAGAGTATGGAGGTCATAGGATGGTGTAACATGATCAGTGTATTGAGGATATAGGATGGTGTAATATGATCAGTAGCTGGAGGCTACAGGGTGGGTGTAATATGATCAGTGTACAGAGGCTACAGGATGGGTGTAATATGATCAGTGTATTGAGGCTATAGGATGTTGTGATATTATCAGTGAATGGAGGCTAAAGGATGGGTGTAATATGATCAGTGTATGGAGGTCATAGGATGGTGTAATATGATCAGTGTATGAAGGCTATTGGATGGTGTAATATGATCAGTATAAGGAGGATACAGGATGGTGTCGTATGATCAGTGTATGGAGGCTATAGGATAGATGTTATATGGTCAGTCTATGGATGCTATAGTATGGTGTAATATCATTTGTGTATGGTCGCTATAGGATGGTGCAATATGATCAGTGTATTGAGGCTATAGGATGCTGTAATATGTTCAGTGTATGGAGGATACAGCATGGTGTCATATGATCAGTGTATGGAGGCTATAGGATGGTGTGATATGATCAGTGTCTGGAGGCTACAGGATGGGTGTAATATAATCAGTGTACGGAGGCTACAGGATGGGTGTAATATGTTCAGTGTATGGAAGTTACACGATGGTGTAATATGATCAGTGTATTGAGGCAATAGGATCGTCTAATATGATCAGTGAATAGAGGCTATAGGATAGTGTAATGTGATCGGTGTATGGAGGCTAATGGATGGTGGAATATGATAAGTGTATGGAGGCTACAGGATGGGTGTAATATGATCAGTATATGGAGGCTATAGGAAGGGTGTAATATGATCAGTGTCTGGATGCTACAGGATGGTGTAATATGATCAGTGTATGGAGGCTATAGGTTGATTGTAATATGATCCATGTATGGAGGCTTTAGATATGTATCCTATGATCAGTTTATGGAGGCTACAGGATGGGTGTAAAATGGTCAGTGTATGGAGGTGATAGGATGATGTAATATGATCAGTGAAGGGAGGCTATAGGATGGGTGTAATATGATCCGTGTATGGAGGCTATAGGATGTTATCATATGATTAGTGTATGGAGGCTACAGAATGGGTGTAATGTGATCAATGTATGGAGGCTACAGGATGGTGTAATATGATCAGTGTATGGAGGCTACAGGATGGTGTAATATGATCAGTGTATGGAGGCTACAGGATGGTGTAATATGATCAGTGTATGGAGGCTACAGGATGGTGTAATATGATCAGTGTATGGAGGCTACAGGATGGTGTAATATGATCAGTGTATGGAGGCTACAGGATGGGTGTAATATGATCAGTGCGAGGAGGTCATAGGATGGTTTAATATGATCAGTGCATTGAAGCTATAGGATGGTGTAATATGATCAATGAATCGACGCTATAGTATGGTGAAACATGATCAGTGTAAGGAGCCTATATGATGGAGTAATATGATCCGTGTAGGGAGGCGACAGGATGGTGTAATATGATCAATGTATGGAGGCTACAGGATGGTGTAATATGATCAGTGTATGGAGGCTACAGGATGGTGTAATATGATCAGTGTATGGAGGATATAGGATGGTGTAATATGATCAGTGGAAGGAGCCTATATGATGGTGTAATATGATCAGTGTATGGAGGCGACAGGATGGTGCAATAATATTAATGTATGGAGGCTATAGGATCGGTGTCATATGATCAGTGTTTGGAGGCTATAGGATGGTGTAATATGATCAATGCGTGGAGGTAATAGGATGGTGTAATATGATCAGTGTATTGAGGCTATAGGATGTTGTGATATGATCAGTGAATGGAGGCTAAAGGATGGGTGTAATATGATCAGTGTATGGAGGTCATAGGATGGTGTAACATGATCAGTGTATTGAGGATATAGGATGGTGTAATATGATCAGTGTCTGGAGGCTACAGGGTGGGTGTAATATGATCAGTGTTTGAAGGCTACAGGATCGGTGTAATATGATCAATGTATGGAGGCTATAGGATGGTGTAATATGATCAGTGTATGGAGGCTACAGGATGGTGTAATATGATCAGTGTATGGAGGCTACAAGATGGGTGTAATATGATCAGTGCGAGGAGGTCATAGGATGGTTTAATATGATCAGTGTATTGAAGCTATAGGATGGTGTGATATGATCAGTGTGAGGAAGCTGCAGGATTGTGTAATATGATCAATGTATCGACGCTATAGTATGGTGAAACATGATCAGTGTAAGGAGCCTATATGATGGAGTAATATGATCCGTGTATGGAGGCGACAGGATGGTGTAATATGATCAATGTATGGAGGCTACAGGATGGTGTAATATGATCAGCGTATGGAGGCTACAGGATGGTGTAATATGATCAGTTTATGGAGATGATAGGATGGTATCATATGATCAGTGTATGGAGGCTACAGGATGGGTGTAATATGATCAGTGTATGGAGGCTATAGGATGGTGTAATAATATCAATGTGTGGAGGCTACAGGATGGTGTCATATGATCAGTGTTTGGAGGCTATAGGATGATGTAATATGATCAGTGCGAGGAGGTTATAGGATGGCATAATATGATCAGTGTACTGAGGCTACAGGATGGGTGTCATATGATCAGTGTATGGAGGCTACAGGATTGGTGTCATATGATCAATGTATCGACGCTATAGTATGGTGAAACATGATCAGTGTAAGGAGCCTATATGATGGAGTAATATGATCCGTGTATGGAGGCGACAGGATGGTGTAATATGATCAATGTATGGAGGCTACAGGATGGTGTCATAATATCAGTGTATGGAGGCTACAGGATTGGTGTAATATGATCAATGTATGGAGGCTACAGGATGGTGTAATATGATCAGTGTATGGAGGCTACAGGATGGTGTAATATGATCAGTGCGAGGAGGTCATAGGATGGTGTAATATGATCAGTGTATTGAAGCTATAGGATGGTGTGATATGATCAGTGTAAGGACGCTGCAGGATTGTGTAATATGATCAATGTATCGACGCTATAGTATGGTGAAACATGATCAGTGTAAGGAGCCTATATGATGGAGTAATATGATCGGTGTGTGGAGGCGACAGGATGGTGTAATATGATCAATGTATGGAGGCTACAGGATGGTGTAATATGATCAGTGTATGGAGGCTACAGGATGGTGTAATATGATCAGTGTATGGAGGCTATAGGATGGTGTAATATGATCAGTGGAAGGAGGTCATAGGATGGTGTAATATGATCAGTGTATTGAGGCGAAAGGATGGTGCAATGATATTAATGTATGGAGGCTAGAGGATGGGTGTAATATGATCAGTGTATGGAGGCTATAGGATGGTGTAATATGATCAATGCGTTGAGGTAATAGGATGTTGTGATATGATCAATGTATTGAGGCTATAGGATGTTGTGATATGATCATTGAATGGAGGCTATAGGATGGGTGTAATATGATCAGTGTATGGAGGTCATAGGATGGTGTAACATGATCAGTGTATTGAGGATATAGGATGGTGTAATATGATCAGTAGCTGGAGGCTACAGGGTGGGTGTAATATGATCAGTGTACAGAGGCTACAGGATGGGTGTAATATGATCAGTGTATTGAGGCTATAGGATGTTGTGATATTATCAGTGAATGGAGGCTATAGGATGGGTGTAATATGATCAGTGTATGGAGGTCATAGGATGGTGTAATATGATCAGTGTATGAAGGCTATTGGATGGTGTAATATGATCAGTATAAGGAGGATACAGGATGGTGTCGTATGATCAGTGTATGGAGGCTATAGGATAGATGTTATATGGTCAGTGTATGGAGGATACAGCATGGTGTCATATGATCAGTGTATGGTCGCTATAGGATGGTGCAATATGATCAGTGTATTGAGGCTATAGGATGCTGTAATATGTTCAGTGTATGGAGGATACAGCATGGTGTCATATGATCAGTGTATGGAGGTTATAGGATGGGTTTAATATGATCAGTGTACGGAGGCTACAGGATGGGTTTAATATGATCAGTGTACGGAGGCTACAGGATGGGTGTAATATGTTCAGTGTATGTAAGTTACACGATGGTGTAATATGATCAGTGTATTGAGGCTATAGGATCGTGTAATATGATCAGTGATTAGAGGCTATAAGATAGTGTAATGTGATCGGTGTATGGAGGCTAATGGATGGTGTAATATGATAAGTGTATGGAGGCTACAGGATGGGTGTAATATGATCAGTATATGGAGGCTATAGGAAGGGTGAAATATGATCAGTGTCTGGATGCTACAGGATGGTGTAATATGATCAGTGTATGGAGGCTATAGGTTGGTTGTAATATGATCCATGTATGGAGGCTTTAGGTATGTATCCTATGATCAGTTTATGGAGGCTACAGGATGGGTGTAAAATGGTCAGTGTATGGAGGTGATAGGATGATGTAATATGATCAGTGAATGGAGGCAATAGGATGGGTGTCATATGATCAGTGTTTGGAGGCTATAGGATGGTGTAATATGATCAATGCGTGGAGGTAATAGGATGGTGTAATATGATCAGTGTATTGAGGATATAGGATGTTGTGATATGATCAGTGAATGGAGGCTAAAGGATGGGTGTAATATGATCAGTGTATGGAGGTCATAGGATGCTGTAACATGATCAGTGTATTGAGGATATAGGATGGTGTAATATGATCAGTGTCTGGAGGCTACAGGGTGGGTGTAATATGATCAGTGTACGGAGGCTACAGGATGGGTGTAATATGATCAATGTATGGAGGCTACAGGATGGTGTAATATGATCAGTGTATGGAGGCTACAGGATGGTGTAATATGATCAGTGTATGGAGGCTACAGGATGGGTGTAATATGATCAGTGCGAGGAGGTCATAGGATGTTTTAATATGATCAGTGCATTGAAGCTATAGGATGGTGTGATATGATCAGTGTGAGGAAGCTGCAGGATTGTGTAATATGATCAATGAATCGACGCTATAGTATGGTGAAACATGATCAGTGTAAGGAGCCTATATGATGGAGTAATATGATCCGTGTATGGAGGCGACAGGATGGTGTAATATGATCAATGTATGGAGGCTACAGGATGGTGTAATATGATCAGTGTATGGAGGCTACAGGATGGTGTAATATGATCAGTGTATGGAGGTCATAGGATGGTGTAATATGATCAGTGGAAGGAGCCTATATGATGGTGTAATATGATCAGTGTATGGAGGCAACAGGATGGTGCAATAATATTAATGTATGGAGGCTATAGGATCGGTGTCATATGATCAGTGTTTGGAGGCTATAGGATGGTGTAATATGATCAATGCGTGGAGGTAATAGGATGGTGTAATATGATCAGTGTATTGAGGCTATAGGATGTTGTGATATGATCAGTGAATGGAGGCTATAGGATGGGTGTAATATGATCACTGTATGGAGGTCATAGGATGGTGTAACATGATCAGTGTATTGAGGCTATAGTATGGTGAAATATGATCAGCGTAAGGAGCCTATATGATTGTGTCATATGATCAGTGTATGGAGGCTACAAGATTGGTGTCATATGATCAGTGTATGGAGGCTATAGGATGGTGTAATATGATCAGTGTCTGGAGGCTACAGGATGGGTGTAATATAATCAGTGTACGGAGGCTACAGGATGGGTGTAATATGTTCAGTGTATGGAAGTTACACGATGGTGTAATATGATCAGTGTATTGAGGCTATAGGATCGTGTAATATGATCAGTGAATAGAGGCTATAGGATAGTGTAATGTGATCGGTGTATGGAGGCTAATGGATGGTGTAATATGATAAGTGTATGGAGGCTACAGGATGGGTGTAATATGATCAGTATATGGAGGCTATAGGAAGGGTGTAATATGATCAGTGTCTGGATGCTACAGGATGGTGTAATATGATCAGTGTATGGAGGCTAAAGGTTGGTTGTAATATGATCCATGTATGGAGGCTTTAGGTATTTATCCTATGATCAGTTTATGGAGGCTACTGTATGGGTGTAAAATGGTCAGTGTATGGAGGTGATAGGATGATGTAATATGATCAGTGAATGGAGGCTATAGGATGGTGTAATATGATCCGTGTATGGAGGCTATAGGATGTTATCATATGATTAGTGTATGGAGGCTACAGAATGGGTGTAATGTGATCAATGTATGGAGGCTACAAGATGGAGTAATATGATCAGTGTATGGAGGCTACAGGATGGTGTAATATGATCAGTGTATGGAGGCTACAGGATGGGTGTAATATGATCAATGTATGGAGGCTACAGGATGGTGTAATATGATCAGTGTATGGAGGCTACAGGATGGTGTAATATGATCAGTGTATGGAGGCTACAGGATGGGTGTAATATGATCAGTGCGAGGAGGTCATAGGATGGTTTAATATGATCAGTGCATTGAAGCTATAGGATGGTGTGATATGATCAGTGTGAGGAAGCTGCAGGATTGTGTAATATGATCAATGAATCGACGCTATAGTATGGTGAAACATGATCAGTGTAAGGAGCCTATATGATGGAGTAATATGATCCGTGTATGGAGGCGACAGGATGGTGTAATATGATCAATGTATGGAGGCTACAGGATGGTGTAATATGATCAGTGTATGGAGGCTACAGGATGGTGTAATATGATCAGTGTATGGAGGTCATAGGATGGTGTAATATGATCAGTGGAAGGAGCCTATATGATGGTGTAATATGATCAGTGTATGGAGGCGACAGGATGGTGCAATAATATTAATGTATGGAGGCTATAGGATCGGTGTCATATGATCAGTGTTTGGAGGCTATAGGATGGTGTAATATGATCAATGCGTGGAGGTAATAGGATGGTGTAATATGATCAGTGTATTGAGGCTATAGGATGTTGTGATATGATCAGTGAATGGAGGCTAAAGGATGGGTGTAATATGATTAGTGTATGGAGGTCATAGGATGGTGTAACATGATCAGTGTATTGAGGATATAGGATGGTGTAATATGATCAGTGTCTGGAGGCTACAGGGTGGGTGTAATATGATCAGTGTTCGGGGGCTACAGGATGGGTGTAATATGATAAATGTATGGAGGCTACAGGATGGTGTAATATGATCAGTGTATGGAGGCTACAGGATGGTGTAATATGATAAGTGTATGGAGGCTACAGGATGGGTGTAATATGATCAGTGCGAGGAGGTCATAGGATGGTTTAATATGATCAGTGCATTGAAGCTATAGGATGGTGTGATATGATCAGTGTGAGGAAGCTGCAGGATTGTGTAATATGATCAATGAATCGACGCTATAGTATGGTGAAACATGATCAGTGTAAGGAGCCTATATGATGGAGTAATATGATCCGTGTATGGAGGCTATAGGATGTTATCATATGATTAGTGTATGGAGGCTACAGAATGGGTGTAATGTGATCAATGTATGGAGGCTACAAGATGGTGTAATATGATCAGTGTATGGAGGCTACAGGATGGTGTAATATGATCAGTGTATGGAGGCTACAGGATGGGTGTAATATGATCAATGTATGGAGGCTACAGGATGGTGTAATATGATCAGTGTATGGAGGCTACACGATGGTGTAATATGATCAGTGTATGGAGGCTACAGGATGGGTGTAATATGATCAGTGCGAGGAGGTCATAGGATGGTTTAATATGATCAGTGCATTGAAGCTATAGGATGGTGTGATATGATCAGTGTGAGGAAGCTGCAGGATTGTGTAATATGATCAATGAATCGACGCTATAGTATGGTGAAACATGATCAGTATAAGGAGCCTATATGATGGAGTAATATGATCCGTGTATGGAGGCGACAGGATGGTGTAATATGATCAATGTATGGAGGCTACAGGATGGTGTAATATGATCAGTGTATGGAGGCTACAGGATGGTGTAATATGATCAGTGTATGGAGGATATAGGATGGTGTAATATGATCAGTGGAAGGAGCCTATATGATGGTGTAATATGATCAGTGTATGGAGGCGACAGGATGGTGCAATAATATTAATGTATGGAGGCTATAGGATCGGTGTCATATGATCAGTGTTTGGAGGCTATAGGATGGTGTAATATGATCAATGCGTGGAGGTAATAGGATGGTGTAATATGATCAGTGTATTGAGGCTATAGGATGTTGTGATATGATCAGTGAATGGAGGCTAAAGGATGGGTGTAATATGATCAGTGTATGGAGGTCATAGGATGGTGTAACATGATCAGTGTATTGAGGATATAGGATGGTGTAATATGATCAGTGTCTGGAGGCTACAGGGTGGGTGTAATATGATCAGTGTTCGGAGGCTACAGGATGGGTGTAATATGATAAATGTATGGAGGCTACAGGATGGTGTAATATGATCAGTGTATGGAGGCTACAGGATGGTGTAATATGATCAGTGTATGGAGGCTACAGGATGGGTGTAATATGATCAGTGCGAGGAGGTCATAGGATGGTTTAATATGATCAGTGCATTGAAGCTATAGGATGGTGTGATATGATCAGTGTGAGGAAGCTGCAGGATTGTGTAATATGATCAATGAATCGACGCTAAAGTATGGTGAAACATGATCAGTGTAAGGAGCCTATATGATGGAGTAATATGATCCGTGTATGGAGGCGACAGGATGGTGTAATATGATCAATGTATGGAGGCTACAGGATGGTGTAATATGATCAGTGTATGGAGGCTACAGGATGGTGTAATATGATCAGTGTATGGAGGATATAGGATGGTGTAATATGATCAGTGGAAGGAGCCTATATGATGGTGTAATATGATCAGTGTATGGAGGCGACAGGATGGTGCAATAATATTAATGTATGGAGGCTAT
This sequence comes from Lampris megalopsis, assembly GCA_022114975.2. Classification (NCBI taxonomy): domain Eukaryota; kingdom Metazoa; phylum Chordata; class Actinopteri; order Lampriformes; family Lampridae; genus Lampris; species Lampris megalopsis. The sequence continues at coordinate 187,684 of JAJHIY020000114.1, forward strand.
AGGATCGGTGTCATATGATCAGTGTTTGGAGGCTATAGGATGGTGTAATATGATCAATGCGTGGAGGTAATAGGATGGTGTAATATGATCAGTGTATTGAGGCTATAGGATGTTGTGATATGATCAGTGAATGGAGGCTATAGGATGGGTGTAATATGATCAGTGTATGGAGGTCATAGGATGGTGTAACATGATCAGTGTATTGAGGCTATAGTATGGTGAAATATGATCAGCGTAAGGAGCCTATATGATTGTGTCATATGATCAGTGTATGGAGGCTACAAGATTGGTGTAATATGATCATTGTATGAAGGCTATAGGATGGTGTAATATGTTCAGTGTATGGAGAATACAGCATGGTGTCATATGATCAGTGTATGGAGGCTATTGGATGGTGTAATATGATCAGTGTCTGGAGGCTACAGGATGGGTGTAATATGATCAGTGTACTGAGGCTACAGGATGGGTGTAATATGTTCAGTGTATGGAGGTCATAAGATGGTGTAATATGATCAGTATATTGAGGCTATAGGATTGTGTAATATGATCAGTGAATAGAGGCTATAGGATAGTGTAATGTGATCGGTGTATGGAGGCTAATGGATGGTGTAATATGATAAGTGTATGGAGGCTACAGGATGGGTGTAATATGATCAGTATATGGAGGCTATAGGAAGGGTGTAATATGATCAGTGTCTGGATGCTACAGGATGGTGTAATATGATCAGTGTATGGAGGCTATAGGTTGGTTGTAATATGATCCATGTATGGAGGCTTTAGGTATGTATCCTATGATCAGTTTATGGAGGCTACTGTATGGGTGTAAAATGGTCAGTGTATGGAGGTGATAGGATGATGTAATATGATCAGTGAATGGAGGCTATAGGATGGTGTAATATGATAGGTGTATGGAGGATATAGGATTATGTAATATGATCAGTGTATGGAGGCTAGAGGATGGGTGTAATATGATCCGTGTATGGAGGCTATAGGATGTTATCATATGATCAGTGTATGGAGGCTACAGGATGGGTGTAATATGATCAGTGTACGGAGGCTACAGGATAGGTGTAATATGTTCAGTGTATGGAAGTTACACGATGGTGTAATATGATCAGTTTATTGAGGCTATAGGATCGTGTAATATGATCAGTAAATAGAAGCTATAGGATAGTGTAATATGATCGGTGTATGGAGGCTAATGGCTGGTGTAATATGATAAGTGTATGGAGGCTACAGGATGGGTGTAATATGATCAGTGTCTGGATGCTACAGGATGGTGTAATATGATCAGTGTATGGAGGCTATAGGTTGGTTGTAATATGATCCATGTATGGAGGCTTTAGGTATGTAACCTATGATCAGTGTATGGAGGCCACAGGATGGGTGTAATATGATCAATGTATGGAGGCGACAGGATGGTGTCATATGATCAGTGTATGGAGATGATAGGATGATGTAATATGATCAGTGAATGGAGGCTATATGATGGTGTAATATGATAGGTGTATGGAGGATATAGGATGATGTAATATGATCAGTGTATGGAGGCTAGAGGATGGGTGTAATATGATCCGTGTATGGAGGCTATAGGATGGTATCATATGATCAGTGTATGAAGGCTACAGGATCGGTGTAATATGATCAATGTATGGAGGCTATAGGATGGTGTAATATGATCAGTGTATGGAGGCTACAGGATGGGTGTAATATGATCAATGTATGGAGGCTATAGGATGGTGTAATATGATCAGTGTATGGAGGCTACAGGATGGTGTAATATGATCAGTGTATGGAGGCTACAAGATGGGTGTAATATGATCAGTGCGAGGAGGTCATAGGATGGTTTAATATGATCAGTGTATTGAAGCTATAGGATGGTGTGATATGATCAGTGTGAGGAAGCTGCAGGATTGTGTAATATGATCAATGTATCGACGCTATAGTATGGTGAAACATGATCAGTGTAAGGAGCCTATATGATGGAGTAATATGATCCGTGTATGGAGGCGACAGGATGGTGTAATATGATCAATGTATGGAGGCTACAGGATGGTGTAATATGATCAGTGTATGGAGGCTACAGGATGGTGTAATATGATCAGTGTATGGAGGATATAGGATGGTGTAATATGATCAGTGGAAGGAGCCTATATGATGGTGTAATATGATCAGTGTATGGAGGCAACAGGATGGTGTAATAATATCAATGTATGGAGGCTATAGGATCGGTGTCATATGATCAGTGTTTGGAGGCTATAGGATGGTGTAATATGATCAATGCGTGGAGGTAATAGGATGGTGTAATATGATCAGTGTATTGAGGCTATAGGATGTTGTGATATGGTCAGTGAATGGAGGCTATAGGATGGGTGTAATATGATCAGTGTATGGAGGTCATAGGATGGTGTAACATGATCAGTGTATTGAGGATATAGGATGGTGTAATATGATCAGTGTCTGGAGGCTACAGGGTGGGTGTAATATGATCAGTGTACAGAGGCTACAGGATGGGTGTAATATGATCAGTGTCTGGATGCTACAGGATGGTGTAATATGATCAGTGTATGGAGGCTATAGGTTGGTTGTAATATGATCCATGTATGGAGGCTTTAGGTATGTAACCTATGATCAGTGTATGGAGGCTACAGGATGGGTGTAATATGATCAATGTATGGAGGCGACAGGATGGTGTCATATGATCAGTGTCTGGAGGCTATAGGATGGTGTAATATGATCAGTTTATGGAGGCTACAGGTTGGGTGTGAAATGGTGAGTGTATGGAGATGATAGGATGATGTAATATGATCAGTGAATGGAGGCTATAGGATGGTGTAATATGATAGGTGTATGGAGGATATAGGATGATGTAATATGATCAGTGTATGGAGGCTAGAGGATGGGTGTAATATGATCCGTGTATGGAGGCTATAGGATGGGTGTAATATGATCAATGTATGGAGGCTACAGGATGGTGTAATATGATCAGTGTATGGAGGCTACAGGATGGTGTAATATGATCAGTGTATGGAGGCTACAGGATGGGTGTAATATGATCAATGTATGGAGGCTACAGGATGGTGTAATATGATCAGTGTATGGAGGCTACAGGATGGTGTAATATGATCAGTGTATGGAGGCTACAGGATGGGTGTAATATGATCAGTGCGAGCAGGTCATAGGATGATGTGATATGATCAGTGTGAGGAAGCTGCAGGATTGTGTAATATGATCAATGAATCGACGTTATAGTATGGTGAAACATGATCAGTGTAAGGAGCCTATATGATGGAGTAATATGATCCGTGTATGGAGGCGACAGGATGGTGTAATATGATCAATGTATGGAGGCTACAGGATGGTGTAATATGATCAGTGTATGGAGGCTACAGGATGGTGTAATATGATCAGTGTATGGAGGATATAGGATGGTGTAATATGATCAGTGGAAGGAGCCTATATGATGGTGTAATATGATCAGTGTATGGAGGCGACAGGATGGTGCAATAATATTAATGTATGGAGGCTATAGGATCGGTGTCATGTGATCAGTGTTTGGAGGCTATAGGATGGTGTAATATGATCAATGCGTGGAGGTAATAGGATGGTGTAATATGATCAGTGTATTGAGGCTATAGGATGTTGTGATATGATCAGTGAATGGAGGCTATAGGATGGGTGTAATATGATCAGTGTATGGAGGTCATAGGATGGTGTAACATGATCAGTGTATTGAGGCTATAGTATGGTGAAATATGATCAGCGTAAGGAGCCTATATGATGGTGTCATATGATCAGTGTATGGAGGCTACAAGATTGGTGTAATATGATCATTGTATGAAGGCTATAGGATGGTGTAATATGTTCAGTGTATGGAGAATACAGCATGGTGTCATATGATCAGTGTATGGAGGCTATAGGATGGTGTAATATGATCAGTGTCTGGAGGCTACAGGATGGGTGTAATATGTTCAGTGTATGGAAGTTACACGATGGTGTAATATGATCAGTGTATTGAGGCTATAGGATCGTGTAATATGATCAGTGAATAGAGGCTATAGGATAGTGTAATGTGATCGGTGTATGGAGGCTAATGGATGGTGTAATATGATAAGTGTATGGAGGCTACAGGATGGGTGTAATATGATCAGTATATGGAGGCTATAGGAAGGGTGTAATATGATCAGTGTCTGGATGCTACAGGATGGTGTAACATGATCAGTGTATGGAGGCTATAGGTTGGTTGTAATATGATCCATGTATGGAGGCTTTAGGTATGTATCCTATGATCAGTTTATGGAGGCTACTGTATGGGTGTAAAATGGTCAGTGTATGGAGGTGATAGGATGATGTAATATGATCAGTGAATGGAGGCTATAGGATGGTGTAATATGATAGGTGTATGGAGGATATAGGATGATGTAATATGATCAGTGTATGGAGGCTAGAGGATGGGTGTAATATGATCCGTGTATGGAGGCTATAGGATGTTATCATATGATCACTGTATGGAGGCTACAGGATGGGTGTAATATGTTCAGTTTATGGAAGTTACACGATGGTGTAATATGATCAGTTTATTGAGGCTATAGGATCGTGTAATATGATCAGTAAATAGAAGCTATAGGATAGTGTAATATGATCGGTGTATGGAGGCTAATGGATTGTGTAATATGATAAGTGTATGGAGGCTACAGGATGGGTGTAATATGATCAGTGTCTGGATGCTACAGGATGGTGTAATATGATCAGTGTATGGAGGCTATAGGTTGGTTGTAATATGATCCATGTATGGAGGCTTTAGGTATGTAACCTATGATCAGTGTATGGAGGCTACAGGATGGGTGTAATATGATCAATGTACTGAGGCGACAGGATGGTGTCATATGATCAGTGTATGGAGATGATAGGATGATGTAATATGATCAGTGAATGGAGGCTATAGGATGGTGTAATATGATAGGTGTATGGAGGATATAGGATGATGTAATATGATCAGTGTATGGAGGCTACAGGATGGTGTAATATGATCAGTGTATGGAGGCTACAGGATGGGTGTAATATGATCAATGTATGGAGGCTACAGGATGGTGTAATATGATCAGTGTATGGAGGCTACAGGATGGTGTAATATGATCAGTGTATGGAGGCTACAGGATGGGTGTAATATGATCAGTGCGAGGAGGTCATAGGATGGTTTAATATGATCAGTGCATTGAAGCTATAGGATGGTGTGATATGATCAGTGTGAGGAAGCTGCAGGATTGTGTAATATGATCAATGAATCGACGCTATAGTATGGTGAAACATGATCAGTGTAAGGAGCCTATATGATGGAGTAATATGATCCGTGTATGGAGGCGACAGGATGGTGTAATATGATCAATGTATGGAGGCTACAGGATGGTGTAATATGATCAGTGTATGGAGGCTACAGGATGGTGTAATATGATCAGTGTATGGAGGATATAGGATGGTGTAATATGATCAGTGGAAGGAGCCTATATGATGGTGTAATATGATCAGTGTATGGAGGCGACAGGATGGTGCAATAATATTAATGTATGGAGGCTATAGGATCGGTGTCATATGATCAGTGTTTGGAGGCTATAGGATGGTGTAATATGATCAATGCGTGGAGGTAAGGATGGTGTAATATGATCAGTGTATTGAGGCTATAGGATGTTGTGATATGATCAGTGAATGGAGGCTATAGGATGGGTGTAATATGATCAGTGTATGGAGGTCATAGGATGGTGTAACATGATCAGTGTATTGAGGATATAGGATGGTGTAATATGATCAGTGTCTGGAGGCTACAGGGTGGGTGTAATATGATCAGTGTACAGAGGCTACAGGATGGGTGTAATATGATCAGTGTATTGAGGCTATAGGATGTTGTGATATTATCAGTGAATGGAGGCTATAGGATGGGTGTAATATGATCAGTGTATGGAGGTCATAGGATGGTGTAATATGATCAGTGTAAGAAGGCTATTGGATGGTGTAATATGATCAGTATAAGGAGGATACAGGATGGTGTCGTATGATCAGTGTATGGAGGCTATAGGATAGATGTTATATGGTCAGTCTATGGATGCTATAGTATGGTGTAATATCATTAGTGTATGGTCGCTATAGGATGGTGCAATATGATCAGTGTATTGAGGCTATAGGATGCTGTAATATGTTCAGTGTATGGAGGATACAGCATGGTGTCATATGATCAGTGTATGGAGGCTATAGGATGGTGTGATATGATCAGTGTCTGGAGGCTACAGGATGGGTGTAATATAATCAGTGTACGGAGGCTACAGGATGGGTGTAATATGTTCAGTGTATGGAAGTTACACGATGGTGTAATATGATCAGTGTATTGAGGCTATAGGATCGTGTAATATGATCAGTGAATAGAGGCTATAGGATAGTGTAATGTGATCGGTGTATGGAGGCTAATGGATGGTGTATTATGATAAGTGTATGGAGGCTACAGGATGGGTGTAATAAGATCAGTATATGGAGGCTATAGGAAGGGTGTAATATGATCAGTGTCTGGATGCTACAGGATGGTGTAATATGATCAGTGTATGGAGGCTATAGGTTGATTGTAATGTGATCCATGTATGGAGGCTTTAGATATGTATCCTATGATCAGTTTATGGAGGCTACAGGATGGGTATAAAATGGTCAGTGTATGGAGGTGATAGGATGATGTAATATGATCAGTGAATGGAGGCTATAGGATGGGTGTAATATGATCCGTGTATGGAGGCTATAGGATGTTATCATATGATTAGTGTATGGAGGCTACAGAATGGGTGTAATGTGATCAATGTATGGAGGCTACAGGATGGTGTAATATGATCAGTGTATGGAGGCTACAGGATGGTGTAATATGATCAGTGTATGGAGGCTACAGGATGGGTGTAATATGATCAATGTATGGAGGCTACAGGATGGTGTAATATGATCAGTGTATGGAGGCTACAGCATGGTGTAATATGATCAGTGTATGGAGGCTACAGGATGGGTGTAATATGATCAGTGCGAGGAGGTCATAGGATGGTTTAATATGATCAGTGCATTGAAGCTATAGGATGGTGTGATATGATCAGTGTGAGGAAGCTGCAGGATTGTGTAATATGATCAATGAATCGACGCTATAGTATGGTGAAACATGATCAGTGTAAGGAGCCTATATGATGGAGTAATATGATCCGTGTATGGAGGCGACAGGATGGTGTAATATGATCAATGTATGGAGGCTATAGGATGGTTTAATATGATCAGTTTATGGAGGCTACAGGATGGGTGCAATACGATCAGTGTATGGGGGTCATAGGATGGTGTAATATGATCAGTGGAAGGAGCCTATATGATGGTGTAATATGATCAGTGTATGGAGGCGACAGGATGGTGTAATATGATAAGTGTATGGAGGCTACATTATGGTGTCGTATGATCAGTGTATGGAGGCTATAGGATGGTGTCATATGATCAGTGTCTGGAGGCTACAGGATGGGTGTAATATGTTCAGTGTATGGAAGTTACAGGATGGTGTAATATGATCAGTGTATTGAGGCTATAGGATCGTGTAATATGATCAGTGAATAGAGGCTATAGGATAGTGTAATGTGATCGGTGTATGGAGGCTAATGGATGGTGTAATATGATAAGTGTATGGAGGCTACAGGATGGGTGTAATATGATCAGTATATGGAGGCTATAGGAAGGGTGTAATATGATCAGTGTCTGGATGCTACAGGATGGTGTAATATGATCAGTGTATGGAGGCTATAGGTTGGTTGTAATATGATCCATGTATGGAGGCTTTAGGTATGTATCCTATGATCAGTTTATGGAGGCTACTGTATGGGTGTAAAATGGTCAGTGTATGGAGGTGATAGGATGATGTAATATGATCAGTGAATGGAGGCTATAGGATGGTGTAATATGATAGGTGTATGGAGGATATAGGATGATGTAATATGATCAGTGTATGGAGGCTAGAGGATGGGTGTAATATGATCCGTGTATGGAGGCTATAGGATGTTATCATATGATCACTGTATGGAGGCTACAGGATGGGTGTAATATGATCAGTGTACGGAGGCTACAGGATGGGTGTAATATGTTCAGTTTATGGAAGTTACACGATGGTGTAATATGATCAGTTTATTGAGGCTATAGGATCGTGTAATATGATCAGTAAATAGAAGCTATAGGATAGTGTAATATGATCGGTGTATGGAGGCTAATGGATTGTGTAATATGATAAGTGTATGGAGGCTACAGGATGGGTGTAATATGATCAGTGTCTGGATGCTACAGGATGGTGTAATATGATCAGTGTATGGAGGCTATAGGTTGGTTGTAATATGATCCATGTATGGAGGCTTTAGGTATGTAACCTATGATCAGTGTATGGAGGCTACAGGATGGGTGTAATATGATCAATGTACTGAGGCGACAGGATGGTGTCATATGATCAGTGTATGGAGATGATAGGATGATGTAATATGATCAGTGAATGGAGGCTATAGGATGGTGTAATATGATAGGTGTATGGAGGATATAGGATGATGTAATATGATCAGTGCATGGAGGCTACAGGATGGTGTAATATGATCAGTGTATGGAGGCTACAGGATGGGTGTATTATGATCAATGTATGGAGGCTACAGGATGGTGTAATATGATCAGTGTATGGAGGCTACAGGATGGTGTAATATGATCAGTGTATGGAGGCTACAGGATGGGTGTAATATGATCAGTGCGAGGAGGTCATAGGATGGTTTAATATGATCAGTGCATTGAAGCTATAGGATGGTGTGATATGATCAGTGTGAGGAAGCTGCAGGATTGTGTAATATGATCAATGAGTCGACGCTGTAGTATGGTGAAACATGATCAGTGTAAGGAGCCTATATGATGGAGTAATATGATCCGTGTATGGAGGCGACAGGATGGTGTAATATGATCAGTGCGTGGAGGCTATAGGATGGTTAATATGATCAGTTTATGGAGGCTACAGGATGGGTGCAATACGATCAGTGTATGGAGGTCATAGGATGGTGTAATATGATCAGTGGAAGGAGCCTATATGATGGTGTAATATGATCAGTGTATGGAGGCAACAGGATGGTGTAATAATATCAATGTATGGAGGCTACAGGATCGTGTCATATGATCAGTGTATGGAGGCTATAGAATGGTGTAATAAGATCAATGCGTGGAGGTAAGGATGGTGTAATATGATCAGTGTATTGAGGCTATAGGATGTTGTGATATGATCAGTGAATGGAGGCTATAGGATGGGTGTAATATGATCAGTGTATGGAGGTCATAGGATGGTGTAATATGATCAGTGTCTGGAGGCTACAGGGTGGGTGTAATATGATCAGTGTACAGAGGCTACAGGATGGGTGTAATATGATCAGTGTTCGGAGGCTATAGGATGTTGTGATATTATCAGTGAATGGAGGCTATAGGATGGGTGTAATATGATCAGTGTATGGAGGTCATAGGATGGTGTAATATGATCAGTGTATGAAGGCTATTGGATGGTGTAATATGATCAGTATAAGGAGGATACAGGATGGTGTCGTATGATCAGTGTATGGAGGCTATATGATAGATGTTATATGGTCAGTCTATGGATGCTATAGTATGGTGTAATATCATTAGTGTATGGTCGCTATAGGATGGTGCAATATGATCAGTGTATTGAGGCTATAAGATGCTGTAATATGTTCAGTGTATGGAGGATACAGCATGGTGTCATATGATCAGTGTATGGAGGCTATAGGATGGTGTGATATGATCAGTGTCTGGAGGCTACAGGATGGGTGTAATATAATCAGTGTACGGAGGCTACAGGATGGGTGTAATATGTTCAGTGTATGGAAGTTACACGATGGTGTAATATGATCAGTGTATTGAGGCTATAGGATCGTGTAATATGATCAGTGAATAGAGGCTATAGGATAGTGTAATGTGATCGGTGTATGGAGGCTAATGGATGGTGTATTATGATAAGTGTATGGAGGCTACAGGATGGGTGTAATAAGATCAGTATATGGAGGCTATAGGAAGGGTGTAATATGATCAGTGTCTGGATGCTACAGGATGGTGTAATATGATCAGTGTATGGAGGCTATAGGTTGATTGTAATGTGATCCATGTATGGAGGCTTTAGATATGTATCCTATGATCAGTTTATGGAGGCTACAGGATGGGTATAAAATGGTCAGTGTATGGAGGTGATAGGATGATGTAATATGATCAGTGAATGGAGGCTATAGGATGGGTGTAATATGATCCGTGTATGGAGGCTATAGGATGTTATCATATGATTAGTGTATGGAGGCTACAGAATGGGTGTAATGTGATCAATGTATGGAGGCTACAGGATGGTGTAATATGATCAGTGTATGGAGGCTACAGGATGGTGTAATATGATCAGTGTATGGAGGCTACAGGATGGGTGTAATATGATCAATGTATGGAGGCTACAGGATGGTGTAATATGATCAGTGTATGGAGGCTACAGCATGGTGTAATATGATCAGTGTATGGAGGCTACAGGATGGGTGTAATATGATCAGTGCGAGGAGGTCATAGGATGGTTTAATATGATCAGTGCATTGAAGCTATAGGATGGTGTGATATGACCAGTGTGAGGAAGCTGCAGGATTGTGTAATATGATCAATGAATCGACGCTATAGTATGGTGAAACATGATCAGTGTAAGGAGCCTATATGATGGAGTAATATGATCCGTGTATGGAGGCGACAGGATGGTGTAATATGATCAATGTATGGAGGCTACAGGATGGTGTAATATGATCAGTGTATGGAGGCTACAGGATGGTGTAATATGATCAGTGTATGGAGGCTACAGGATGGTGTAATATGATCAGTGGAAGGAGCCTATATGATGGAGTAATATGATCAGTGTATGGAGGCGACAGGATGGTGTAATAATATCAATGTGTGGAGGCTACAGGATGGTGTCATATGATCAGTGTTTGGAGGCTATAGGATGGTGTAATATGATCAATGCGTGGAGGTAATAGGATGGTGTAATATGATCAGTGTATTGAGGATATAGGATGTTGTGATATGATCAGTGAATGGAGGCTAAAGGATGGGTGTAATATGATCAGTGTATGGAGGTCATAGGATGGTGTAACATGATCAGTGTATTGAGGATATAGGATGGTGTAATATGATCAGTGTCTGGAGGCTACAGGGTGGGTGTAATATGATCAGTGTACGGAGGCTACAGGATGGGTGTAATATGATCAATGTATGGAGGCTACAGGATGGTGTAATATGATCAGTGTATGGAGGCGACAGGATGGTGCAATAATATTAATGTGTGGAGGCTATAGGATCGGTGTCATATGATCAGTGTTTGGAGGCTATAGGATGGTGTAATATGATCAATGCGTGGAGGTAATAGGATGGTGTAATATGATCAGTGTATTGAGGATATAGGATGTTGTGATATGATCAGTGAATGGAGGCTAAAGGATGGGTGTAATATGATCAGTGTATGGAGGTCATAGGATGGTGTAACATGATCAGTGTATTGAGGATATAGGATGGTGTAATATGATCAGTGTCTGGAGGCTACAGGGTGGGTGTAATATGATCAGTGTACGGAGGCTACAGGATGGGTGTAATATGATCAATGTATGGAGGCTACAGGATGGTGTAATATGATCAGTGTATGGAGGCTACAGGATGGTGTAATATGATCAGTGTATGGAGGCTACAGGATGGGTGTAATATGATCAGTGCGAGGAGGTCATAGGATGTTTTAATATGATCAGTGCATTGAAGCTATAGGATGGTGTGATATGGTCAGTGTGAGGAAGCTGCAGGATTGTGTAATATGATCAATGAATCGACGCTATAGTATGGTGAAACATGATCAGTGTAAGGAGCCTATATGATGGAGTAATATGATCCGTGTATGGAGGCGACAGGATGGTGTAATATGATCAATGTATGGAGGCTACAGGATGGTGTAATATGATCAGTGTATGGAGGCTACAGGATGGTGTAATATGATCAGTGTATGGAGGTCACAGGATGGTGTAATATGATCAGTGGAAGGAGTCTATATGATGGTGTAATATGATCAGTGTATGGAGGCAACAGGATGGTGTAATAATATCAATGTATGGAGGCTATAGGATCGGTGTCATATGATCAGTGTTTGGAGGCTATAGGATGGTGTAATATGATCAATGCGTGGAGGTAATAGGATGGTGTAATATGATCAGTGTATTGAGGCTATAGGATGTTGTGATATGATCAGTGAATGGAGGCTATAGGATGGGTGTAATATGATCAGTGTATGGAGGTCATAGGATGGTGTAACATGATCAGTGTATTGAGGATATAGGATGGTGTAATATGATCAGTGTCTGGAGGCTACAGGGTGGGTGTAATATGATCAGTGTACAGAGGCTACAGGATGGGTGTAATATGATCAGTGTATTGAGGCTATAGGATGTTGTGATATTATCAGTGAATGGAGGCTATAGGATGGGTGTAATATGATCAGTGTATGGAGGTCATAGGATGGTGTAATATGATCAGTGTATGAAGGCTATTGGATGGTGTAATATGATCAGTATAAGGAGGATACAGGATGGTGTCGTATGATCAGTGTATGGAGGCTATAGGATAGATGTTATATGGTCAGTCTATGGATGCTATAGTATGGTGTAACATCATTAGTGTATGGTCGCTATAGGATGGTGCAATATGATCAGTGTATTGAGGCTATAGGATGCTGTAATATGTTCAGTGTATGGAGGATACAGCATGGTGTCATATGATCAGTGTATGGAGGCTATAGGATGGTGTGATATGATCAGTGTCTGGAGGCTACAGGATGGGTGTAATATAATCAGTGTACGGAGGCTACAGGATGGGTGTAATATGTTCAGTGTATGGAAGTTACACGATGGTGTAATATGATCAGTGTATTGAGGCTATAGGATCGTGTAATATGATCAGTGAATAGAGGCTATAGGATAGTGTAATGTGATCGGTGTATGGAGGCTAATGGATGGTGTATTATGATAAGTGTATGGAGGCTACAGGATGGGTGTAATATGATCAGTATATGGAGGCTATAGGAAGGGTGTAATATGATCAGTGTCTGGATGCTACAGGATGGTGTAATATGATCAGTGTATGGAGGCTATAGGTTGATTGTAATGTGATCCATGTATGGAGGCTTTAGATATGTATCCTATGATCAGTTTATGGAGGCTACAGGATGGGTATAAAATGGTCAGTGTATGGAGGTGATAGGATGATGTAATATGATCAGTGAATGGAGGCTATAGGATGGGTGTAATATGATCCGTGTATGGAGGCTATAGGATGTTATCATATGATTAGTGTATGGAGGCTACAGAATGGGTGTAATGTGATCAATGTATGGAGGCTACAGGATGGTGTAATATGATCAGTGTATGGAGGCTACAGCATGGTGTAATATGATCAGTGTATGGAGGCTACAGGATGGGTGTAATATGATCAGTGCGAGGAGGTCATAGGATGGTTTAATATGATCAGTGCATTGAAGCTATAGGATGGTGTGATATGATCAGTGTGAGGAAGCTGCAGGATTGTGTAATATGATCAATGAATCGACGCTATAGTATGGTGAAACATGATCAGTGTAAGGAGCCTATATGATGGAGTAATATGATCCGTGTATGGAGGCGACAGGATGGTGTAATATGATCAATGTATGGAGGCTACAGGATGGTGTAATATGATCAGTGTATGGAGGCTACAGGATGGTGTAATATGATCAGTGTATGGAGGCTATAGTATGGTGTAATATGATCAGTGGAAGGAGCCTATATGATGGAGTAATATGATCAGTGTATGGAGGCGACAGGATGGTGTAATAATATCAATGTGTGGAGGCTACAGGATGGTGTCATATGATCAGTGTATGGAGGCTATAGGATGATGTAATATGATCAATGCGTGGAGGTAATAGGATGGTGTAATATGATCAGTGTATTGAGGATATAGGATGTTGTGATATGATCAGTGAATGGAGGCTAAAGGATGGGTGTAATATGATCAGTGTATGGAGGTCATAGGATGGTGTAACATGATCAGTGTATTGAGGATATAGGATGGTGTAATATGATCAGTGTCTGGAGGCTACAGGGTGGGTGTAATATGATCAGTGTACGGAGGCTACAGGATGGGTGTAATATGATCAATGTATGGAGGCTACAGGATGGTGTAATATGATCAGTGTATGGAGGCTACAGGATGGTGTAATATGATCAGTGTATGGAGGCTACAGGATGGGTGTAATATGATCAGTGCGAGGAGGTCATAGGATGTTTTAATATGATCAGTGCATTGAAGCTATAGGATGGTGTGATATGATCAGTGTGAGGAAGCTGCAGGATTGTGTAATATGATCAATGAATCGACGCTATAGTATGGTGAAACATGATCAGTGTAAGGAGCCTATATGACGGAGTAATATGATCCGTGTATGGAGGCGACAGGATGGTGTAATATGATCAATGTATGGAGGCTACAGGATGGTGTAATATGATCAGTGTATGGAGGCTACAGGATGGTGTAATATGATCAGTGTATGGAGGATATAGGATGGTGTAATATGATCAGTGGAAGGAGCCTATATGATGGTGTAATATGATCAGTGTATGGAGGCGACAGGATGGTGTAATAATATCAATGTATGGAGGCTATAGGATCGGTGTCATATGATCAGTGTTTGGAGGCTATAGGATGGTGTAATATGATCAATGCGTGGAGGTAATAGGATGGTGTAATATGATCAGTGTATTGAGGCTATAGGATGTTGTGATATGATCAGTGAATGGAGGCTATAGGATGGGTGTAATATGATCAGTGTATGGAGGTCATAGGATGGTGTAACATGATCAGTGTATTGAGGCTATAGTATGGTGAAATATGATCAGCGTAAGGAGCCTATATGATTGTGTCATATGATCAGTGTATGGAGGCTACAAGATTGGTGTAATATGATCAGTGAATGGAGGCTATAGTATGGTGTAATATGTTCAGTGTATGGAGAATACAGCATGGTGTCATATGATCAGTGTATGGAGGCTATAGGATGGTGTAATATGATCAGTGTCTGGAGGCTACAGGATGGGTGTAATATAATCAGTGTACGGAGGCTACAGGATGGGTGTAATATGTTCAGTGTATGGAAGTTACACGATGGTGTAATATGATCAGTGTATTGAGGCTATAGGATCGTGTAATATGATCAGTGAATAGAGGCTATAGGATAGTGTAATGTGATCGGTGTATGGAGGCTAATGGATGGTGTAATATGATAAGTGTATGGAGGCTACAGGATGGGTGTAATATGATCAGTATATGGAGGCTATAGGAAGGGTGTAATATGATCAGTGTCTGGATGCTACAGGATGGTGTAATATGATCAGTGTATGGAGGCTATAGGTTGGTTGTAATATGATCCATGTATGGAGGCTTTAGGTATGTATCCTATGATCAGTTTATGGAGGCTACTGTATGGGTGTAAAATGGTCAGTGTATGGAGGTGATAGGATGATGTAATATGATCAGTGAATGGAGGCTAGAGGATGGGTGTAATATGATCCGTGTATGGAGGCTATAGGATGTTATCATATGATCAGTGTATGGAGGCTACAGGATGGGTGTAATATGATCAGTGTACGGAGGCTACAGGATAGGTGTAATATGTTCAGTGTATGGAAGTTACACGATGGTGTAATATGATCAGTTTATTGAGGCTATAGGATCGTGTAATATGATCAGTAAATAGAAGCTATAGGATAGTGTAATATGATCGGTGTATGGAGGCTAATGGCTGGTGTAATATGATAAGTGTATGGAGGCTACAGGATGGGTGTAATATGATCAGTGTCTGGATGCTACAGGATGGTGTAATATGATCAGTGTATGGAGGCTATAGGTTGGTTGTAATATGATCCATGTATGGAGGCTTTAGGTATGTAACCTATGATCAGTGTATGGAGGCTACAGGATGGGTGTAATATGATCAATGTATGGAGGCGACCGGATGGTGTCATATGATCAGTGTATGGAGATGATAGGATGATGTAATATGATCAGTGAATAGAGGCTATAGGATGGTGTAATATGATAGGTGTATGGAGGATATAGGATGATGTAATATGATCAGTGTATGGAGGCTAGAGGATGGGTGTAATATGATCCGTGTATGGAGGCTATAGGATGGGTGTAATATGATCAATGTATGGAGGCTACAGGATGGTGTAATATGATCAGTGTATGGAGGCTACAGGATGGTGTAATATGATCAGTGTATGGAGGCTACAGGATGGGTGTAATATGATCAATGTATGGAGGCTACAGGATGGTGTAATATGATCAGTGTATGGAGGCTACAGGATGGTGTAATATGATCAGTGTATGGAGGCTACAGGATGGGTGTAATATGATCAGTGCGAGGAGGTCATAGGATGGTTTAATATGATCAGTGCATTGAAGCTATAGGATGGTGTGATATGATCAGTGTGAGGAAGCTGCAGGATTGTGTAATATGATCAATGAATCGACGCTATAGTATGGTGAAACATGATCAGTGTAAGGAGCCTATATGATGGAGTAATATGATCCGTGTATGGAGGCGACAGGATGGTGTAATATGATCAATGTATGGAGGCTACAGGATGGTGTAATATGATCAGTGTATGGAGGCTACAGGATGGTGTAATATGATCAGTGTATGGAGGTCATAGGATGGTGTAATATGATCAGTGGAAGGAGCCTATATGATGGTGTAATATGATCAGTGTATGGAGGCAACAGGATGGTGTAATAATATCAATGTATGGAGGCTATAGGATCGGTGTCATATGATCAGTGTTTGGAGGCTATAGGATGGTGTAATATGATCAATGCTTGGAGGTAATAGGATGGTGTAATATGATCAGTGTATTGAGGCTATAGGATGTTGTGATATGGTCAGTGAATGGAGGCTATAGGATGGGTGTAATATGATCAGTGTATGGAGGTCATAGGATGGTGTAACATGATCAGTGTATTGAGGATATAGGATGGTGTAATATGATCAGTGTCTGGAGGCTACAGGGTGGGTGTAATATGATCAGTGTACGGAGGCTACATGATGGGTGTAATATGATCAGTGTCTGGATGCTACAGGATGGTGTAATATGATCAGTGTATGGAGGCTATAGGTTGGTTGTAATATGATCCATGTATGGAGGCTTTAGGTATGTAACCTATGATCAGTGTATGGAGGCTACAGGATGGGTGTAATATGATCAATGTATGGAGGCGACAGGATGGTGTCATATGATCAGTGTCTGGAGGCTATAGGATGGTGTAATATGATCAGTTTATGGAGGCTACAGGTTGGGTGTGAAATGGTGAGTGTATGGAGATGATAGGATGATGTAATATGATCAGTGAATGGAGGCTATAGGATGGTGTAATATGATAGGTGTATGGAGGATATAGGATGATGTAATATGATCAGTGTATGGAGGCTAGAGGATGGGTGTAATATGATCCGTGTATGGAGGCTATAGGATGGGTGTAATATGATCAATGTATGGAGGCTACAGGATGGTGTAATTTGATCAGTGTATGGAGGCTACAGGATGGTGTAATATGATCAGTGTATGGAGGCTACAGGATGGGTGTAATATGGTCAATGTATGGAGGCTACAGGATGGTGTAATATGATCAGTGTATGGAGGCTACAGGATGGTGTAATATGATCAGTGTATGGAGGCTACAGGATGGGTGTAATATGATCAGTGCGAGCAGGTCATAGGATGATGTGATATGATCAGTGTGAGGAAGCTGCAGGATTGTGTAATATGATCAATGAATCGACGTTATAGTATGGTGAAACATGATCAGTGTAAGGAGCCTATATGATGGAGTAATATGATCCGTGTATGGAGGCGACAGGATGGTGTAATATGATCAATGTATGGAGGCTACAGGATGGTGTAATATGATCAGTGTATGGAGGCTACAGGATGGTGTAATATGATCAGTGTATGGAGGATATAGGATGGTGTAATATGATCAGTGGAAGGAGCCTATATGATGGTGTAATATGATCAGTGTATGGAGGCGACAGGATGGTGCAATAATATTAATGTATGGAGGCTATAGGATCGGTGTCATGTGATCAGTGTTTGGAGGCTATAGGATGGTGTAATATGATCAATGCGTGGAGGTAATAGGATGGTGTAATATGATCAGTGTATTGAGGCTATAGGATGTTGTGATATGATCAGTGAATGGAGGCTATAGGATGGGTGTAATATGATCAGTGTATGGAGGTCATAGGATGGTGTAACATGATCAGTGTATTGAGGCTATAGTATGGTGAAATATGATCAGCGTAAGGAGCCTATATGATGGTGTCATATGATCAGTGTATGGAGGCTACAAGATTGGTGTAATATGATCATTGTATGAAGGCTATAGGATGGTGTAATATGTTCAGTGTATGGAGAATACAGCATGGTGTCATATGATCAGTGTATGGAGGCTATAGGATGGTGTAATATGATCAGTGTCTGGAGGCTACAGGATGGGTGTAATATGTTCAGTGTATGGAAGTTACACGATGGTGTAATATGATCAGTGTATTGAGGCTACAGGATGGGTGTAATATAATCAGTGTACGGAGGCTACAGGATGGGTGTAATATGTTCAGTGTATGGAAGTTACACGATGGTGTAATATGATCAGTGTATTGAGGCTATAGGATCGTGTAATATGATCAGTGAATAGAGGCTATAGGATAGTGTAATGTGATCGGTGTATGGAGGCTAATGGATGGTGTAATATGATAAGTGTATGGAGGCTACAGGATGGGTGTAATATGATCAGTATATGGAGGCTATAGGAAGGGTGTAATATGATCAGTGTCTGGATGCTACAGGATGGTGTAATATGATCAGTGTATGGAGGCTATAGGTTGGTTGTAATATGATCCATGTATGGAGGCTTTAGGTATGTATCCTATGATCAGTTTATGGAGGCTACTGTATGGGTGTAAAATGGTCAGTGTATGGAGGTGATAGGATGATGTAATATGATCAGTGAATGGAGGCTATAGGATGGTGTAATATGATAGGTGTATGGAGGATATAGGATGATGTAATATGATCAGTGTATGGAGGCTAGAGGATGGGTGTAATATGATCCGTGTATGGAGGCTATAGGATGTTATCATATGATCAGTGTATGGAGGCTACAGGATGGGTGTAATATGATCAGTGTACGGAGGCTACAGGATAGGTGTAATATGTTCAGTGTATGGAAGTTACACGATGGTGTAATATGATCAGTTTATTGAGGCTATAGGATCGTGTAATATGATCAGTAAATAGAAGCTATAGGATAGTGTAATATGATCGGTGTATGGAGGCTAATGGCTGGTGTAATATGATAAGTGTATGGAGGCTACAGGATGGGTGTAATATGATCAGTGTCTGGATGCTACAGGATGGTGTAATATGATCAGTGTATGGAGGCTATAGGTTGGTTGTAATATGATCCATGTATGGAGGCTTTAGGTATGTAACCTATGATCAGTGTATGGAGGCTACAGGATGGGTGTAATATGATCAATGTATGGAGGCGACAGGATGGTGTCATATGATCAGTGTATGGAGATGATAGGATGATGTAATATGATCAGTGAATAGAGGCTATAGGATGGTGTAATATGATAGGTGTATGGAGGATATAGGATGATGTAATATGATCAGTGTATGGAGGCTAGAGGATGGGTGTAATATGATCCGTGTATGGAGGCTATAGGATGGGTGTAATATGATCAATGTATGGAGGCTACAGGATGGTGTAATATGATCAGTGTATGGAGGCTACAGGATGGTGTAATATGATCAGTGTATGGAGGCTACAGGATGGGTGTAATATGATCAATGTATGGAGGCTACAGGATGGTGTAATATGATCAGTGTATGGAGGCTACAGGATGGTGTAATATGATCAGTGTATGGAGGCTACAGGATGGGTGTAATATGATCAGTGCGAGGAGGTCATAGGATGGTTTAATATGATCAGTGCATTGAAGCTATAGGATGGTGTGATATGATCAGTGTGAGGAAGCTGCAGGATTGTGTAATATGATCATTGAATCGACGCTATAGTATGGTGAAACATGATCAGTGTAAGGAGCCTATATGATGGAGTAATATGATCCGTGTATGGAGGCGACAGGATGGTGTAATATGATCAATGTATGGAGGCTACAGGATGGTGTAATATGATCAGTGTATGGAGGCTACAGGATGGTGTAATATGATCAGTGTATGGAGGATATAGGATGGTGTAATATGATCAGTGGAAGGAGCCTATATGATGGTGTAATATGATCAGTGTATGGAGGCGACAGGATGGTGCAATAATATTAATGTATGGAGGCTATAGGATCGGTGTCATATGATCAGTGTTTGGAGGCTATAGGATGGTGTAATATGATCAATGCTTGGAGGTAATAGGATGGTGTAATATGATCAGTGTATTGAGGCTATAGGATGTTGTGATATGGTCAGTGAATGGAGGCTATAGGATGGGTGTAATATGATCAGTGTATGGAGGTCATAGGATGGTGTAACATGATCAGTGTATTGAGGATATAGGATGGTGTAATATGATCAGTGTCTGGAGGCTACAGGGTGGGTGTAATATGATCAGTGTACAGAGGCTACATGATGGGTGTAATATGATCAGTGTCTGGATGCTACAGGATGGTGTAATATGATCAGTGTATGGAGGCTATAGGTTGGTTGTAATATGATCCATGTATGGAGGCTTTAGGTATGTAACCTATGATCAGTGTATGGAGGCTACAGGATGGGTGTAATATGATCAATGTATGGAGGCGACAGGATGGTGTCATATGATCAGTGTCTGGAGGCTATAGGATGGTGTAATATGATCAGTTTATGGAGGCTACAGGTTGGGTGTGAAATGGTGAGTGTATGGAGATGATAGGATGATGTAATATGATCAGTGAATGGAGGCTATAGGATGGTGTAATATGATAGGTGTATGGAGGATATAGGATGATGTAATATGATCAGTGTATGGAGGCTAGAGGATGGGTGTAATATGATCCGTGTATGGAGGCTATAGGATGGGTGTAATATGATCAATGTATGGAGGCTACAGGATGGTGTAATATGATCAGTGTATGGAGTCTACAGGATGGTGTAATATGATCAGTGTATGGAGGCTACAGGATGGGTGTAATATGGTCAATGTATGGAGGCTACAGGATGGTGTAATATGATCAGTGTATGGAGGCTACAGGATGGTGTAATATGATCAGTGTATGGAGGCTACAGGATGGGTGTAATATGATCAGTGCGAGCAGGTCATAGGATGATGTGATATGATCAGTGTGAGGAAGCTGCAGGATTGTGTAATATGATCAATGAATCGACGTTATAGTATGGTGAAACATGATCAGTGTAAGGAGCCTATATGATGGAGTAATATGATCCGTGTATGGAGGCGACAGGATGGTGTAATATGATCAATGTATGGAGGCTACAGGATGGTGTAATATGATCAGTGTATGGAGGCTACAGGATGGTGTAATATGATCAGTGTATGGAGGATATAGGATGGTGTAATATGATCAGTGGAAGGAGCCTATATGATGGTGTAATATGATCAGTGTATGGAGGCGACAGGATGGTGCAATAATATTAATGTATGGAGGCTATAGGATCGGTGTCATGTGATCAGTGTTTGGAGGCTATAGGATGGTGTAATATGATCAATGCGTGGAGGTAATAGGATGGTGTAATATGATCAGTGTATTGAGGCTATAGGATGTTGTGATATGATCAGTGAATGGAGGCTATAGGATGGGTGTAATATGATCAGTGTATGGAGGTCATAGGATGGTGTAACATGATCAGTGTATTGAGGCTATAGTATGGTGAAATATGATCAGCGTAAGGAGCCTATATGATGGTGTCATATGATCAGTGTATGGAGGCTACAAGATTGGTGTAATATGATCATTGTATGAAGGCTATAGGATGGTGTAATATGTTCAGTGTATGGAGAATACAGCATGGTGTCATATGATCAGTGTATGGAGGCTATAGGATGGTGTAATATGATCAGTGTCTGGAGGCTAGAGGATGGGTGTAATATGATCCGTGTATGGAGGCTATAGGATGTTATCATATGATCACTGTATGGAGGCTACAGGATGAGTGTAATATGATCAGTGTACGGAGGCTACAGGATGGGTGTAATATGTTCAGTTTATGGAAGTTACACGATGGTGTAAAATGATCAGTTTATTGAGGCTATAGGATCGTGTAATATGATCAGTAAATAGAAGCTATAGGATAGTGTAATATGATCGGTGTATGGAGGCTAATGGATTGTGTAATATGATAAGTGTATGGAGGCTACAGGATGGGTGTAATATGATCAGTGTCTGGATGCTACAGGACGGTGTAATATGATCAGTGTATGGAGGCTATAGGTTGGTTGTAATATGATCCATGTATGGAGGCTTTAGGTATGTAACCTATGATCAGTGTATGGAGGCTACAGGATGGGTGTAATATGATCAATGTACTGAGGCGACAGGATGGTGTCATATGATCAGTGTATGGAGATGATAGGATGATGTAATATGATCAGTGAATGGAGGCTATAGGATGGTGTAATATGATAGGTGTATGGAGGATATAGGATGATGTAATATGATCAGTGTATGGAGGCTACAGGATGGTGTAATATGATCAGTGTATGGAGGCTACAGGATGGGTGTAATATGATCAATGTATGGAGGCTACAGGATGGTGTAATATGATCAGTGTATGGAGGCTACAGGATGGTGTAATATGATCAGTGTATGGAGGCTACAGGATGGTGTAATATGATCAGTGTATGGAGGCTACAGGATGGGTGTAATATGATCAGTGCGAGCAGGTCATAGGATGATGTGATATGATCAGTGTGAGGAAGCTGCAGGATTGTTTAATATGATCAATGAATCGACGCTATAGTATGGTGAAACATGATCAGTGTAAGGAGCCTATATGATGGAGTAATATGATCCGTGTATGGAGGCGACAGGATGGTGTAATATGATCAATGTATGGAGGCTACAGGATGGTGTAATATGATCAGTGTATGGAGGCTACAGGATGGTGTAATATGATCAGTGTATGGAGGATATAGGATGGTGTAATATGATCAGTGGAAGGAGCCTATATGATGGTGTAATATGATCAGTGTATGGAGGCGACAGGATGGTGAAATAATATCAATGTATGGAGGCTACAGGATCGTGTCATATGATCAGTGTTTGGAGGCTATAGGATGGTGTAATATGATCAATGCGTGGAGGTAATAGGATGGTGTAATATGATCAGTGTATTGAGGCTATAGGATGTTGTGATATGATCAGTGAATGGAGGCTATAGGATGGGTGTAATATGATCAGTGTATGGAGGTCATAGGATGGTGTAACATGATCAGTGTATTGAGGATATAGGATGGTGTAATATGATCAGTGTCTGGAGGCTACAGGGTGGGTGTAATATGATCAGTGTACAGAGGCTACAGGATGGGTGTAATATGATCAGTGTATTGAGGCTATAGGATGTTGTGATATTATCAGTGAATGGAGGCTATAGGATGGGTGTAATATGATCAGTGTATGGAGGTCATAGGATGGTGTAATATGATCAGTGTATGAAGGCTATTGGATGGTGTAATATGATCAGTATAAGGAGGATACAGGATGGTGTCGTATGATCAGTGTATGGAGGCTATAGGATAGATGTTATATGGTCAGTCTATGGATGCTATAGTATGGTGTAATATCATTAGTGTATGGTCGCTATAGGATGGTGCAATATGATCAGTGTATTGAGGCTATAGGATGCTGTAATATATTCAGTGTATGGAGGATACAGGTTGGTTGTAATATGATCCATGTATGGAGGCTTTAGGTATGTAACCTATGATCAGTGTATGGAGGCTACAGGATGGGTGTAATATGATCAATGTATGGAGGCGACAGGATGGTGTCATATGATCAGTGTCTGGAGGCTATAGGATGGTGTAATATGATCAGTTTATGGAGGCTACAGGTTGGGTGTGAAATGGTGAGTGTATGGAGATGATAGGATGATGTAATATGATCAGTGAATGGAGGCTATAGGATGGTGTAATATGATAGGTGTATGGAGGATATAGGATGATGTAATATGATCAGTGTATGGAGGCTAGAGGATGGGTGTAATATGATCCGTGTATGGAGGCTATAGGATGGGTGTAATATGATCAATGTATGGAGGCTACAGGATGGTGTAATATGATCAGTGTATGGAGTCTACAGGATGGTGTAATATGATCAGTGTATGGAGGCTACAGGATGGGTGTAATATGGTCAATGTATGGAGGCTACAGGATGGTGTAATATGATCAGTGTATGGAGGCTACAGGATGGTGTAATATGATCAGTGTATGGAGGCTACAGGATGGGTGTAATATGATCAGTGCGAGCAGGTCATAGGATGATGTGATATGATCAGTGTGAGGAAGCTGCAGGATTGTGTAATATGATCAATGAATCGACGTTATAGTATGGTGAAACATGATCAGTGTAAGGAGCCTATATGATGGAGTAATATGATCCGTGTATGGAGGCGACAGGATGGTGTAATATGATCAATGTATGGAGGCTACAGGATGGTGTAATATGATCAGTGTATGGAGGCTACAGGATGGTGTAATATGATCAGTGTATGGAGGATATAGGATGGTGTAATATGATCAGTGGAAGGAGCCTATATGATGGTGTAATATGATCAGTGTATGGAGGCGACAGGATGGTGCAATAATATTAATGTATGGAGGCTATAGGATCGGTGTCATGTGATCAGTGTTTGGAGGCTATAGGATGGTGTAATATGATCAATGCGTGGAGGTAATAGGATGGTGTAATATGATCAGTGTATTGAGGCTATAGGATGTTGTGATATGATCAGTGAATGGAGGCTATAGGATGGGTGTAATATGATCAGTGTATGGAGGTCATAGGATGGTGTAACATGATCAGTGTATTGAGGCTATAGTATGGTGAAATATGATCAGCGTAAGGAGCCTATATGATGGTGTCATATGATCAGTGTATGGAGGCTACAAGATTGGTGTAATATGATCATTGTATGAAGGCTATAGGATGGTGTAATATGTTCAGTGTATGGAGAATACAGCATGGTGTCATATGATCAGTGTATGGAGGCTATAGGATGGTGTAATATGATCAGTGTCTGGAGGCTACAGGATGGGTGTAATATGTTCAGTGTATGGAAGTTACACGATGGTGTAATATGATCAGTGTATTGAGGCTAGAGGATGGGTGTAATATGATCCGTGTATGGA
This sequence comes from Lampris megalopsis, assembly GCA_022114975.2. Taxonomy (NCBI): domain Eukaryota; kingdom Metazoa; phylum Chordata; class Actinopteri; order Lampriformes; family Lampridae; genus Lampris; species Lampris megalopsis. The sequence goes on from JAJHIY020000114.1 coordinate 213,220, forward strand.
GGCTATAGGATGTTATCATATGATCACTGTATGGAGGCTACAGGATGAGTGTAATATGATCAGTGTACGCAGGCTACAGGATGGGTGTAATATGTTCAGTTTATGGAAGTTACACGATGGTGTAAAATGATCAGTTTATTGAGGCTATAGGATCGTGTAATATGATCAGTAAATAGAAGCTATAGGATAGTGTAATATGATCGGTGTATGGAGGCTAATGGATTGTGTAATATGATAAGTGTATGGAGGCTACAGGATGGGTGTAATATGATCAGTGTCTGGATGCTACAGGACGGTGTAATATGATCAGTGTATGGAGGCTATAGGTTGGTTGTAATATGATCCATGTATGGAGGCTTTAGGTATGTAACCTATGATCAGTGTATGGAGGCTACAGGATGGGTGTAATATGATCAATGTACTGAGGCGACAGGATGGTGTCATATGATCAGTGTATGGAGATGATAGGATGATGTAATATGATCAGTGAATGGAGGCTATAGGATGGTGTAATATGATAGGTGTATGGAGGATATAGGATGATGTAATATGATCAGTGTATGGAGGCTACAGGATGGTGTAATATGATCAGTGTATGGAGGCTACAGGATGGGTGTAATATGATCAATGTATGGAGGCTACAGGATGGTGTAATATGATCAGTGTATGGAGGCTACAGGATGGTGTAATATGATCAGTGTATGGAGGCTACAGGATGGGTGTAATATGATCAGTGCGAGGAGGTCATAGGATGGTTTAATATGATCAGTGCATTGAAGCTATAGGATGGTGTGATATGATCAGTGTGAGGAAGCTGCAGGATTGTGTAATATGATCAATGAATCGACGCTATAGTATGGTGAAACATGATCAGTGTAAGGAGCCTATATGATGGAGTAATATGATCCGTGTATGGAGGCGACAGGATGGTGTAATATGATCAATGTATGGAGGCTACAGGATGGTGTAATATGATCAGTGTATGGAGGCTACAGGATGGTGTAATATGATCAGTGTATGGAGGATATAGGATGGTGTAATATGATCAGTGGAAGGAGCCTATATGATGGTGTAATATGATCAGTGTATGGAGGCGACAGGATGGTGCAATAATATTAATGTATGGAGGCTATAGGATCGGTGTCATATGATCAGTGTTTGGAGGCTATAGGATGGTGTAATATGATCAATGCGTGGAGGTAATAGGATGGTGTAATATGATCAGTGTATTGAGGCTATAGGATGTTGTGATATGATCAGTGAATGGAGGCTATAGGATGGGTGTAATATGATCAGTGTATGGAGGTCATAGGATGGTGTAACATGATCAGTGTATTGAGGCTATAGGATGGTGAAATATGATCAGCGTAAGGAGCCTATATGATGGTGTCATATGATCAGTGTATGGAGGCTACAAGATTGGTGTAATATGATCATTGTATGAAGGCTATAGGATGGTGTAATATGTTCAGTGTATGGAGAATACAGCATGGTGTCATATGATCAGTGTATGGAGGCTATAGGATGGTGTAATATGATCAGTGTCTGGAGGCTACAGGATGGGTGTAATATGTTCAGTGTATGGAAGTTACACGATGGTGTAATATGATCAGTGTATTGAGGCTAGAGGATGGGTGTAATATGATCCGTGTATGGAGGCTATAGGATGTTATCATATGATCACTGTATGGAGGCTACAGGATGAGTGTAATATGATCAGTGTACGCAGGCTACAGGATGGGTGTAATATGTTCAGTTTATGGAAGTTACACGATGGTGTAAAACGATCAGTTTATTGAGGCTATAGGATCGTGTAATATGATCAGTAAATAGAAGCTATAGGATAGTGTAATATGATCGGTGTATGGAGGCTAATGGATTGTGTAATATGATAAGTGTATGGAGGCTACAGGATGGGTGTAATATGATCAGTGTCTGGATGCTACAGGACGGTGTAATATGATCAGTGTATGGAGGCTATAGGTTGGTTGTAATATGATCCATGTATGGAGGCTTTAGGTATGTAACCTATGATCAGTGTATGGAGGCTACAGGATGGTGTAATATGATCAGTGTATGGAGGCTACAGGATGGGTGTAATATGATCAATGTATGGAGGCTACAGGATGGTGTAATATGATCAGTGTATGGAGGCTACAGGATGGTGTAATATGATCAGTGTATGGAGGCTACAGGATGGGTGTAATATGATCAGTGCGAGGAGGTCATAGGATGGTTTAATATGATCAGTGCATTGAAGATATAGGATGGTGTGATATGATCAGTGTGAGGAAGCTGCAGGATTGTGTAATATGATCAATGAATCGACGCTATAGTATGGTGAAACATGATCAGTGTAAGGAGCCTATATGATGGAGTAATATGATCCGTGTATGGAGGCGACAGGATGGTGTAATATGATCAATGTATGGAGGCTACAGGATGGTGTAATATGATCAGTGTATGGAGGCTACAGGATGGTGTAATATGATCAGTGTATGGAGTTTATAGGATGGTGTAATATGATCAGTGGAAGGAGCCTATATGATGGTGTAATATGATCAGTGTATGGAGGCAACAGGATGGTGTAATAATATCAATGTATGGAGGCTACAGGATCGGTGTCATATGATCAGTGTTTGGAGGCTATAGGATGGTGTAATATGATCAATGCGTGGAGGTAATAGGATGGTGTAATATGATCAGTGTATTGAGGCTATAGGATGTTGTGATATGATCAGTGAATGGAGGCTATAGGATGGGTGTAATATGATCAGTGTATGGAGGTCATAGGATGGTGTAACATGATCAGTGTATTGAGGATATAGGATGGTGTAATATGATCAGTGTCTGGAGGCTACAGGGTGGGTGTAATATGATCAGTGTACAGAGGCTACAGGATGGGTGTAATATGATCAGTGTATTGAGGCTATAGGATGTTGTGATATTATCAGTGAATGGAGGCTATAGGATGGGTGTAATATGATCAGTGTATGGAGGTCATAGGATGGTGTAATATGATCAGTGTATGAAGGCTATTGGATGGTGTAATATGATCAGTATAAGGAGGATACAGGATGGTGTCGTATGATCAGTGTATGGAGGCTATAGGATAGATGTTATATGGTCAGTCTATGGATGCTATAGTATGGTGTAATATCATTAGTGTATGGTCGCTATAGGATGGTGCAATATGATCAGTGTATTGAGGCTATAGGATGCTGTAATATATTCAGTGTATGGAGGATACAGCATGGTGTCATATGATCAGTGTATGGAGGCTATAGGATGGTGTGATATGATCAGTGTCTGGAGGCTACAGGATGGGTGTAATATAATCAGTGTACGGAGGCTACAGGATGGGTGTAATATGTTCAGTGTATGGAAGTTACACGATGGTGTAATATGATCAGTGTATTGAGGCTATAGGATCGTGTAATATGATCAGTGAATAGAGGCTATAGGATAGTGTAATGTGATCGGTGTATGGAGGCTAATGGATGGTGTATTATGATAAGTGTATGGAGGCTACAGGATGGGTGTAATAAGATCAGTATATGGAGGCTATAGGAAGGGTGTAATATGATCAGTGTCTGGATGCTACAGGATGGTGTAATATGATCAGTGTATGGAGGCTATAGGTTGATTGTAATGTGATCCATGTATGGAGGCTTTAGATATGTATCCTATGATCAGTTTATGGAGGCTACAGGATGGGTATAAAATGGTCAGTGTATGGAGGTGATAGGATGATGTAATATGATCAGTGAATGGAGGCTATAGGATGGGTGTAATATGATCCGTGTATGGAGGCTATAGGATGTTATCATATGATTAGTGTATGGAGGCTACAGAATGGGTGTAATGTGATCAATGTATGGAGGCTACAGGATGGTGTAATATGATCAGTGTATGGAGGCTACAGGATGGTGTAATATGATCAGTGTATGGAGGCTACAGGATGGGTGTAATATGATCAATGTATGGAGGCTACAGGATGGTGTAATATGATCAGTGTATGGAGGCTATAGGATCGGTGTCATATGATCAGTGTTTGGAGGCTATAGGATGGTGTAATATGATCAATGCGTGGAGGTAATAGGATGGTGTAATATGATCAGTGTATTGAGGCTATAGGATGTTGTGATATGATCAGTGAATGGAGGCTAAAGGATGGGTGTAATAAGATCAGTATATGGAGGCTATAGGAAGGGTGTAATATGATCAGTGTCTGGATGCTACAGGATGGTGTAATATGATCAGTGTATGGAGGCTATAGGTTGATTGTAATGTGATCCATGTATGGAGGCTTTAGATATGTATCCTATGATCAGTTTATGGAGGCTACAGGATGGGTATAAAATGGTCAGTGTATGGAGGTGATAGGATGATGTAATATGATCAGTGAATGGAGGCTATAGGATGGGTGTAATATGATCCGTGTATGGAGGCTATAGGATGTTATCATATGATTAGTGTATGGAGGCTACAGAATGGGTGTAATGTGATCAATGTATGGAGGCTACAGGATGGTGTAATATGATCAGTGTATGGAGGCTACAGGATGGTGTAATATGATCAGTGTATGGAGGCTACAGGATGGGTGTAATATGATCAATGTATGGAGGCTACAGGATGGTGTAATATGATCAGTGTATGGAGGCTATAGGATCGGTGTCATATGATCAGTGTTTGGAGGCTATAGGATGGTGTAATATGATCAATGCGTGGAGGTAATAGGATGGTGTAATATTATCAGTGTATTGAGGCTATAGGATGTTGTGATATGATCAGTGAATGGAGGCTAAAGGATGGGTGTAATATGATCAGTGTATGGAGGTCATAGGATGGTGTAACATGATCAGTGTATTGAGGATATAGGATGGTGTAATATGATCAGTGTCTGGAGGCAATAGGATGTTGTGATATGATCAGTGAATGGAGGCTAAAGGATGGGTGTAATATGATCAGTGTATGGAGGTCATAGGATGGTGTAACATGATCAGTGTATTGAGGATATAGGATGGTGTAATATGATCAGTGTATGGAGGCTACAGGGTGGGTGTAATATGATCAGTGTACGGAGGCTACAGGATGGGTGTAATATGATCAGTGTTTTGAGGCTATAGGATGTTGTGATATTATCAGTGAATGGAGGCTATAGGATGGGTGTAATATGATCAGTGTATGGAGGTCATAGGATGGTGTAATATGATCAGTGTATGAAGGCTATTGGATGGTGTAATATGATCAGTATAAGGAGGATACAGGATGGTGTCGTATGATCAGTGTATGGAGGCTATAGGATAGATGTTATATGGTCAGTCTATGGATGCTATAGTATGGTGTAATATCATTAGTGTATGGTCGCTATAGGATGGTGCAATATGATCAGTGTATTGAGGCTATAGGATGCTGTAATATGTTCAGTGTATGGAGGATACAGCATGGTTTCATATGATCAGTGTATGGAGGCTATAGGATGGTGTGATATGATCAGTGTCTGGAGGCTACAGGATGGGTGTAATATAATCAGTGTATGGAAGTTACACGATGGTGTAATATGATCAGTTTATTGAGGCTATAGGATCGTGTAATATGATCAGTGAATAGAGGCTATAGGATAGTGTAATGTGATCGGTGTATGGAGGCTAATGGATGGTGTAATATGATAAGTGTATGGGGGCTACAGGATGGGTGTAATATAATCAGTATATGGAGGCTATAGGAAGGGTGTAATATGATCAGTGTCTGGATGCTACAGGATGGTGTAATATGATCAGTGTATGGAGGCTGTAGGTTGATTGTAATATGATCCATGTATGGAGGCTTTAGATATGTATCCTATGATCAGTTTATGGAGGCTACAGGATGGGTGTAAAATGGTCAGTGTATGGAGGTCATAGGATGATGTAATATGATCAGTGAATGGAGGCTATAGGATGGGTGTAATATGATCCGTGTATGGATGCTATAGGATGTTATCATATGATTAGTGTATGGAGGCTACAGAATGGGTGTAATGTGATCAATGTATGGAGGCTACAGGATGGTGTAATATGATCAGTGTATGGAGGCTACAGGATGGTGTAATATGATCAGTTTATTGAGGCTATAGGATCGTGTAATATGATCAGTGAATAGAAGCTATAGGATAGTGAAATATGATCGGTGCATGGAGGCTAATGGATGGTGTAATAGGATAAGTGTATGGAGGCTACAGGATGGGTGTAATATGATCAGTGTCTGGATGCTACAGGATGGTGTCATATGATCAGTGTCTGGAGGCTATAGGATGGTGTAATATGATCAGTTTATGGAGGCTACAGGATGGGTGTAAAATGGTCAGTGTATGGAGATGATAGGATGATGTAATATGATCAGTGAATGGAGGCTATAGGATGGTGTAATATGATCAATGCGTGGAGGTAATAGGATGGTGTAATATGATCAGTGTATTGAGGCTATAGGATGTTGTGATATGATCAGTGAATGGAGGCTATAGGATGGGTGTAATATGATCAGTGTATGGAGGTCATAGGATGGTGTAACATGATCAGTGTATTGAGGCTATAGTATGGTGAAATATGATCAGCGTAAGGAGCCTATATGATGGTGTCATATGATCAGTGTATGGAGGCTACAAGATTGGTGTAATATGATCATTGTATGAAGGCTATAGGATGGTGTAATATGTTCAGTGTATGGAGAATACAGCATGGTGTCATATGATCAGTGTATGGAGGCTATAGGATGGTGTAATATGATCAGTGTCTGGAGGCTACAGGATGGGTGTAATATAATCAGTGTACGGAGGCTACAGGATGGGTGTAATATGTTCAGTGTATGGAAGTTACACGATGGTGTAATATGATCAGTGTATTGAGGCTATAGGATCGTGTAATATGATCAGTGAATAGAGGCTATAGGATAGTGTAATGTGATCGGTGTATGGAGGCTAATGGATGGTGTAATATGATAAGTGTATGGAGGCTACAGGATGGGTGTAATATGATCAGTATATGGAGGCTATAGGAAGGGTGTAATATGATCAGTGTCTGGATGCTACAGGATGGTGTAATATGATCAGTGTATGGAGGCTATAGGTTGGTTGTAATATGATCCATGTATGGAGGCTTTAGGTATGTATCCTATGATCAGTTTATGGAGGCTACTGTATGGGTGTAAAATGGTCAGTGTATGGAGGTGATAGGATGATGTAATATGATCAGTGAATAGAGGCTATAGGATGGTGTAATATGATAGGTGTATGGAGGATATAGGATGATGTAATATGATCAGTGTATGGAGGCTAGAGGATGGGTGTAATATGATCCGTGTATGGAGGCTATAGGATGTTATCATATGATCAGTGTATGGAGGCTACAGGATGGGTGTAATATGATCAGTGTACGGAGGCTACAGGATGGGTGTAATATTTTCAGTGTATGGAAGTTACACGATGGTGTAATATGATCAGTTTATTGAGGCTATAGGATCGTGTAATATGATCAGTAAATAGAAGCTATAGGATAGTGTAATATGATCGGTGTATGGAGGCTAATGGGTGGTGTAATATGATAAGTGTATGGAGGCTACAGGATGGGTGTAATATGATCAGTGTCTGGATGCTACAGGATGGTGTAATATGATCAGTGTATGGAGGCTATAGGTTGGTTGTAATATGATCCATGTATGGAGGCTTTAGGTATGTAACCTATGATCAGTGTATGGAGGCTACAGGATGGGTGTAATATGATCAATGTATGGAGGCGACAGGATGGTGTCATATGATCAGTGTATGGAGATGATAGGATGATGTAATATGATCAGTGAATGGAGGCTATAGGATGGTGTAATATGATAGGTGTATGGAGGATATAGGATGGTGTAATATGATCAGTGTATGGAGGCTAGAGGATGGGTGTAATATGATCCGTGTATGGAGGCTACAGGATGGTGTAATATGATCAGTGTATGGAGGCTACAGGATGGTGTAATATGATCAGTGTATGGAGGCTACAGGATGGGTGTAATATGATCAGTGCGAGGAGGTCATAGGATGGTTTAATATGATCAGTGCATTGAAGCTATAGGATGGTGTGATATGATCAGTGTGAGGACGCTGCAGGATTGTGTAATATGATCAATGTATCGACGCTATAGTATGGTGAAACATGATCAGTGTAAGGAGCCTATATGATGGAGTAATATGATCCGTGTATGGAGTCGACAGGATGGTGTAATATGATCAATGTATGGAGGCTACAGGATGGTGTAATATGATCAGTGTATGGAGGCTACAGGATGGTGTAATATGATCAGTGTATGGAGGCTATAGGATGTTGTAATATGATCTGTGGAAGGAGCCCATATGATGGTGTAATATGATCAGTGTATGGAGGCGACAGGATGGTGCAATAATATTAATGTATGGAGGCTATAGGATAGGTGTCATATGATCAGTGTTTGGAGGCTATAGGATGGTGTAATATGATCAATGCGTGGAGGTAATAGGATGGTGTAATATGATCAGTGTATTGAGGCTATAGGATGTTGTGATATGATCAGCGAATTGAGGCTATAGAATGGGTGTAATATGATCAGTGTATGGAGGTCATAGGATGGTGTAATATGAACAGTGTATTGAGGCTATAGGATGGTGTAATATGATCAGTGTCTGGAGGCTACAGGGTGGGTGTAATATGATCAGTGTACGGAGGCTACAGGATGGGTGTAATATGATCAGTGTATGAAGGCTATTGGATGGGGTAAAGGTGATCAGTATAAGGAGAGTACAGGATGGTGACGTATGATCAGTGTATGGAGGCTATAGGATAGGTGTCATATGATCAGTCTACGGATGCTATAGTATGGCGTAATATCATTAGTGTATGGTCGCTATAGGATGGTGTAATATGATCAGTGTATGGAGGCTATAGTATGGTGAAATATGATCAGTGTAAGGAGCCTATATGATGGTGTAATACGATCAGTGTATGGAGGCGACAGGATGGTGTAATATGATCAATGTATGGAGGCTACAGGATGGTGTCATATGATCAGTGTTTGGAGGCTATAGTATGGTGAAATTTGATCAGCGTAAGCAGCCTATATGATGGTGTAATACGATCAGTGTATGGAGGCGACAGGATGGTGTAATATGATCAATATATGGAGGCTCCATGATGGTGTCATATGATCAGTGTATGGAGGCTATAGTATGGTGAAATATGATCAGTGTAGGGAGCCTATATGATGGTGTCATATGATCAGTGTATGGAGGCTACAGGATTGGTGTAATATGATCATTGTATGAAGGCTATAGGATGGTGTAATATGTCCAGTGTATGGAGGATACAGCATGGTGTCATATGATCAGTGTATGGAGCCTATAGGATAGGTGACATATGATGAGTGTATGGAGGCTATAGTATGGTGTAATATCATTAGTGTATGGTCGCTATAGGATGGTGCAATATGACCAGTGTATTGAAGCTATAGGATCGTGTAATATGATCAGTGTCTGGAGGCTACAGGATGGGTGTAATATGATCTGTGTACGGAGGCCACAGGATGGGTGTAATATATTCAGTGTATGGAAGTTATACGATGGTGTAATATGATCAGTGTATTGAGGCTATAGGATGTTATCATATGATCAGTGTATGGAGGCTACAGGATGGGTGTAATATGATCAATGTATGGAGGCTACAGGATGGTGTAATATGATCAGTGTATGGAGGCTACAGGATGGTGTAATATGATCAGTGTATTGAGGCTATAGGATCGTGTAATATGATCAGTGAATTGAGGCTATAGGATAGTGTAATATGATCGGTGTATGGAGGCTAATGGATGGTGTAATATGATAAGTGTATGGAGGCTACAGGATGGTGTAATATGATCAGTGTATTGAGGCTATAGGATCGTGTAATATGATCAGTGAATAGAGGCTATAGGATAGTGTAATATGATCGGTGTATGGAGGTCATAGGATGGTGTAATATGATCAGTGTATTGAGGCTATAGGATGGTGTAATATGATCAGTGTCTGGAGGCTACAGGGTGGGTGTAATATGATCAGTGTACGGAGGCTACAGGATGGGTGTAATATTATCAGTGTATGAAGCCTATTGGATGGTGTAATGGTGATCAGTATAAGGAGGGTACAGGATGGTGACGTATGATCAGTGTATGGAGGCTATAGGATAGCTGTCATATGATGAGTCTACGGATGCTATAGTATGGCGTAATATCATTAGTTTATGGTCGCTATAGGATGGTGTAATATGATCAGTGTATGGAGGCTATAGTATTGTGAAATATGATCAGTGTAAGGAGCCTATATGATGGTGTAATACGATCAGCGTATGGAGGCGACAGGATGGTGTAATATGATCAATGTATGGAGGCTACAGGATGGTGTCATATGATCAGTGTATGGCGGTTATAGTATGGTGAAATTTGATCAGTGTATGGAGCCTATATGATGGTGTAATACGATCAGTGTATGGAGGCGACAGGATGGTGTAATATGATCAATGTATGGAGGCTACATGATGGTGTTATATGATCAGTTCATGGAGGCTATAGTATGGTATAATATGATCAGTGTAAGGAGCCTATATGATGGTGTCATATGATCAGTGTATGGAGGCTACAGTATTGGTGTAATATGATCATTGTATGAAGGCTATAGTATGGTGTAATATCATTAGTGTATGGTCGCTATAGGATGGTGCAATATGATCAGTGTATTGAGGCTATAGGATGGTGTAATATGATCAGTATAAGGAGGATACAGGATTGGTGTAATATGATCAGTGTACTGAGGCTACAGGATGGGTGTAATATGTTCAGTGTATGGAAGTTATAGGATGGTGTAATATGATCAGTGTATTGAGGCTATAGGATGGTGTAATATGATCGGTGTATGGAGGCTAATGGATGGTGTAATATGATAAGTGTGTGGAGGCTACAGGATAGGTGTGATATGATCAGTATATGGATGCTATTGGATGGGTGTAATATGATCAGTGTCTAGATGCTACAGGATGGTGCAATATGATCAGTGTATGGAGGCTATAGGATGGTGTAATATGATAGGTGTATGGAGGATATAGGATGATGTAATATGATCAGTGTATGGAGGCTAGAGGATGTTATCATATGATCAGTGTATGGAGGCTACAGGATGGGTGTAATATGATCAATGTATGGAGGCTACAGGATGGTGTAATATGATCAGTGTATGGAGGCTACAGGATGGTGTAATATGATCAGTGTCTGGAGGCTACAGGATAGGTGTAATATGATCGGTATATGGAAGCTATAGGATGGGTGTAATATGATCAGTGTCTAGATGCTACAGGATGGTGCAATATGATCAGTGTATGGAGGCTATAGGTTGGTTGTAATATGATCCGTGTATGGGGGCTTTAGATATGTATCCTATGATCAGTGTATGGAGCCTACAGGATGTGTGTAATATGATCAATGTATGGAGGCGCTGGATGGTGTCATATGATCCGTGTATGGAGGCTATAGGATGGTGTAATATGATCAGTTTATGGAGGTTACAGGATGGGTGTAAAATGGTCACTGTATGGAGTTGATAGGAAAGTGTAATATGGTCAGTGTATTGAGGCTATAGGATGGTGTAATATGATCAGTGTCTGGAGGCTATAGGATGGTGTAATATGATCAATGTATGGAGGCTACAGGATGGGTGTAATATGATCAGTGTCTGGAGGCTATAGGATGGTTTAATATGATCAGTTTATGGAGGCTACAGGATGGGTGTAATATGATCAGTGTCTGGAGGCTATAGGATGGTGTAATATGATCAGTTTATGGAGGCTACAGGATGGGTGTAAAATGGTCAGTGAATGGAGGCTATAGGATGGTGTAATATGATAGGTGTATGGAGGATATAGGATGATGTATTATGATCAGTGTATGGAGGCTAGAGGATGTTATCATATGATCAGTGTATGGAGGCTACAGAATGGGTGTAATATGATCAATGTATGGAGGCTACAGGATGGTGTAATATGATCGGTGTATGGAGGCTAATGGATGGTATAATATGATAAGGTTACGGAGGCTATAGGATGGTGTAATATGATAGGTGTATGGAGGATATAGGATGGTGTAATATGATCAGTGTATGGAGGCTACAGGATGGGTGTAATATGATCAGTGCGAGGAGGTCATAGGATGGTTTAATATGATCAGTGTATTGAAGCTATAGGATGGTGTGATGTAATCAGTGTGAGGTAGCTGCAGGATTGTGTAATATGATCAATGTTTCGACGCTATAGTATGGTGAAACATGATCAGTGTAAGGAGCCTATATTATGGAGTAATATGATCCGTTTATGGAGGCGACAGGATTTTGTAATATGATCAATGTATGGAGGCTACAGGATGGTGTAATATGATCAGTGTATGGAGGCTACAGGATGGTGTAATATGATCAGTGTATGGAGGTTATAGGATGGTGTAATATGATCAGTGGTAGGAGCCTATATGATGGTGTAATATGATCAGTGTATGGAGGCGACAGGATGGTGCAATAATATTAATGTATGGAGGCTATAGGATAGGTGTCATATGATCAGTGTTTGGAGGCTATAAGATGGTGAAATATGATCAATGCGTGGAGGTAATAGGATTGTGTAATATGATCAGTGTATTGAGACTATAGGATGTTTTGATATGATCAGTGTATGGAGGCTATAGTATGGTGAAATATGATCAGTGTAAGGAGCCTATATGATGGTGTAATACGATCAGGGTATGGAGGCGACGGGATGGTGCAATATGATCAATGTATGGAGGCTACAGGATGGTGTCATATGATCAGTTAATGGAGGCTATAGTATGGTGAAATTTGATCATTGTAAGGAGCCTATATGATGGTGTAATACGATCAGTGTATGGAGGCGACAGGATGGTGTAATATGATCAATGTATGGAGGCTACATGATGGTGTCATATGACCAGTGTATGGAGGCTATAGTATGGTGAAATATGATCTGTGTAAGGAGCCTATATGATGGTGTCATATGATCAGTGTATGGAGGCTACAGGATTGGTGTAATATGATCATTGTATGAAGGCTATAGGATGGTGTAATATGTCCAGTGTATGGAGGATACAGCATGGTGTCATATGATCAGTGTATGGAGCCTATAGGATAGGTGACATATGATGAGTGTATGGAGGCTATAGTATGGTCTAATATCATTAGTGTATGGTCGCTATAGGATGGTGCAATATGATCAGTGTATTGAGGCTATAGGATGGTGTAATATGATCAGTGTCTGGAGGCTACAGGATGGGTGTAATATGGTCAGTGTACGGAGGCTACAGGATGGGTGTAATATGTTCAGTGTATGGAAGTTATACGATGGTGTAATATGATCAGTGTATTGAGGCTATAGGATTGTTATCATATGATCAGTGTATGGAGGCTACAGGATGGGTGTAATATGATCAGTGTATGGAGGCTACAGGATGGTGTAATATGATCAGTGTATTGAGGCTATAGGATCGTGTAATATGATCAGTGAATAGAGGCTATAGGATAGTGTAATATGATCGGTGTATGGAGGCTAATGGATGGTGTAATATGATCAGTTTATGGAGGCTTCAGGATGGGTGTAAAATTGTCAGTGTATGGAGGTGATAGGATGATGTAATATGATCAGTGAATGGAGGCTTTAGGATGGTGTAATATGATAGGTGTATGGATGATATAGGATGGGTGTAATATGATCAGTGTATGTAGGCTAGAGGATGGGTGTAATATGATCCGTGTATGGAGGCTATAGGATGTTATCAAATGATCAGTGTATGGAGGCTACAGGATGGGTGTAATATGATCAATGTATGGAGGCAACAGGATGGTGTAATATGATCAGTGTATGGAGGCTACAGGATGGTGTAATATGATCAGTGTATTGAGGCTATAGGATCGTGTAATATGATCAGTGAATAGAGGCTATAGGTTGGTTGTAATATGATCCATGTATGGAGGCTTTAGGTATGTATCCTATGATCAGTGTATGGAGAGTAACAGGATGGGTGTACTATGATCAATGTATGGAGGAGACAGGATGGTGTCATATGATCAGTTTATGGAGGCTACAGGATGGGTGTAAAATGGTCAGTGTATGGAGATGATAGGATGATGTAATATGATCAGTGAATGGAGGCTATAGGATGGTGTAATATGATAGGTGTATGGAGGATATAGGATGGTTTAATATGATCAGTGTATTGAAGCTATAGGATGGTGTGATATGATCAGTGTGAGGACGCTGCAGGATTGTGTAATATGATCAATGTATCGACGCTATAGTATGGTGAAACATGATCAGTGTAAGGAGCCTATATGATGGAGTAATATGATCCGTGTATGAAGGCGACAGGATGGTGTAATATGATCAATGTATGGAGGCTACAGGATGGTGTAATATGATCAGTGTATGGAGGCTATAGGATGGTGTAATATGATCTGTGGAAGGAGCCCGAATGATGGTGTATTATGATCAGTGTATGGAGGCGACAGGATGGTGCAATAATATTAATGTATGGAGGCTATAAGATAGGTGTCATATGATCAGAGTTTGGAGGCTATAGGATGGTGTAATATAATCAATGCGTGGAGGTAATAGGATGGTGTAATATGATCAGTGTATTGAGGCTATAGGATGTTGTGATATGATCAGCGAATGGAGGCTATAGGATGGGTGTAATATGATCAGTGTATGATGGTCATAGGATGGTGTAATATGATCAGTGTATTGAGGCTATAGGATGGTGTAATATGATCAGTGTCTGGAGGCTACAGGGTGGGTGTAATATGATCAGTGTACGGAGGCTACAGGATGGGTGTAATATGATCAGTGTATGAAGGCTATTGGATGGGGTAAAGGTGATCAGTATAAGGAGGGTACAGGATGGTGACGTATGATCAGTGTATGGAGGCTATAGGATAGGTGTCATATGATCAGTCTACGGATGCTATAGTATGGAGTAATATCATGGTGTGTATGGTCGCTATAGGATGGTGTAATATGATCAGTGTATGGAGGCTATAGTATGGTGAAATATGATCAGTGTAAGGAGCCTATATGATGGTGTAATACGATCAGTGTATGGAGGCGACAGGATGGTGTAATATGATCAATGTATGGAGGCTACAGGATGGTGTCATATGATCAGTGTTTGGAGGCTATAGTATGGTGAAATTTGATCAGCGTAAGCAGCCTATATGATGGTGTAATACGATCAGTGTATGGAGGCGACAGGATGGTGTAAGATGATCAATATATGGAGGCTCCATGATGGTGTCATATGATCAGTGTATGGAGGCTATAGTATGGTGAAATATGATCAGTGTAAGGAGCCTATATGATGGTGTCATATGATCAGTGTATGGAGGCTACAGGATTGGTGTAATACGATCATTGTATGAAGGCTATAAGATGGTGTAATATGTCCAGTGTATGGAGGATACAGCATGGTGTCATATGATCAGTGTATGGAGCCTATAGGATAGGTGACATATGATCAGTGTATGGAGGCTATAGGATAGGTGTAATATGATCAGTGTATGGTCGCTATAGGATGGTGCAATATGATCAGTGTATTGAGGCTATAGGATGGTGTAATATGATCAGTGTCTGGAGGCTACAGGATGGGTGTAATATGATCAGTGTACGGAGGCTACAGGATGGGTGTAATATATACAGTGTATGGAAGTTATACGATGGTGTAATATGATCAGTGTATTGAGGCTATAGGATGTTATCATATGATCAGTGTATGGAGGCTACAGGATGGGTGTAAAATGGTCAGTGAATGGAGGCTATAGGATGGTGTAATATGATAGGTGTATGGAGGATATAGGATGATGTATTATGATCAGTGTATGGAGGCTAGAGGATGTTATCATATGATCAGTGTATGGAGGCTACAGGATGGGTGTAATATGATCAATGTATGGAGGCTACAGGATGGTGTAATATGATCAGTGTATGGAGGCTACAGGATGGTATAATATGATCAGTGTATTGAGGCTATAGGATCGTGTAATATGATCAGTGAATAGAGGCTATAGGATAGTGTAATATGATCGGTGTATGGAGGCTAATGGATGGTATAATATGATAAGGTTACGGAGGCTATAGGATGGTGTAATATGATAGGTGTATGGAGGATATAGGATGGTGTAATATGATCAGTGTATGGAGGCTACAGGATGGGTGTAATATGATCAGTGCGAGGAGGTCATAGGATGGTTTAATATGATCAGTGTATTGAAGCTATAGGATGGTGTGATGTAATCAGTGTGAGGTAGCTGCAGGATTGTGTAATATGATCAATGTTTCGACGCTATAGTATGGTGAAACATGATCAGTGTAAGGAGCCTATATTATGGAGTAATATGATCCGTTTATGGAGGCGACAGGATTTTGTAATATGATCAATGTATGGAGGCTACAGGATGGTGTAATATGATCAGTGTATGGAGGCTACAGGATGGTGTAATATGATCAGTGTATGGAGGTTATAGGATGGTGTAATATGATCAGTGGTAGGAGCCTATATGATGGTGTAATATGATCAGTGTATGGAGGCGACAGGATGGTGCAATAATATTAATGTATGGAGGCTATAGGATAGGTGTCATATGATCAGTGTTTGGAGGCTATAAGATGGTGAAATATGATCAATGCGTGGAGGTAATAGGATTGTGTAATATGATCAGTGTATTGAGACTATAGGATGTTTTGATATGATCAGTGTATGGAGGCTATAGTATGGTGAAATATGATCAGTGTAAGGAGCCTATATGATGGTGTAATACGATCAGGGTATGGAGGCGACGGGATGGTGCAATATGATCAATGTATGGAGGCTACAGGATGGTGTCATATGATCAGTTAATGGAGGCTATAGTATGGTGAAATTTGATCATTGTAAGGAGCCTATATGATGGTGTAATACGATCAGTGTATGGAGGCGACAGGATGGTGTAATATGATCAATGTATGGAGGCTACATGATGGTGTCATATGACCAGTGTATGGAGGCTATAGTATGGTGAAATATGATCTGTGTAAGGAGCCTATATGATGGTGTCATATGATCAGTGTATGGAGGCTACAGGATTGGTGTAATACGATCATTGTATGAAGGCTATAAGATGGTGTAATATGTCCAGTGTATGGAGGATACAGCATGGTGTCATATGATCAGTGTATGGAGCCTATAGGATAGGTGACATATGATCAGTGTATGGAGGCTATAGTATGGTGTAATATCATTAGTGTATGGTCGCTATAGGATGGTGCAATATGATCAGTGTATTGAGGCTATAGGATGGTGTAATATGATCAGTGTCTGGAGGCTACAGGATGGGTGTAATATGGTCAGTGTACGGAGGCTACAGGATGGGTGTAATATGTTCAGTGTATGGAAGTTATACGATGGTGTAATATGATCAGTGTATTGAGGCTATAGGATTGTTATCATATGATCAGTGTATGGAGGCTACAGGATGGGTGTAATATGATCAGTGTATGGAGGCTACAGGATGGTGTAATATGATCAGTGTATTGAGGCTATAGGATCGTGTAATATGATCAGTGAATAGAGGCTATAGGATAGTGTAATATGATCGGTGTATGGAGGCTAATGGATGGTGTAATATGATCAGTTTATGGAGGCTACAGGATGGGTGTAAAATTGTCAGTGTATGGAGGTGATAGGATGATGTAATATGATCAGTGAATGGAGGCTTTAGGATGGTGTAATATGATAGGTGTATGGATGATATAGGATGGGTGAAATATGATCAGTGTATGTAGGCTAGAGGATGGGTGTAATATGATCCGTGTATGGAGGCTATAGGATGTTATCAAATGATCAGTGTATGGAGGCTACAGGATGGGTGTAATATGATCAATGTATGGAGGCAACAGGATGGTGTAATATGATCAGTGTATGGAGGCTACAGGATGGTGTAATATGATCAGTGTATTGAGGCTATAGGATCGTGTAATATGATCAGTGAATAGAGGCTATAGGTTGGTTGTAATATGATCCATGTATGGAGGCTTTAGGTATGTATCCTATGATCAGTGTATGGAGAGTAACAGGATGGGTGTACTATGATCAATGTATGGAGGAGACAGGATGGTGTCATATGATCAGTTTATGGAGGCTACAGGATGGGTGTAAAATGGTCAGTGTATGGAGATGATAGGATGATGTAATATGATCAGTGAATGGAGGCTATAGGATGGTGTAATATGATAGGTGTATGGAGGATATAGGATGGTGTAATATGATCACTGTATGGACGCTACAGGATGGGTGTAATATGATCAGTGCGAGGAGGTCATAGGATGGTTTAATATGATCAGTGTATTGAAGCTATAGGATGGTGTGATATGATCAGTGTGAGGACGCTGCAGGATTGTGTAATAAGATCAATGTATCGACGCTATAGTATGGTGAAACATGATCAGTGTAAGGAGCCTATATGATGGAGTAATATGATCCGTGTATGAAGGCGACAGGATGGTGTAATATGATCAATGTATGGAGGCTACAGGATGGTGTAATATGATCAGTGTATGGAGGCTACAGGATGGTGTAATATGATCTGTGGAAGGAGCCCGTATGATGGTGTAATATGATCAGTGTATGGAGGCGACAGGATGGTGCAATAATATTAATGTATGGAGGCTATAAGATAGGTGTCATATGATCAGAGTTTGGAGGCTATAGGATGGTGTAATATAATCAATGCGTGGAGGTAATAGGATGGTGTAATATGATCAGTGTATTGAGGCTATAGGATGTTGTGATATGATCAGCGAATGGAGGCTATAGGATGGGTGTAATATGATCAGTGTATGGAGGTCATAGGATGGTGTAATATGATCAGTGTATTGAGGCTATAGGATGGTGTAATATGATCAGTGTCTGGAGGCTACAGGGTGGGTGTAATATGATCAGTGTACGGAGGCTACAGGATGGGTGTAATATGATCAGTGTATGAAGGCTATTGGATGGGGTAAAGGTGATCAGTATAAGGAGGGTACAGGATGGTGACGTATGATCAGTGTATGGAGGCTATAGGATAGGTGTCATATGATCAGTCTACGGATGCTATAGTATGGAGTAATATCATGGTGTGTATGGTCGCTATATGATGGTGTAATATGATCAGTGTATGGAGGCTATAGTATGGTGAAATATGATCAGTGTAAGGAGCCTATATGATGGTGTAATACGATCAGTGTATGGAGGCGACAGGATGGTGTAATATGATCAATGTATGGAGGCTACAGGATGGTGTCATATGATCAGTGTTTGGAGGCTATAGTATGGTGAAATTTGATCAGCGTAAGCAGCCTATATGATGGTGTAATACGATCAGTGTATGGAGGCGACAGGATGGTGTAAGATGATCAATATATGGAGGCTCCATGATGGTGTCATATGATCAGTGTATGGAGGCTATAGTATGGTGAAATATGATCAGTGTAAGGAGCCTATATGATGTGTCATATGATCAGTGTATGGAGGCTACAGGATTGGTGTAATACGATCATTGTATGAAGGCTATAAGATGGTGTAATATGTCCAGTGTATGGAGGATACAGCATGGTGTCATATGATCAGTGTATGGAGCCTATAGCATAGGTGACATATGATCAGTGTATGGAGGCTATAGGATAGGTGTAATATCATTACTGTATGGTCGCTATAGGATGGTGCAATATGATCAGTGTATTGAGGCTATAGGATGGTGTAATATGATCAGTGTCTGGAGGCTACAGGATGGGTGTAATATGATCAGTGTACGGAGGCTACAGGATGGGTGTAATATATACAGTGTATGGAAGTTATACGATGGTGTAATATGATCAGTGTATTGAGGCTATAGGATGTTATCATATGATCAGGTATGGAGGCTACAGGATGGGTGTAATATGATCAATGTATGGAGGCTACAGGATGGTGTAATATGATCAGTGTCTGGAGGCTACAGGATGGTGTAATATGATCAGTGTATTGAGGCTATAGGATAGTGTAATATGATCGGTGTATGGAGGCTAATGGATGGTGTAATATGATAAGTGTATGGAGGCTGCAGGATGGGTGTAATATGATCAGTGTCTGGATGCTACAGGATGGTGTAATATGATCAGTGTATGGAGGCTATAGGTTGGTTGTAATATGATCCATGTATGGAGGCTTTAGGTGTGGATCCTATGATCAGTGTATGGAGGCTACAGGATGGGTGTAATATGATCAATGTATGGAGACGACAGGATGGTGTCATATGATCAGTGTCTGGAGGCTATAGGATAGTGTAATATGATCAGTTTATGAAGGCTACAGAATGGGTGTAAAATTTTCAGTGTATGGAGATGATAGGATGATGTAATATGATCAGTGAATGGAGGCTATAGGATGGTGTAATTTGATAGGTGTATGGAGGATATAGGATGGTGTAATATGATCAGTGTATGGAGGCTACAGGATTGGTGTAATATGATCAGTGCGAGGAGGTCATAGGATAGTTTAATATGATCAGTGTATTGAAGCTATAGGATGGTGTGATATGATCAGTGTAAGGAGCCTATATGATGGAGTAATATGATCCGTGTATGGAGGCTACAGGATCGTGTAATATGATCAGTGTATGGAGGCTATAGGATGGGTTAATATGATCAGTGGAAGGAGCCTATATGATGGTGTAATATGATCAGTGTATGGAGGCGACAGGATGGTGTAATAATATTAATGTATGGAGGCTATAGGATATGTGTCATATGATCAGTGTTTGGAGGCTATAGGATGGTGTAATATGATCAATACGTGGAGATAATAGGATGGTGTAATATGATCAGTGTATTGAGGCTATAGGATGTTGTGATATGATCAGTGAATGGAGGCTATAGGATGGGTGTAATATGATCAGTGTATGGAGGTCATAGGATGGTGTAATATGATCAGTTTATTGAGGCTATAGGATGTTGTGATATGATCAGTGAATGGAGGCTATAGGATGGGTGTAATATGATCAGTTTATGGAGGTCATAGGATGGTGTAATATGATCAGTGTATTGAGGCTATAGGATGGTGTAATATGATCAGTGTCTGGAGGCTACAGGGTGGGTGTAATATGATCAGTGTACGGAGGCTACAGGATGGGTGTAATATTATCAGTGTATGAAGGCTATTGGATGGTGTAATGGTGATCAGTATAAGGAGGGTACAGGATGGTGACGTATGATCAGTTTATGGAGGCTATAGGATAGGTGTCTTATGATGAGTCTACGGATGCTATAGTGTGGTGTAATATCATTAGTGTATGGTCGCTATAGGATGGTGTAATATGATCAGTGTATGGAGGCTATAGTATTGTGAAATATGATCAGTGTAAGGAGCCTATATGATGGTGTAATACGATCAGGGTATGGAGGCGACAGGATGGTGTAATATGATCAATGTATGGAGGCTACAGGATGGTGTCATATGATCAGTGTATGGAGGCTATAGTATGGTGAAATATGATCAGTGAAAGGAGCCATATGATGGTTTAATACGATCAGTGTATGGAGGCGACAGGATGGTGTAATATGATCAATGTATGGAGGCTAATGGATGGTGTCATATGATCAGTGTATGGAGGCTATAGTATGGTGAAATATGATCAGTGTAAGGAGCCTGTATGATGGTGTCATATGATCAGTGTATGGAGGTTATATGATAGGTGACATATGGTCAGTGTACGGATGCTATAGTATGGTGTAATATCATTAGTGTATGGTCGCTATAGGATGGTGCAATATGATCAGTGTATTGAGGCTATAGGATGGTGTATTATGATCAGTGTCTGGAGGCTACAGGATGGGTGTAATATGACCAGTGTACGGAGGCTACAGGATGGGTGTAATATGTTCAGTGTATGGAAGTTATATGATGGTGTAATATGATCAGTGTATTGAGGCTATAGGATCGTGTAATATGATCAGTATATGGAGGCTATAGAATAGTGTAATATGATCGGTGTATGGAGGCTAATGGATGGTGTAAAATGATAAGTGTGTGGAGGCTACAGGATAGGTGTAATATGATCAGTATATGGATGCTATTGGATGGGTGTAATATGATCAGTGTATGGAGGCTATAGGATGGTGTTATATGATAGGTGTATGGAGGATATAGGATGATGTAATATGATCAGTGTATGGAGGCTAGAGGATGGGTGTAATATGATCCGTGTATGGAGGTTATAGGATGTTATCATATGATCAGTGTATGGAGGCTACAGGATGGGTGTAATATGATCAATGTATGGAGGCTACAGGATGGTGTAATATGATCAGTGTATGGAGGCTACAGGATGGTGTAATATGATCAGTGTCTGGAGGCTACAGGATAGGTGTAATATGATCGGTATATGGAAGCTATAGGATGGGAATAATATGATCAGTGTCTAGATGCTACAGGATGGTGCAATATGATCAGTGTATGGAGGCTATAGGTTTGTTGTAATATGATCAGTTTATGGAGGTTACAGGATGGGTGTAAAATGGTCACTGTATGGAGTTGATAGGAAAGTGTAATATGGTCAGTGTATTGAGGCTATAGGATGGTGTAATATGATCAGTGTCTGGAGGCTATAGGATGGTGTAATATGATCAATGTATGGAGGCTACAGGATGGGTGTAATATGATCAGTGTCTGGAGGCTATAGGATGGTTTAATATGATCAGTTTATGGAGGCTACAGGATGGGTGTAATATGATCAGTGTATGGAGGTCATAGGATGGTGTAATATGATCATTGTATTAAGGCTATAGGATGGTGTAATATGATCAGTGTACGGAGGCTACAGGATGGGTGTAATATGATCAGTGTATGAAGGCTATTGGATGGTGTAATATGATCAGTATAAGGAGGATACAGGATGGTGTCGTATGATCAGTGTATGGAGGCTATAGGATAGGTGTCATATGATCAGTCTATGGATGCTATAGTATGTTGTAATATCATTAGTGTATGGTCGCTATAGGATGGTGCAATATGATCAGTGTATTGAGGCTATAGGATGGTGTAATATGATCAGTGTTTGGAGGCTACAGGAATGGTGTAATATGATCAGTGTACGGAGGCTACAGGATAGGTGTAATATGTTCAGTGTATGGATGATATAGGATGGGTGTAATATGATCAGTGTCTAGATGCTACAGGATGGTGCAATATGATCCGTGTATGGAGGCTATAGGTTGGTTGTAATATGATCCGTGTATGGAGGCTTTAGGTATGTATCCTATTATCAGTGTATGGAGGCTTAAGGATGGGTGTAATATGATCCGTGTATGGAGGATACAGCATGGTGTCATATGATCAGTGTATGGAGGCTATAGGATGGGTGTAATATGGTCAGTGTCTGGATGCTACAGGATGGTGTCATATGATCAGTGTCTGGAGGCTATAGGATGGTGTAATATGATCAGTTTATGGAGGCTACAGGATGGGTGTAAAATGGTCAGTGTATGGAGGTGATAGGATGATGTAATATGATCAGTGAATAGAGGCGTTAGGATGGTGTAATATGATAGGTGTATGGAGGATATAGGATGATGTAATATGAACAGTGTATGGAGGCTAGAGGATGGGTGTAATATGATCCGTGTATGGAGGCTATAGGATGTTATCCTATGATCAGTGTACGGAGGTCATAGGATGGTGTAATATGATCAGTGTAAGGAGCCTATTTGATGGTGTCATATGATCAGTGTATGGAGGATACAGCATGGTGTCATATGATCAGTGTATGGAGGCTATAGGATGGGTGTAATATGGTCAGTGTCTGGATGCTACAGGATGGTGTCATATGATCAGTGTCTGGAGGCTATAGGATGGTGTAATATGATCAGTTTATGGAGGCTATAGGATGGGTGTAAAATGGTCAGTGTATGGAGGTGATAGGATGATGTAATATAATCAATGAATAGAGGCGTTAGGATGGTGTAATATGATAGGTGTATGGAGGATATAGGATGATGTAATATGAACAGTGTATGGAGGCTAGAGGATGGGTGTAATATGATCCGTGTATGGAGGCTATAGGATGTTATCCTATGATCAGTGTATGGAGGCTACAGGATGGGTGTAATATGATCAATGTATGGAGGCTACAGGATGGTGTAATATGATCAGTGTATGGAGGCTACAGGATGGTGTAATATGATCAGTGTATTGAGGCTATAGGATCGTGTAATATGATCAGTGAATAGAGGCTATAGGATGGGTGTAATATGATCAGTGCGAGGAGGTCATAGGATGGTTTAATATGATCAGTGTATTGAAGCTATAGGATGGTGTGATATGATCAGTGTGAGGACGCTGCAGGATTGTGTAATATGATCAATGTATCGACACTATAGTATGGTGAAACATGATCAGTGTAAGGAGCCTATACGATGGAGTAATATGATCCGTGTATGGAGGCTACAGGATGGTGTAATATGATGAATGTATGGAGGCTACAGGATGGTGTAATATGATCAGTGTATGGAGGGTACAGGATGGTGTAATATGATCAGTGTATGGAGGCTATAGGATGGTGTAATATGATCAGTGTATGGAGGCGACAGGATGGTGCAATAATATTAATGTATGGAGGCTATAGGATAGGTGTCATATGATCAGTGTTTGGAGGCTATAGGATGGTGTAATATGATCAATGCGTGGAGGTAATAGGATGGTGTAATATGATCAGTGTATTGAGGCTATAGGATGTTGTGATATGATCAGTGAATGGAGGCTATAGGATGGGTGTAATATGATCAGTGTATGGAGGTCATAGGATGGTGTAATATGATCAGTGTATTGAGGCTATAGGATGGTGTAATATGATGTGTATGGAGGCGACAGGATGGTGCAATAATAGTAATGTATGGAGGCTATAGGATAGGTGTCATATGATCAGTGTATGGAGGCTATAGTATGGTGAAATATGATCTGTGTAAGGAGCTTATATGATGGTGTCATATGATCAGTGTATGGAGGCTACAGGATTTTTGTAATATGATCCATGTATGGAGGCCGTAGGTATGTATCCTATGACCAGTGTATGGAGGCTACAGGATGGGTGTAATATGATCAATGTATGGAGGTTATAGGATAGGTGACATATGGTCAGTGTATGGAGGCTATAGTATGGTGTAATATCATTAGTGTATGGTCGCTATAGGATGGTGCAATATGATCAGTGTATTGAGGCTATAGGATGGTGTAATATGATCAGTGTCTGGAGGCTACAGGATGGGTGTAATATGATCAGTGTATGGAGGTTACAGGATGGGTGTAATATGTTCAGTGTATGGAAGTTATGCGATGGTGTAATATGATCAGTGTATTGAGGCTATAGGTTCGTGTAATATGATCAGTGAATAGAGGCTATAGGATAGTGTAATATGATCGGTGTATGGAGGCTAATGGATGATGTAATATGATAAGTGTCTGGAGGCTACAGGATAGGTGTGATATGATCGGTATATGGATGCTATAGGATGGGTGTAATATGATCAGTGCCTAGATGCTACAGGATGTTGCAATATGATCAGTGTATGGAGGCTATAGGATGGTGTAATATGATAGATGTATGGAGGATATAGGATGATGTAATATGATCAGTGTATGGAGGCTAGAGGATGGGTGTAATATGATCCGTGTATGGAGGCTATAGGATGTTATCATATGATCAGTGTATGGAGGCTACAGGATGGGTGTAATATGATCAATGTATGGAGGCTACAGGATGGTGTAATATAATAAGTGTCTGGAGGCTACAGGATAGGTGTAATATGATCAGTATAAGGAGGATAAAGGATGGTGTCGTATGATCAGTGTATGGAGGCTATTGGATGGTGTAATATGATCAGTATAAGGAGGATACAGGATTTTGTCGTATGATCAGTGTATGGAGGCTATAGGATAGATGTCATATGATCAGTCTATGGATGCTATAGTATGGTGTAATATCATTAGTGTATGGTCGCTATAGGAGGGTGCAATATGGTCAGTGTATTGAGGCTATAGGATGGTGTAATATGATCAGTGTTTGGAGGCTACAGGAATGGTGTAATATGATCAGTGTCTAGATGCTACAGGATGGTGCAATATGATCAGTGTATGGAGGCTATAGGTTGGTTGTAATATGATCCGTGTATGGAGGCTTTAGGTATGTATCCTATGATCAGTGTATGGAGGCTACAGGATGGGTGTAATATGATCCGTGTATGGAGGCTATAAGGTGGTTTAATATGATCAGTTTATGGAGGCTACAGGATGGGTGTAATATGATCAGTGTATGGAGGTCATAGGATGGTGTAATATGATCAGTGTAAGGAGCCTATTTGATGGTGTCATATGATCAGTGAATGGAGGCTATAGGATGGGTGTAATATGATCAGTGTATGGAGGTCATAGGATGGTGTAATATGATCAGTGTATTGAGGCTATAGGATGGTGTAATATGATCAGTGTATTGAGGCGACAGGATGGTGCAATAATAGTAATGTATGGAGGCTATAGGATAGGTTTCATATGACCAGTGTATGGAGGCTATAGTATGGTGAATTATGATCAGTGTAAGGAGCTTATATGATGGTGTCATATGATCAGTGTATGGAGGCTACAGGATTTTTGTAATATGATCCTTGTATGGAGGCTTTAGGTATGTATCCTATGACCAGTGTATGGAGGCTACAGGATGGGTGTAATATGATCAATGTATGGAGGTTATAGGATAGGTGACATATGGTCAGTGTATGGAGGCTATAGTATGGTGTAATATCATTAGTGTATGGTCGCTATAGGATGGTGCAATATGATCAGTGTATTGAGGCTATAGGATGGTGTAATATGATCAGTGTCTGGAGGCTACAGGATGGTGTAATATGATAGGTGTATGGAGGATATAGGATGATGTAATATGATCAGTGTATGGAGGCTAGAGGATGGGTGTAATATGATCCGTGTATGGAGGCTATAGGATGTTATCATATGATCAGTGTATGGAGGCTACAGGATGGGTGTAATATGATCAATGTATGGAGGCTACAGGATGGGTGTAATATGTTCAGTGTATGGAAGTTATGCGATGGTGTAATATGATCAGTGTATTGAGGCTATAGGATCGTGTAATATGATCAGTGAATAGAGGCTATAGGATAGTGTAATATGATCGGTGTATGGAGGCTAATGGATGGTGTAATATGATAAGTGTCTGGAGGCTACAAGATAGGTGTAATATGATCGGTATATGGATGCTATAGGATGGGTGTAATATGATCAGTGTCTAGATGCTAGAGGATGTTGCAATATGATCAGTGTATGGAGGCTATAGGATGGTGTAATATGATAGATGTATGGAGACTACAGGATGGTGTAATATGATCAGTGTATGGAGGCTACAGGATGGTGTAATATAATAAGTGTCTGGAGGCTACAGGATAGGTGTAATATGATCGGTATATGGATGCTATAGGATGGGTGTAATATGATCAGTGTCTAGATGCTACAGGATGGTGCAATATGATCAGTGTATGGAGGCTATATGTTGGTTGTAATATGATCCGTGTATGGGGGCTTTAGATATGTGTCCTATTATCAGTGTATTGAGGCTACAGGATGGGTGTAATATGATCAATGTATGGAGGCGAAAGGATGGTGTCATATGATCCGTGTATGGAGGCTATAGGATGGTGTAATATGATCAGTTTATGGAGGCTACAGGATGTGTGTAATATGATCAGTGTATGGAGGTCATAGGATGGTGTAATATGATCAGTGTATTGAGGCTATAGGATGGTGTAATATGATCAGTGTCTGGAGGCTACAGGTTGGGTGTAATATGATCAGTGTACGGAGGCTACAGGATGGGTGTAATATGATCAGTATATGAAGGCTAATGGATGGTGTAATATGATCAGTATAAGGAGGATACAGGATGGTGTCGTATGATCAGTGTATGGAGGCTATAGGATAGATGTCATATGATCAGTCTATGGATGCTATAGTATGGTGTAATACATTAGTGTATGGTCGCTATAGGATGGTGCAATATGATCAGTGTATGGAGGCTACAGGATGGGTGTAATATGATCAGTGTCTAGATGCTACAGGATGGTGCAATATGATCAGTATATGGAGGCTATAGGTTGGTTGTAATATGATCCGTGTATGGAGGCTTTAGGTATGTATCCTATGATCAGTGTATGGAGGCTACAGGATGGGTGTAATATGATCAATGTATGGAGTTGATAGGATGATGTAATATGGTCAATGTATTGAGGCTATAGGATGGTGTAATATGATCAGTGAATGGAGGCTATAGGATGGTGTAATATGATAGGTGTATGGAGGATATAAGATGATGTAATATGATCAGTGTATGGAGGCTACAGGATGGGTGTAATATGATCCGTGTATGGAGGCTATAGGATGGTTTAATATGATCAGTTTATGGAGGCTACAGGATGGGTGCAATATGATCAGTGTATGGAGGCTACAGGATGGGTGTAATATCATTAGTGTATGGTCGCTATAGGATGGTACAATATGATCAGTGTATTTAGGCTATAGGATGGTGTAATATGATCAGTGTTTGGAGGCTACAGGATTGGTGTAATATGTTCAGTGTATGGAGGATACAGCATGGTGTCATTTGATCAGTGTAAGAAGGTTATAGGATAGGTGACATATGGTCAGTGTATGGAGGCTATAGTATGGTGTAATATCATTAGTGTATGGTCGCTATAGGATGGTGCAATATGATCAGTGTATTGAGGCTATAGGATGGTGTAATATGATCAGTGTCTGGAGGCTACAGGATGGGTGTAATATGATCAGTGTACGGAGGTTACAGGATTGGTGTAATATGTTCAGTGTATGGAAGTTACACGATGGTGTAATATGATCAGTGTATTGAGGCTATAGGATCGTGTAATATGATCAGTGAATAGAGGCTATAGGATAGTGTAATGTGATCGGTGTATGGAGGCTAAGGGATGGTGTAATATGATAAGTGTATGGAGGCTACAGGATGGGTGTAATATGATCAGTATATGGAGGCTATAGGATGGGTGTAATATGATCAGTGTCTGGATGCTACAGGATGGTGTAATATGATCAGTGTATGGAGGCTATAGGTTGGTTGTAATATGATCCATGTATGGAGGCTTTAGGTATGTATCCTATGATCAGTGTATGGAGGCTACAGGATGGGTGTAATATAATCAATGTATGGAGGCGACAGGATGGTGTCATATGATCAGTGTCTGGAGGCTATAGGATGGTGTAATATGATCAGTTTATGGAGGCTACAGGATGGGTGTAAAATGGCGAGTGTATGGAGGTGATAGGATGATGTAATATGTTCAGTGAATGGAGGCTATAGGATGGTGTAATATGACAGGTGTATGGAGGATATAGGATGATGTAATATGATCAGTGTATGGAGGCTAGAGGATGGGTGTAATATGATCCGTGTATGGAGGCTATAGGATGTTATCATATGATCAGTGTATGGAGGCTACAGGATGGGTGTAATATGATCAATGTATGGAGGCTACAGGATGGTGTAATCTGATCAGTGTATGGAGGCTACAGGATGGTGTAATATGATCAGTGTATTGAGGCTATAGGATCGTGTAATATGATCAGTGAATAGAGGCTATAGGATAGTGTAATATGATCGGTGTATATTGGCTAATGGATGGTGTAATATGATAAGTGTATGGAGGCTACAAGATGGGTGTAATATGATCAGTGTCTGGATGCTACAGGATGGTGTAATATGATCAGTGTATGGAGGCTATAGGTTGGTTGTAATATGATCAGTGTATGGAGGCTATAGGATGTATCCTGTGATCAGTGTATGGAGGCTACAGGATGGTGTCATATGATCAGTGTCTGGAGGCTATAGGATGGTGTAATATGATGAGTTTATGGAGGCTACAGGATGGGTGTAAAATGGTCAGTGTATGGAGTTGATAGGATGATGTAATATGGTCAATGTATTGAGGCTATAGGATGGTGTAATATGATCAGTGAATGGAGGCTATAGGATGGTGTAATATGATCAGTGCGTGGAGGTTATCGGATGGTGTAATATGATCAGTGAATGGAGGCTACAGGATGGGTGTAATATGATCCGTGTATGGAGGCTATAGGATGGTGTAATATGATCAGTGTATGGAGGCTATAGGATGGTGTAATATGATCAGTGTCTGGAGGCTACAGGGTGGGTGTAATATGATCAGTGTATGGAGGCTGTAGGATGGCGCAATATCATCAGTGTATTGAGGCTATAGGATGGTGTAATATGATCAGTATATTGAGGCTATAGGATGGTGTAATATGATCAGTGTATGGAGGCTACAGGATGGTGTCATATGATCAGTTTATGGAGGCTACAGGATGGGTGCAATATGATCAGTGTATGGAGGCTACAGGATGGGTGTAATATCATTAGTGTATGGTCGCTATAGGATGGTACAATATGATCAGTGTACTGAGGCTACAGGATGGGTGTAATATGTTCAGTGTATGGAGGTCATAAGATGGTGTAATATGATCAGTATATTGAGGCTATAGGATTGTGTAATATGATCAGTGTCTGGAGGCTACAGGATATGTGCAATAGGATCAGTGTATGGAGGTCATAAGATGGTGTAATATGATCAGTGTATGGAGGCTATAGGATGGTGTAATATGAACTGTGCGTGGAGGCTATAGGATGGTGTAATATGATCAGTGTATGGAGGCTATAGGATGGGTGTAATATGATCCGTGTATGGAGGCTATAGGATTGTATCATATGATCAGTGTATGAAGGCTACAGGATCGGTGTAATATGATCAATGTATGGAGGCGACAGTATGGTGTAATATGATCAGTTTATGGAGGCTACAGGATGGTTTAATATGATCAGTTTATGGAGGCTACAGGATGGGTGTCATATGCTCAGTGTATGGAGGTCATAGGATGGTGTAATATGATCAGTGTCTGGAGGCTATAGGATGGTGTAGTATGATCAGTGTATGGACGATATAGGATAGGTGTAATATGATCAGTGTTTGTAGGCTATAGGATGGTGTATATGATCAGTGTACGAAGGCTACAGGATGGGTGAAATACGATCCGTGTATGGAGGCTATAGGATGGTGTAATATGATCAGTGTATGGAGGCTACAGGGTGGTGAAATATGATCAGTGTCTGGAGGCTACAGAATGGTGTAATATGATCAGTTTTTGGACACTAAAGGATGGTGTAATATGATCAGTGTATTGAGGCTATAGGATGGCGCAATATGATCAGTGTATGGAGGCTTTAGATGGTGTATATGATCAGTGTCTGGAGGCTAAAGATGGTGTCATATGATCAGTGTTTGGAGGCTATAGGATGGTGTAATATGATCAGTTTATGGAGGCTACAGGATGGGTGCAATATGAACAGTGTATGGTGGTCATAGGATGGTGTAATATGATCAGTGTCTGGAGGCTATAGGATGGTTTAATATGATCAGTGTCTGGAGTCTATAGGATGATGTAATATGATCAGTGTATGGAGGCTAGAGGATGGGTGTAATATGATCCGTGTATGGAGGCTATAGGATGTTATCATATGATCAGTGTATGGAGGTTATAGGATGGTGTAATATCATTAGTGTATGGTCGCTATAGGATGGTGCAATATGATTATTGTATGGAGGCGACAGGATGGTGTAATATGATCAGTGTTTGGAGGCTACAGGCTGGGTGTAATATGATCAGTGTACGGAGGCTACAGGATGGGTGTAATATGATCAGTGATTGGAGGCTATAGGATGGTGTAATAAGATCAGTTTATGGAGGCTACAGGATGGGTGCAATATGATCAGTGTATGGAGGCTATAGGTTGGGTGTAATATGATCCGTGTATGGAGGCTATAGGATGGGTGTCATATGATCAGTGTATGGAGGCTATAGGATGGTGTAATATGATCAGTGTATGGAGGCTATAGGATGGTGTAATATGATCAGTGAATGGAGGCTATAGGATGGTGTAATATGATCAGTGTATGGAGGCTATAGGATGGTGTAATATGATCATTGTGTGGAGGTTATAGGATGGTGTAATATGATCAGTGTATTGAGGCTATAGGATGGTTTAATATGATCAGTTTATGGAGGCTACGGGATGGGTGCAATATGAACAGTGTATGGAGGTCATAAGATGGTGTAATATGATAAGTGTATTGAGGCTATAGGATGGTGTAATATGATCAGTGTCTGGAGGCTACATGGTGGGTGTAATATGATCAGTGTATGGAGGCTATAGGATAGTTGTCATATGATCAGTGTATGGAGGCTATTGGATGGTGTAATATGATCAGTGTATTGAGGCTATAGGATGGTGTCGTATGATCAGTGTATGGAGGCTATAGGATAGGTGTCATATGATCAGTCTATGGATGCTATAGTATGGTGTAATATCATTAGTGTATGGTCGCTATAGGATGGTGCAATATGATCAGTGTATTGAGGCTATAGGATGGTGTAATATGATCAGTGTACGGAGGCTACAGGATGGGTGTAATATGATCAGTGTATGGAGGCTATAGGATGGTGTCGTATGATCAGTGTATGGAGGCTATAGGATAGGTGTCATATGATCAGTGTTTGGAGGCTATAGGATGATGTAATATGATCAGTGCGTGGAGGTTATATGATGGCGTAATATGATCAGTGTATTGAAGCTATAGGATCGTGTAATATGATCAGAGAATGGAGGCTATAGGATGGCGCAATATGATCAGGGTATGGAGGCTATAGGTTGGGTGTAATATGATCCGTGTATGGAGGCTATAGGATGGGTGTCATATGATCAGTGTCTGGAGGCTACATGATGGTGTCATATGATCAGTGTCAGGAGGCTATAGGATGGTTAATATGATCAGTTTATGGAGGCTACAGGATGGGTGCAATACGATCAGTGTATGGAGGTCATAGGATGGTGTAATATGATCAGTGGAAGGAGCCTATAGGATGGTGTAATATGATCAGTGTATGGAGGCTATAGGATGGGTGTAATATGATCAGTGTAGTGAGGCTACAGGATGGGTGTAATATGTTCAGTGTATGGTCGCTATAGGATGGTGTAATATGATCAGTGTATTGAAGCTATAGGATCGTGTAATATGATCAGTGAATGGAGGCTATAGGATAGGTGTCATATGATTAGTGAATGGAGGCTATAGGATGTTCTAATATGATCAGTATATGGTGGCTCTTGGATGGTGTAATATGATCAGTGTATGGAGGCTACAGGATGGTGTAATATGATCAGTGTATGGAGGCTATAAGATAGGTGTCATATGAACAGTGTATGGAGGCTACAGGATGGGTGTAATATGATCAGTGTATGGAGGCTATAGGATGGGTGTCATATGATCAGTGTATGGAGGCTATAGGATGGGTGCAATACGATCAGTGTATGGAGGTCATAGGATGGTGTAATATGATCAGTGAATGGAGGCTATAGGATGGTGCAATATGATCAGTGTATGGAGGCTATAGGTTGGGTGTAATATGATCCGTGTATGGAGGCTATAGGATGGTGTAATATGATCAGTGTATGGAGGCTACAGGATGGGTGTAATATGATCAGTGTATGGAGGCTATAGGATGGCGCAATATGATCAGTGTATGGAGGCTATAGGTTGGGTGTAATATGATCCGTGTTTGGAGGCTATAGGATGGGTGTCATATGATCAGTGTATTGAGGCTATAGGATAGGTGTCATATGATCAGTGTTTGGAGGCTATAGGATGGTGTAATATGATCAGTGAATGGAGGCTATAGGATGGGTGTAATATGATCAGTGTCTGGAGGCTATAGGATGGTTTAATATGATCAGTTTATGGAGGCTACGGGATGGGTGCAATATGAACAGTGTATGGAGGTCATAAGATGGTGTAATATGATAAGTGTATTGAGGCTATAGGATGGTGTAATATGATCAGTGTCTGGAGGCTACATGGTGGGTGTAATATGATCAGTGTACGGAGGCTATAGGATGGGTGTCATATGATCAGTGTATGGAGGTCATAAGATGGTGTAATATGATCAGTGTATTGAGGCTATAGGAT
Organism: Lampris megalopsis; assembly: GCA_022114975.2. Lineage (NCBI taxonomy): Eukaryota > Metazoa > Chordata > Actinopteri > Lampriformes > Lampridae > Lampris > Lampris megalopsis. The sequence continues at coordinate 247,470 of JAJHIY020000114.1, forward strand.
GGTGTCATATGATCAGTGTATGGAGGCTATAGGATGGTTTAATACGATCAGTGTATGGAGGCTATAGGATGGTGCAATATGATCAGTGTATTGAGGCTATAGGATGGTGTAATATGATCAGTGGACGAAGGCTACAGGATGGGTGAAATACGATCAGTGTACGGAGGCTGCAGGAAGGTGTAATATGATCAGTATATGGTGGCTATAGGATGGGTGTAATATGATCAGTGTCTTGATGCTACAGGATGGTGCAATATGATCAGTGGAAGGAGCCTATATGATGGTGTAATATGATCAGTGTATGGAGGCGACAGGATGTATCCTATGATCAGTGTATGGAGGCTACAGGATGGGTGTAATATGATCAGTGTATGGAGTTGATAGGATGGTGTAATATGATCAATGTATTGAGGCTATAGGATGGTGTAATATGATCAGTGAATGGAGGCTATAGGATGGTGTAATATGATAGGTGTATGGAGGATATAAGATGATGTAATATGATCAGTGTATGGAGGCTACAGGATGGTGTAATATGATCCGTGTATGGAGGCTATAGGATGATGTAATATGATAGGTGTATGGAGGATATAGGATGATGTAATATGATCAGTGTATGGAGGCTAGAGGATGGGTGTAATATGATCCGTGTATGGAGGCTATAGGTTGTCATATGATCAGTTTATGGAGGCTACGGGATGGGTGTCATATGATCAGTGTCTGGAGGCTATAGGATGGTGTAATATGATCAGTGCGTGGAGGTTATAGGATGGTGTAATATGATCAGTTTATGGAGGCTACAGGATATGTGCAATAGGATCAGTGTATGGAGGTCATAGGATAGTGTAATATGATCAGTGGAAGGAGCATATATGATGGTGTAATATGATCAGTGTATGGAGGCTATAGGATGGTGTAATATGATTAGTGTATGGAGGCTATAGGATGTTCTAATATGATCAGTGTATGGAGGCTACAGGATGGGTGTAATATGATCAGTGTATGGAGGCTATAGGATGGTGTCATATGATTAGTGAATGGAGGCTATAGGATGTTCTAATATGATCAGTGTCTGGAGGCTACAGGGTGGGTGTAATATGATCAGTGTCTAGCTATAGGATGGTGTAATATGATCAGTGTATTTAGGCTATAGGATGGTGTAATATGATCAGTGTATGGAGGCTTTAGATGGTGTAATATGTTCAGTGTATGGAAGTTATAGGATGGTGTAATATGATCAGTGTCTGGAGGCTATAGGATGGTTTAATATGATCAGTTTATGGAGGCTACAGGATGGGTGCAATATGATCAGTGTATGGAGGCTATAGGATGGTGTAATATGATCAGTGAATGGAGGCTATAGGATGGGTGTAATATGATCAGTGTATTGAGGATATGGGATGGTGTGATATGATCAGGTGAATGGAGGCTATATAATGGGTGTAATATAATCAGTGTATGGAGGCTATAGGATGTGTATAATATGATCAGTGAATGGAGCCTATAGGATGGGTGTAATATGATCAGTGTATTGAGGATATGGGATGATGTAATATGATCAGTGTATGGAGGTTATATGATGGTGTAATATGATCAGTGTATTGAGGCTATAGGATCGTGTAATATGATCAGTGAATAAAGGCTATAGTATGGTGTAATATGATCTGTGTATGGAGGCTAATGGATGGTGTAATATGATCAGTGTATTGGAGGCTACAGGATGGGTGTAATATGATCAGTGTCTGGAGGCTATAGGATGGTATCATATGATCAGTGAAAGGAGGCTATAGGATGGTGTAATATGATCCGTGTATGGAGGCTTTAGATATGTATCCTATGATCAGTGTATGGAGGCTACCGGATGGGTGTAATATGATCAATGTATGGAGGCGACAGGATGGTGTCATATGATCTGTGTATGGAGGATATAGGATGATGTAATATGATCTCTTTATGGAGGCTACAGGATGGATGTAAAATGGTCACTGTATGGAGTTGATAGGATGGTGTAATATGATCAGTGTTTGGAGGCTATAGGATGGTGTAATATGATCAGTGAATGGAGGCTATAGGATGGGTGTCATATGATCAGTGTCTGGAGGCTATATGATGGGTGTAATATGATCAGTGTCTGGAGGCTATAGGATGGTTTAATATGATCAGTTTATGGAGGCTACAGGATGGGTGCAATAGGATCAGTGTATGGAGGTCATAGGATGGTGTAATATGATCAGTGTCTGGAGGCTACAGGCTGGGTGTAATATGATCAGTGTACGGAGGCTACAGGATGGGTGTAATATGATCAGTGTTTGAAGGCTATTGGATGTTGTAATATGATCAGTATAAGGAGGATACAGGATGGTGTCGTATGATCAGTGTATGGAGGCTATAGGATGGTTAATATGATCAGTGTATTGAGGCTATAGGATGGTGTAATATGATCAGTGTATTGAGGCTATAGGATCGTGTAATATGATCAGTGTCTGGAGGCTATAGGATGGGTGTAATATGATCAGTGTCTTGATGCTACAGGATGGTGTAATATGATCAGTGGAAGGAGCATATATGATGGTGTAATATGATCAGTGTCTGGAGGCTAAAGGATGGTGTAATATGATCAGTGTTTGGACACTATAGGTTGGGTGTAATATGATCGGTGTATGGAGGCTATAGGATGGGTGTCATATGATCAGTGTATGGAAGTTATACGATGGTGTAATATGATCAGTGTATTGAGGCTATAGGATTGTGTAATATGATCAGTGAATAGAGGCTATAGGATTGTGTAATATGATCAGTGTATTGAGGCTATAGGATCGATGTAATATGATCAGTGTATGGAGGCTACAGGATGGTGTAATATGATCAGTGTCTGGAGGCTATAGGATGGCTTAATATGATAAGTTTATGTAAGCTACAGGATGGATGCAATATGAACAGTGTATGGAGGTCATAAGATGGTGTAATATGATCAGTGAATTGAGGCTATAGGATGGTGTAGTATGATCAGTGTCTGGAGGCTACAGGATGGTGTAATATGATCAGTTTACGGAGTCTATAGGATAGGTGTAATTTGATCAGTGTATGGAGGCTATAGGATGGTGTAATATGATCAGTGTATTGAGGCTATAGGATGGTGCAATATGATCAATGTATGGAGGCTATAGGATAGGTGTCATATGATCAGTCTATGGATGCTATAGTATGGTGTAATATCATTAGTGTATGGTCGCTATAGGATGGTGTAATATGATCAGTATAAGGAGGATACAGGATTGGTGTAATATGATCAGTGTATGGAGGCTACAGGATGGGTGTAATATGTTCAGTGTATGGAGGATATAGGATGGTGTAATATGATCAGTGTATGGAGGCTATAGGATCGTGTAATATGATCAGTGTATGGAGGCTATAGTATGGTGTAATATGATCAGTGTATTGAGGCTGTAGGATGGCGCAATATCATCCGTGTATGGAGGCTATAGGATGGTTGTCATATGATCAGTGTTTGGACACTATAGGATGGTGCAATATGATCAGTGTACTGAGGCTACAGGATGGGTGTAATATGTTCAGTGTATGGAAGTTATAGGATGGTGTAATATGATCAGTGTATTGAGGCTATAGGATCGTGTAATATGATCAGTGTCTGGAGGCTATAGTATGGTATAATATGATCAGTGTATGGAGGCTAATGGATGGTGTAATATGATCAGTGTATTGGAGGCTACAGGATGGGTGTAATATGATCAGTGTATGGAGGCTATAGGATGGTATCATATGATTAGTGAATGGAGGCTATAGGATGTATCCTATGATCAGTGTATGGAGGCTACAGGATGGGTGTAATATGATCAGTGTATGGAGTCGACAGGATGGTGTAATATGATCAGTGTCTGGAGGCTATAGGATGGGTGTCATATGATCAGTGTTTGGAGGCTATAGGATGGTGTAATATGATCAGTGAATGGAGGCTATAGGATGGTGTAATATGATCAGTGTATTGAGGATATAGGATGTGTAATATGATCAGTGTATGGAGGCTATAGGATGGTGTAATATGATCAGTGTATGGAGGCTACAGGATGGGTGTAATATGATCAATGTATGGAGGCTATAGGATGGTGTCATATGATCAGTTTATGGAGGCTACAGGATGGGTGTAAAATGGTCAGTGTATGGAGTTGATAGGATGGTGTAATATGGTCAGTGTATTGAGGCTATAGGATGGTGTAATATGATCAGTGAATGGAGGCTATAGGATGGTGTAATTTGATCAATGTATGGAGGCTAAAGGATGGGTGTAATATGATCAGTGTCTGGAGGCTATAGGATGGTGTAATATGATCAGTGAATGGAGGCTATAGGATGGTGTAATTTGATCAATGTATGGAGGCTACAGGATGGGTGTAATATGATCAGTGTGTGGAGGTCATAGGATGGTGTAATATGATCAGTGTATGAAGGCTATAGGATGGTGTAATATGATCAGTGTCTGGAGGCTACAGGTTGGGTGTAATATGATCAGTGTACGGAGGCTACAGGATGGGTGTAATACGATCAGTGTATGGAGGCTATAGGATGGTGTAATATGATCAGTGTATGGAGGCTACAGGGTGGTGAAATATGATCAGTAAAAGGAGCCATATGATGGTTTAATACGATCAGTGTATGGAGGCTATAGGATGGTGCAATATGATCAGTGTATTGAGGCTATAGGATGGTGTAATATGATCAGTGTATTGGAGGCTACAGGATGGGTGTAATATGATCAGTATATTGAGGCAACAGGATGGTGTAATATGATCAATGTATGGAGGCTACAGGATGGTGTCATATGATAAGTGTATTGAGGCTATAGGATGGCGCAATATGATCAGTGTATGGAGGCTATAGGTTGGGTGTAATATGATCCGTGTATGGAGGCTATAGGATGGGTGTCATATGATCAGTGTATGGAGGCTATAGGATAGGTGTCATATGATCAGTGTTTGGAGGCTATAGGATGGTGTAATATGATCAGTGAATGGAGGCTATAGGATGGTGTAATATGATCAGTGAATGGAGGCTATAGGATGGCGCAATATGAACAGTGTATGGAGGTCATAAGATGGTGTAATATGATCAGTGAATGGAGGCTATAGGATGGTGTAATATGATCAGTGTCTGGAGGCTATAGGATGGTTTAATATGATCAGTTTATGGAGGCTACAGGATGGGTGCAATATGAACAGTGTATGGAGGTCATAAGATGGTGTAATATGATCAGTGTATTGAGGCTATAGGATGGTGTAATATGATCAGTGTCTGGAGGCTATAGGATGGTTTAATATGATCAGTTTATGGAGGCTACGGGATGGGTGCAATATGAACAGTGTATGGAGGCTATAGGATGGTTTAATATGATCAGTGTCTGGAGGTTATAGGATGGTGTAATATGATCAGTTTATGGAGGCTACAGGATATGTGCAATATGATCAGTGTATGGAGGCTACAGGATGGGTGTAATATGATCAGTGAATGGAGGCTATAGGATGGTCTAATATGATCAGTGTACTGAGGCTACAGGATGGTGTAATATGATCAGTGTATGGAGGCTATAGTATGGTGTAATATGATCAGTGGAAGGAGCCTATATGATGGAGTAATATGATCGGTGTATGGAGGCTAATGGATGGTGTAATATGATCAGTGTATTGGAGGCTACAGGATGGGTGTAATATGATCAGTATATTGAGGCAACAGGATGGTGTAATATGATCAATGTATGGAGGCTACAGGATGGTGTCATATGATCAGTGTATGGAGGCTACAGGATGGTGTAATATGATCAGTGTATGTAGGCTAGAGGATGGGTGTAATATCATCAGTGTATTGGAGGCTATAGGATGGTGTAATATGATCAGTGTATGGAGGCTTTAGGATATGTATTATGATCCGTGTATGGAGGCTATGGGATGGGTGTCATATGATCAGTGTATGGAGGCTACAGGATAGGTGTCATATGATCAGTGTTTGGAGGCTATAGGATGGTGTAATATGATCAGTTTATGGAGGCTACAGGATGGGTGCAATATGAACAGTGTATGGAGGTCATAGGATGGTGTAATATGATCAGTGAATGGAGGCTATAGGATGGTGTAATATGATAGGTGTATGGAGGATATAGGATGATGTAATATGATCAGTGTATGGAGGCTAGAAGATGGGTGTAATATGATCTGTGTATGGAGGCTATAGGATGTTATCATATGATCAGTGTATGGAGGCTACAGGATGGTGTAATATGATCCGTGTATGGAGGCTATAGGATGGTTTAATATGATCAGTTTATGGAGGCTACAGGATGGGTGTAATATGATCAGTGTATGGAGACCATAGGATGGTGTAATATGATCAGTGTATTGAGGCTATAGGATGGTGTAATATGATCAGTGTCTGGAGGCTACAGGGTGGGTGTAATATGATCAGTTTACGGAGGCTACAGGATGGGTGTAATTTGATCCAGTGTTATGAAGGCTATTGGATGGTGTAATAATATCAATGTACGGAGGCTACAGGATGGTGTCATATGATCAGTGTATGGAGGCTATAGGATAGGTGTCATATGATCAGTCTATGGATGCTATAGTATGGTGTAATATCATTAGTGTATGGTCGCTATAGGATGGTGCAATATGATCAGTGTATTGAGGCTATAGGATGGTGTAATATGATCAGTGCTTGGAGGCTACAGGATGGGTGTAATATGTTCAGTGTATGGAGGATACAGCATGGTGTCATGATCAGTGTATGGAGGCTATAGGATAGGTGTCATATGATCAGTGTTTGGAGGCTATAGGATGATGTAATATGATCAGTGCATGGAGGTTATATGATGGCGTAATATGATCAGTGTACTGAGGCTACAGGATGGGTGTCATATGATCAGTGTTTGGAGGCTACAGGATTGGTGCAATATGATCAGTGTACTGAGGCTACAGGATGGGTGTAATATGTTCAGTGTATGGAAGTTATAGGATGGTGTAATATGATCAGTGTATTGTGGCTATAGGATCGTGTAATATGATCAGTGAATAAAGGCTATAGTATGGTATAATATGATCGGTGTATGGAGGCTAATGGATGGTGTAATATGATGAGTGTATTGGAGGCTACAGGATGGGTGTAATATGATCAGTGTATGGAGGCTATAGGTTGGTTGTCATATGATCCATGTATGGACGCTTTAGGTATGTATCCTATGATCAGTGTATGGAGGCTACAGGATGGGTGTAATATGATCAATGTATGGAGGCTACAGGATGGTGTAATATGATCAGTGTATGGAGGCTACAGGATGGTGTAATATGATCAGTGTATTGAGGCTATAGGATCGTGTAATATGATCAGTGAATAGAGGCTATAGGATAGTGTAATATGATCGGTGTATTTAGGCTAATGGATGGTGTAATATGATAAGTGTATGGAGGCTACAAGATGGGTGTAATATGATCAGTGTCTGGATGCTACAGGATGGTGTAATATGATCAGTGTATGGAGGCTATAGGTTGGTTGTAATATGATCCATGTATGGAGGCTTTAGTTATGTATCCTGTGATCAGTGTATGGAGGCTACAGGATGGTGTCATATGATCAGTGTCTGGAGGCTATAGGATGGTGTAATATGATCAGTTTATGGAGGCTACAGGATGGGTGTAAAATGGTCAGTGTATGGAGGTGATAGGATGATGTAATATGTTCAGTGAATGGAGGCTATAGGATGGTGTAATATGATAGGTGTATGGAGGATATAGGATGATGTAATATGATCAGTGTATGGAGGCTAGAGGATGGGTGTAATATGATCCGTGTATGGAGGCTATAGGATGTTATCATATGCTCAGTGTATGGAGGCTACAGGATGGGTGTAATATGATCAATGTATGGAGGCTACAGGATGGTGTAATATGATCAGTGTATGGAGGCTACAGGATGGTGTAATATGATCAGTGTATTGAGGCTATAGGATTGTGTAATATGATCAGTGAATAGAGGCTATAGGATAGTGTAATATGATCGGTGTATGGAGGCTAATGGATGGTGTAATATGATAAGTGTATGGAGGCTACAGGATGGGTGTAATATGATCAGTGTCTGGATGCTACAGGATGGTGCAATATGATCAGTGTATGGACACTATAGGTTGGTTGTAATATGATCCGTGAATGGGTTGCTATAGATATGTATCCTATGATCAGTGTATGGAGGCTACAGGATGGGTGTAATATGATCAATGTATGGAGGCGACAGGATGGTGTCATATGATCCGTGTATGGAGGCTATAGGATGGTGTAATATGATCAGTTTATGGAGGCTACAGGATGGGTGTAAAATGGTCACTGTATGGAGTTGATAGGATGGTGTAATATGGTCAGTGTATTGAGGCTACAGGATGGGTTTAATATGATCAGTGAATGGAGGCTATAGGATGGTTTAATATGATCAGTTTATGGAGGCTAAAGGATGGGTGTAATATGATCAGTGTATGGAGGTCATAGGATGGTGTAATATGATCAGTGTCTGGAGGCTACAGGTTGGGTGTAATATGATCAGTGTACGGAGGCTACAGGATGGGTGTAATATGATCAGAGTATGAAGGCTATTGGATGGCGTAATATGATCAGTATAAGGAGGATACAGGATGGTGTCATATGATCAGTGTATGGAGGTTATAGGATGGTGTAATATCATTAGTGTATGGTCGCTATAGGATGGTGCAATATGATCAGTGTATTGAGGCTATAGGATGGTGTAATATGATCAGTGTTTGGAGGCTACAGGATGGGTGTAATATGATCAGTGTACGGAGGCTACAGGATAGTGTAATATGTTCAGTGTATGGATGATATAGGATGGGTGTAATATGATCAGTGTCTAGATGCTACAGGATGGTGCAATATGATCAGTGTATGGAAGCTATAGGTTGGTTGTAATATGATCCGTGTAAGGAGGCTTTAGGTATGTATCCTATGATCAGTGTATGGAGTTGATAGGATGATGTCATATGGTCAATGTATTGAGGCTATAGGATGGTGTAATATGATCAGTGAATGGAGGCTATAGGATGGTGTAATATGATCAGTGTCTGGAGGCTACAGGTTGGGTGTAATATGATCAGTGTACGGAGGCTACAGGATGGGTGTAATATGATAAGTGTATGAAGACTATTGGATGGCGTAATATGATCAGTATAAGGAGGATACAGGATGGTGTCATATGATCAGTGTATGGAGGCTATAGGATGGTGTAATATCATTAGTGTATGGTCGCTATAGGATGGTGCAATATGATCAGTGTATTGAGGCTATAGGATGGTGTAATATGATCAGTGTTTGGAGGCTACAGGATGGGTGTAATATGATCAGTGTACGGAGGCTACAGGATAGGTGTAATATGTTCAGTGTATGGATGATATAGGATGGGTGTAAATTGATCAGTGTCTAGATGCTACAGGATGGTGCAATATGATCAGTGTATGGAGGCTATAGGTTGGTTGTAATATGATCCGTGTATGGAGGCTTTAGGTATGTATCCTATGATCAGTGTATGGAGGCTACAGGATGGGTGTAATATGATCAATGTATGGAGTTGATAGGATGATGTAATATGGTCAATGTATTGAGGCTATAGGATGGTGTAATATGATCAGTGAATGGAGGCTATAGGATGGTGTAATATGATAGGTGTATGGAGGATATAAGATGATGTAATATGATCAGTGTATGGAGGCTACAGGATGGTGTAATATGATCCGTGTATGGAGGCTATAGGATGGTTTAATATGATCAGTTCATGGAGGCTACAGGATGGGTGTAATATGATCAGTGTATGGAGGTCATAGGATGGTGTAATATGATCAGTGTATTGAGGCTATAGGATCGTGTAATAGGATCAGTGAATAGAGGCTATAGGATAGTGTAATATGATCGGTGTATGGAGGCTAATGGATGGTGTAATATGATAAGTGTATGGAGGCTACAGGATGGGTGTAATATGATCAGTGTCTGGATGCTACAGGATGGTGCAATATGATCAGTGTATGGTCGCTATAGGATGGTGCAATATGATCAGTGTATTGAGGCTACAGGATAGGTGTAATATGATCAGTGTCTAGATGCTACAGGATGGTGTAATATGATCAGTGTATTTAGGCTATAGGTTGGTTGTAATATGATCCGTGTATGGGTTGCTTTAGATATGTATCCTATGATCAGTGTATGGAGGCTACAGGATGGGTGTAATATGATCAATGTATGGAGGCGACAGGATGGTGTCATATGATCAGTGTCTGGAGGCTATAGGATGGTGTAATATGATCAGTTTATGGAGGCTACAGGATGGGTGTAAAATGGTCAGTGTATGGAGGTGATAGGATGATGTAATATGTTCAGTGAATGGAGGCTATAGGATGGTGTAATATGATAGGTGTATGGAGGCTATAGGATGGTTTAATATGATCAGTGTATGGAGGCTACAGGATGGGTGTAATATGATCAGTGTATGGAGACCATAGGATGGTGTAATATGATCAGTGTATTGAGGCTATAGGATGGTGTAATATGATCAGTGTCTGGAGGCTACAGGGTGGGTGTAATATGATCAGTTTACGGAGGCTACAGGATGGGTGTAATTTGATCCGTTTATGAAGGCTATTGGATGGTGTAATATGATCAGTATAAGGAGGTTACAGGATGGTGTCGTATGATCAGTGTATGGAGGCTATAGGATAGGTGTCATATGATCAGTCTATGGATGCTATAGTATGGTGTAATATCATTAGTGTATGGTCGCTATAGGATGGTGCAATATGATCAGTGTATTGAGGCTATAGGATGGTGTAATATGATCAGTGCTTGGAGGCTACAGGATTGGTGTAATATGTTCATTGTATGGAGGATACAGCATGGTGTCATTTGATCAGTGTATGGAGGTTATAGGATAGGTGACATATGGTCAGTGTATGGAGGCTATAGTATGGTGTAATATCATTAGTGCATGGTCGCTATAGGATGGTGCAATATGATCAGTGTATTGAGGCCATAGGATGGTGTAATATGATCAGTGTCTGGAGGCTACAGGATGGTTGTAATATGATCAGTGTATGGAGGCTAGAGGATGGGTGTAATATGATCCGTGTATGGAGGCTATAGGATGTTATCATATGATCAGTGTATGGAGGCTACAGGATGGGTGTAATATGATCAATGTATGGAGGCTACAGGATGGTGTAATATGATCAGTGTATGGAGGCTACAGGATGGTGTAATATGATCAGTGTATTGAGGCTATAGGATCGTGTAATATGATCAGTGAATAGAGGCTATAGGATAGTGTAATATGATCGGTGTATGGAGGCTAATGGATGGTGTAATATGATAAGTGTATGGAGGCTACAGGATGGGTGTAATATGATCAGTGTCTGGATGCTACAGGATGGTGCAATATGATCAGTGTATGGACACTATAGGTTGGTTGTAATATGATCCGTGAATGGGTTGCTATAGATATGTATCCTATGATCAGTGTATGGAGGCTACAGGATGGGTGTAATATGATCAATGTATGGAGGCGACAGGATGGTGTCATATGATCCGTGTATGGAGGCTATAGGATGGTGTAATATGATCAGTTTATGGAGGCTACAGGATGGGTGTAAAATGGTCACTGTATGGAGTTGATAGGATGGTGTAATATGGTCAGTGTATTGAGGCTATAGGATGGTGTAATATGATCAGTGAATGGAGGCTATAGGATGGTGTAATTTGATCAATGTATGGAGGCTAAAGGATGGGTGTAATATTTTCAGTGTCTGGAGGCTATAGGATGGTTTAATATGATCAGTTTATGGAGGCTACAGGATGGGTGTAATATGATCAGTGTATGGAGGTCATAGGATGGTGTAATATGATCAGTGTCTGGAGGCTACAGGTTGGGTGTAATATGATCAGTGTACGGAGGCTACAGGATGGGTGTAATATGATCAGAGTATGAAGGCTATTGGATGGCGTAATATGATCAGTATAAGGAGGATACAGGATGGTGTCATATGATCAGTGTATGGAGGTTATAGGATGGTGTAATATCATTAGTGTATGGTCGCTATAGGATGGTGCAATATGATCAGTGTATTGAGGCTATAGGATGGTGTAATATGATCAGTGTTTGGAGGCTACAGGATGGGTGTAATATGATCAGTGTACGGTGGCTACAGGATAGTGTAATATGTTCAGTGTATGGATGATATAGGATGGGTGTAATATGATCAGTGTCTAGATGCTACAGGATGGTGCAATATGATCAGTGTATGGAGGCTATAGGTTGGTTGTAATATGATCCGTGTAAGGAGGCTTTAGGTATGTATCCTATGATCAGTGTATGGAGTTGATAGGATGATGTAATATGGTCAATGTATTGAGGCTATAGGATGGTGTAATATGATCAGTGAATGGAGGCTATAGGATGGTGTAATATGATAGGTGTATGGAGGATATAAGATGATGTAATATGATCAGTGTATGGAGGCTACAGGATGGTGTAATATGATCCGTGTATGGAGGCTATAGGATGGTTTAATATGATCAGTTTATGGAGGCTACAGGATGGGTGTAATATGATCAGTGTATGGAGGTCATAGCATGGTGTAATATGATCAGTGTATTGAGGCTATATGATGGTGTAATATGATCAGTGTCTGGAGGCTACAGGGTGGGTGTAATATGATCAGTTTACGGAGGCTACAGGATGGGTGTAATTTGATCCGTTTATGAAGGCTATTGGATGGTGTAATATGATCAGTATAAGGAGGTTACAGGATGGTGTCGTATGATCAGTGTATGGAGGCTATAGGATAGGTGTCATATGATCAGTCTATGGATGCTATAGTATGGTGTAATATCATTAGTGTATGGTCGCTATAGGTTGGTGCAATATGATCAGTGTATTGAGGCTATAGGATGGTGTAATATGATCAGTGCTTGGAGGCTACAGGATTGGTGTAATATGTTCAGTGTATGGAGGATACAGCATGGTGTCATTTGATCACTGTATGGAGGTTATAGGATAGGTGACATATGGTCAGTGTATGGAGGCTATAGTATGGTGTAATATCATTAGTGCATGGTCGCTATAGGATGGTGCAATATGATCAGTGTATTGAGGCCATAGGATGGTGTAATATGATCAGTGTCTGGAGGCTACAGGATGGTTGTAATATGATCAGTGTACGGATGCTACGGGATGGGTGTAATATGTTCAGTGTATGGAAGTTACACGATGGTGTAATATGATCAGTGTATTGAGGCTATAGGATCGTGTAATATGATCAGTGAATAGAGGCTATAGGATAGTGTAATGTGATCGGTGTATGGAGGCTAATGGATGGTGTAATATGATAAGTGTATGGATGCTACAGGATGGTGTAATATGATCAGTGTATGGAGGCTATATGTTGGTTGTCATATGATCCATGTATGGACGCTTTAGGTATGTATCCTATGATCAGTGTATGGAGGCTACAGGATGGGTGTAATATGATCAATGTATGGAGTCGACAGGATGGTGTCATATGATCAGTGTCTGGAGGCTATAGGATGGGTGTAAAATGGTCAGTGTATGGAGATGATAGGATGATGTAATATGATCAGTGAATGGAGGCTGTAGGATGGTGTAATATTATAGGTGTATGGAGGATATAGGATGATGTAATATGATCAGTGTATGGAGGCTATAGGATGTTATCATATGATCAGTGTATGGAGGCTACAGGATGGGTGTAATATGATCAATGTATGGAGGCTACAGGATGGTGTAATATGATCAGTTTATGGAGGCTACAGGATGGGTGTAAAATGGTCACTTTATGGAGTTGATAGGATGGTGTAATGTGGTCAGTGTATTGAGGCTATAGGATGGTGTAATATGATCAGTGAATGGAGGCTATAGGATGGTGTAATTTGATCAATGTATGGAGGCTAAAGGATGGGTGTAATATGATCAGTGTCTGGAGGCTATAGGATGGTTTAATATGATCAGTTTATGGAGGCTACAGGATGGGTGTAATATGATCAGTGTGTGGAGGTCATAGGATGGTGTAATATGATCAGTGTATGAAGGCTATAGGATGGTGTAATATGATCAGTGTCTGGAGGCTACAGGTTGGGTGTAATATGATCAGTGTACGGAGGCTACAGGATGGGTGTAATATGATAAGTGTATGAAGGCTATTGGATGGTGTAATATGATCAGTATAAGGAGGATACAGGATTGGTGTAATATGATCAGTGTATGGAGGCTACAGGATGGGTGTAATATCATTAGTGTATGGTCGCTATAGGATGGTGCAATATGATCAGTGTACTGAGGCTATAGGATGGGTGTAATATGTTCAGTGTATGGAAGCTACAGGATGGGTGTAATATGATCAGTGTACGGAGGCTACAGGATAGGTGTAATATGTTCAGTGTATGGATGATATAGGATGGGTGTAAATTGATCAGTGTCTAGATGCTACAGGATGGTGCAATATGATCAGTGTATGGAGGCTATAGGTAGGTTGTAATATGATCCGTGTATGGAGGCTTTAGGTATGTATCCTATGATCAGTGTATTGAGGCTATAGGATGGTGTAATATGATCAGTGTTTGGAAGCTACAGGATGGGTGTAATATGATCAGTGTACGGAGGCTACAGGATAGGTGTAATATGTTCAGTGTATGGATGATATAGGATGATGTAATATGGTCAATGTATTGAGGCTATAGGATGGTGTAATATGATCAGTGAATGGAGGCTATAGGATGGTGTAATATGATAGGTGTATGGAGGATATAAGATGATGTAATATGATCAGTGTATGGAGGCTACAGGATGGTGTAATATGATCCGTGTATGGAGGCTATAGGATGGTTTAATATGATCAGTTTATGGAGGCTACAGGATGGGTGTAATATGATCAGTGTATGGAGGTCATAGGATGGTGTAATATGATCAGTGTATTGAGGCTATAGGATGGTGTAATATGATCAGTGTCTGGGGGCTACAGGGTGGGTGTAATATGATCAGTTTACGGAGGCTACGGGATGGTTGCCATATGATCCGTTTATGAAGGCTTTTGGATGGTGTAATATGATCAGTATAAGGAGGTTACAGGATGGTGTCGTATGATCAGTGTATGGAGGCTATAGGATAGGTGTCATATGATAGGTCTATGGATGCTATAGTATGGTGTAATATCATTAGTGTATGGTCGCTATAGGATGGTGCAATATGATCAGTGTATTGAGGCTACAGGATAGGTGTAATATGATCAGTGTCTAGATGCTACAGGATGGTGTAATATGATCAGTGTATTTAGGCTATAGGTTGGTTGTAATATGATCCGTGTATGGGTTGCTTTAGATATGTATCCTATGATCAGTGTATGGAGGCTACAGGATATGTGTAATATGATCAATGTATGGAGGCGACAGGATGGTGTCATATGATCAGTGTCTGGAAGCTATAGGATGGTGTAATATGATCAGTTTATGGAGGCTACAGGATGGGTGTAAAATGGTCAGTGTATGGAGGCGATAGGATGATGTAATATGTTCAGTGAATGGAGGCTATAGGATGGTGTAATATGATTGGTGTATGGAGGATATAGGATGATGTAATATGATCAGTGTATGGAGGCTAGAGGATGGGTGTAATATGATCCGTGTATGGAGGCTATAGGATGTTATCATATGATCAGTGTATGGAGGCTACAGGATGGGTGTAATATGATCAATGTATGGAGGCTACAGGATGGTGTAATATGATCAGTGTATGGAGGCTACAGGATGGTGTAATATGATCAGTATATTGAGGCTATAGGATCGTGTAATATGATCAGTGAATAGAGGCTATAGGATAGTGTAATATGATCGGTGTATGGAGGCTAATGGATGGTGTAATATGATAAGTGTATGGAGGCTACAGGATGGGTGTAATATGATCAGTGTCTGGATGCTACAGGATGGTGCAATATGATCAGTGTATGGTCGCTATAGGATGGTGCAATATGATCAGTGTATTGAGGCTACAGGATAGGTGTAATATGATCAGTGTCTAGATGCTACAGGATGGTGTAATATGATCAGTGTATTTAGGCTATAGGTTGGTTGTAATATGATCCGTGTATGGGTTGCTTTAGATATATATCCTATGATCAGTGTATGGAGGCTACAGGATGGGTGTAATATGATCAATGTATTGAGGCGACAGGATGGTGTCATATGATCAGTGTCTGGAGGCTATAGGATGGTGTAATATGATCAGTTTATGGAGGCTACAGGATGGGTGTAAAATGGTCAGTGTATGGAGGTGATAGGATGATGTAATATGTTCAGTGAATGGAGGCTATAGGATGGTGTAATATGATAGGTGTATGGAGGATATAGGATGATGTAATATGATCAGTGTATGGAGGCTAGAGGATGGGTGTAATATGATCCGTGTATGGAGGCTATAGGATGTTATCATATGATCAGTGTATGGAGGCTACAGGATGGGTGTAATATGATCAATGTATGGAGGCTACAGGATGGTGTAATATGATCAGTGTATGGAGGCTACAGGATGGTGTAATATGATCAGTATATTGAGGCTATAGGATCGTGTAATATGATCAGTGAATAGAGGCTATAGGATAGTGTAATATGATCGGTGTATGGAGGCTAATGGATGGTGTAATATGATAAGAGTATGGAGGCTACAGGATGGGTGTAATATGATCAGTGTCTGGATGCTACAGGATGGTGCAATATGATCAGTGTATGGACGCTATAGGTTGGTTGTAATATGATCCGTGTATGGGTTGCTATAGATATGTATCCTATGATCAGTGTATGGAGGCTACAGGATGGGTGTAATATGATCAATGTATGGAGGCGACAGGATGGTGTCATATGATCCGTGTATGGAGGCTATAGGATGGTGTAATATGATCAGTTTATGGAGGCTACAGGATGGGTGTAAAATGGTCACTGTATGGAGTTGATAGGATGGTGTAATATGGTCAGTGTATTGAGGCTATAGGATAGTGTAATATGATCAGTGAATGGAGGCTATAGGAAGGTGTAATTTGATCAATGTATGGAGGCTAAAGGATGGGTGTAATATTTTCAGTGTCTGGAGGCTATAGGATGGTTTAATATGATCAGTTTATGGAGGCTACAGGATGGGTGTAATATGATCAGTGTATGGAGGTCATAGGATGGTGTAATATGATCAGTGTATGGAGGCAACAGGATGGTGTAATATGATCAGTGTATGGAGGCTACAGGTTGGGTGTAATATGATCAGTGTACGGAGGCTACAGGATGGGTGTAATATGATCAGTGTATGAAGGCTATTGGATGGCGTAATATGATCAGTATAAGGAGGATACAGGATGGTGTCATATGATCAGTGTATGGAGGCTATAGGATGGTGTAATATCATTAGTGTATGGTCGCTATAGGATGTTGCAATATGATCAGTGTATTTAGGCTATAGGATGGTGTAATATTTTCAGTGTATGGATGATATAGGATGGGTGTAATATGATCAGTGTCTAGATGCTACAGGATGGTGCAATATGATCAGTGTATGGAGGCTACAGGATAGGTGTAATATGATCAGTGTATGGAGGCTTTAGGTATGTATCCTATGATCAGTGTATGGAGGCTACAGGATGGGTGTAATAGGATCAATGTGTGGAGTTGATAGGATGATGTAATATGGTCAATGTATTGAGGCTATAGGATGGTGTAATATGATCAGTGAATGGAGGCTATGGGATGGTGTAATATGATAGGTGTATGGAGGATATAAGATGATGTAATATGATCAGTGTATGGAGGCTACAGGATGGTGTAATATGATCAGTGTCTGGAGGCTACAGGGTGGGTGTAATATGATCAGTTTACGGAGGCTACAGGATGGGTGTAATTTGATCCGTTTATGAAGGCTATTGGATGGTGTAATATGATCAGTATAAGGAGGTTACAGGATGGTGTCGTATGATCAGTGTATGGAGGCTATAGGATAGGTGTCATATGATCAGTCTATGGATGCTATAGTATGGTGTAATATCATTAGTGTATGGTCGCTATAGGATGGTGTCATATGATCAGTGTATGGAGGCTATAGGATGGTGTAATATCATTAGTGTATGGTCGCTATAGGATGTTGCAGTATGATCAGTGTATTTAGGCTACAGGATGGTGTAATATGATCAGTGTATGGAGGCTACAGGATGGTGTAATATAATAATTGTCTGGAGGCTACAGGATAGGTGTAATATGATCGGTATATGGATGTTATAGGATGGGTGTAATATGATCAGTGTCTAGATGCTACAGGATGGTGCAATATGATCAGTGTATGGACGCTATAGGTTGGTTGTAATATGATCCGTGTATGGGTTGCTTTAGATATGTATCCTATGATCAGTGTATGGAGGCTACAGGATGGGTGTAATATGATCAATGTATGGAGGCGACAGGATGGTGTCATATGATCCGTGTATGGAGGCTATAGGATGGTGTAATATGATCAGTTTATGGAGGCTACAGGATGGGTGTAAAATGGTCACTGTATGGAGTTGATAGGATGGTGTAATGTGGTCAGTGTATTGAGGCTATAGGATGGTGTAATATGATCAGTGAATGGAGGCTATAGGATGGTGTAATTTGATCAATGTATGGAGGCTAAAGGATGGGTGTAATATGATCAGTGTATGGAGATGATAGGATGGTTTAATATGATCAGTTTATGGAGGCTACAGGATGGGTGTAAAATGGTCAGTGTATGGAGATGATAGGATCAGTGTATTGAGGCTATAGGATGGTGTAATATGATAGGTGTTTGGAGGATATAGGATAATGTAATATGATCAGTGTATGGAGGCTAGAGGATGGGTGTAATATGATCCGTGTATGGAGGCTATAGGATGTTATCATATGATCAGTTTTTGGAGGCTACAGAATGGGTGTAATATGATCAATGTATGGAGGCTACAGGATGGTGTAATATGATCAGTGTATGAAGGCTACAGGATGGTGTAATATGATCAGTGTATTGAGGCTATAGGATCGTGTAATATGATCAGTGATTAGAGGCTATAGGTTGGTTGTAATATGATCCATGTATGGAGGCTTTAGGTATGTATCCTATGATCAGTGTCTGGAGGCTACAGGATGGGTGTAATATGATCAATGTATGGAGGCTACAGGATGGGTTTAATATGATCAGTGTCTGGAGGCTATAGGATGGTGTAATATGATCAGTTTATGTAGGCTAC
Organism: Lampris megalopsis; assembly: GCA_022114975.2. Taxonomy (NCBI): domain Eukaryota; kingdom Metazoa; phylum Chordata; class Actinopteri; order Lampriformes; family Lampridae; genus Lampris; species Lampris megalopsis. Next base: position 266,818 of record JAJHIY020000114.1, read on the forward strand.
AGGATGGTGTAATATGATCAGTGTAAGGAGCATATAGGATGGTGTAATACGATCAGTGTATGGAGGCTACAGGGTGGTGTAATATGATCAGTATATGGAGGCTATAGGATAGGTGTCATATGATCAGTGTATGGAAGCTACAGGATTGGTGTAATTGATGATGGTATGAAGGCTATAGGATGTTGTAATATGTTCAGTGTATGGAGGATACAGCATGGTGTCATTTGATCAGTGTATGGAGGTTATAGGATAGGTGATATATGGTCAGTGTATGGAGGCTATAGTATGGTGTAATATGATCAGTGTCTGGAAGCTACAGGGTGGGTGTAATATGATCAGTGTATGGAGGCTACAGGATGGGTGTAAATGATCAGTGTATGAAGGCTATTGGATGGTGTAATATGATCAGTATAAGGAGGATACAGGATGGTGTCGTATGATCAGTATATGGAGGCTATAGGATAGGTGTCATATGATCAGTCTATGGATGCTATAGTATGGTATAATATTATTAGTGTATGGTCGCTATAGGATGGTGCAATATGATCAGTGTATTGAGGCTATAGGATGGTGTAATATGATCAGTGTTTGGAGGCTACATGATGGGTGTACTATGATCAGTGAATGGAGGCTATAGGATGGTATCATATGATCAGTGTATGGAGGCTACAGGATGGGTGTAATATGATCAATGTATGGAGGTTACAGAATGGTGTAATATGATCAGTGTATGGAGGCTACAGGATGGGTGTAAATGATCAGTGTATGAAGGCTATTGGATGGTGTAATATGATCAGTATAAGGATGATACAGGATGGTGTCGTATGATCAGTGTATGGAGGCTATAGGATAGGTGTCATATGATCAGTTTATGGATGCTATAGTATGGTATAATATTATTAGTGAATGGTCGCTATAGGATGGTGCAATATGATCAGTGTATTGAGGCTATAGGATGGTGTAATATGATCAGTGTTTGGAGGCTACATGATGGGTGTAATGTGATCAGTGTATGGAGGCTACAGGATGGGTGTAATATGATCAGTGTACGGAGGCTACAGGATGGGTGTAATATGATCAGTATAAGGAGGATACAGGATGGTGTCATATGATCAGTGTATGGAGGCTATAGGATAGGTGTCATATGATCAGTCTATGGATGCTATAGTATGGTGTAATATTATTAGTGTATGGTCGCTATAGGATGGTGTAATATGATCAGTGTTTGTAGGCTACAGCATGGGTGTTATATGATCAGTGTACGGAGGCTACAGAATGGGTGTAATATGTTCAGTGTATGGAAGTTATACGATGGTGTATTATGATCAGTGTATTGAGGCTATAGGATCGTGTAATATGATCAGTGAATAGAAGCTATAGGATAGTGTAATATGATCGGTGTATGAAGGCTATTGGATGGTGTAATATGATAAGTGTATGGAGGCTACAGGATATGTGTAATATGATCAGAATATGGATGATATAGGATGGGTTCAATATGATCAGTGTCTAGATGCTACAGGATGGTGCAATATGATCAGTGTATGGAGGCTGTAGGTTGGTTGTAATATGATCCGTGTATGGAGGCTTTAGGTATGTATCCTATGATCACTGTGTGGAGGTTACAGGATGGGTGTAATATGATCAGTGTATGGAGGCGACAGGCTGGTGTGATATGATCCGTGTATGGAGGCTATAGGATGGTGTAATATGATCAGTTTATGGAGGCTACAGGATGGATGTAAAACGGTCAGTGTATGGAGTTGATAGGATGGTGTAATATGGTCAGTGAATGGAGGCTATAGGATGGTGTAATATGATCAGTGTATTGAGGCTATAGGATGGGTTTAATATGATCCGTGTATGGAGGCTATAGGATGGTATCATATGATCAGTGTATGGAGGCTACAGGATGGGTGTAATATGATCAATGTATGGAGGTTACAGGATGGTGTAATATGATCAGTGTATGGAGGCTACAGGATGGGTGTAAATGATCAGTGTATGAAGGCTGTTGGATGGTGTAATATGATCAGTATAAGGATGATACAGGATGGTGTCGTATGATCAGTGTATGGAGGCTATAGGATAGGTGTCATATGATCAGTCTATGGATGCTATAGTATGGTATAATATTATTAGTGTATGTTCGCTATAGGATGGTGCAATATGATCAGTGTATTGAGGCTATAGGATGGTGTAATATGATCAGTGTTTGGAGGCTACATGATGGGTGTAATGTGATCAGTGTATGGAGGCTACAGGATGGGTGTATTATGATCAGTGTACGGAGGCTACAGGATGGGTGTAATATGATCAGTGTACGGAGGCTACAGGATGGGTGTAAAATGATCAGTATAAGGAGGATACAGGATGGTGTCGTATGATCAGTGTATGGAGGCTATAGGATAGGTGTCATATGATCAGTCTATGTATGCTATAGTATGGTGTAATATTATTAGTGTATGGTCGCTATAGGATGGTGCAATATGATCAGTGTATTGAGGCTATAGGATGGTGTAATATGATCAGTGTTTGGAGGCTACATGATGGGTGTAATATGATCAGTGAATGGAGGCTATAGGATGGTGTAATATGATCAGTGTATGGAGGCTACAGGATGGGTTTAATATGATCCGTGTATGGAGGCTATAGGATGGTATCATATGATCAGTGTATGGAGGCTACAGGATGGGTTCAATATGATCAATGTATGGAGGTTACAGGATGGTGTAATATGATCAATGTATGGAGGCTACAGGATGGGTGTAAATGATCAGTGTATGAAGGCTATTGGATGGTGTAATATGATCAGTATAAGGATGATACAGGATGGTGTCGTATGATCAGTGTATGGAGGCTATAGGATAGGTGTCATATGATCAGTTTATGGATGCTATAGTATGGTATAATATTATTAGTGTATGTTCGCTATAGGATGGTGCAATATGATCAGTGTATTGAGGCTATAGGATGGTGTAATATGATCAGTGTTTGGAGGCTACATGATGGGTGTAATGTGATCAGTGTATGGAGGCTACAGGATGGGTGTATTATGATCAGTGTACGGAGGCTACAGGATGGGTGTAATATGATCAGTGTACGGAGGCTACAGGATGGGTGTAAAATGATCAGTATAAGGAGGATACAGGATGGTGTCGTATGATCAGTGTATGGAGGCTATAGGATAGGTGTCATATGATCAGTCTATGTATGCTATAGTATGGTGTAATATTATTAGTGTATGTTCGCTATAGGATGGTGCAATATGATCAGTGTATTGAGGCTATAGGATGGTGTAATATGATCAGTGTATGGAGGCTACAGGATGGGTTTAATATGATCCGTGTATGGAGGCTATAGGATGGTATCATATGATCAGTGTATGGAGGCTACAGGATGGGTTCAATATGATCAATGTATGGAGGTTACAGGATGGTGTAATATGATCAATGTATGGAGGCTACAGGATGGGTGTAAATGATCAGTGTATGAAGGCTATTGGATGGTGTAATATGATCAGTATAAGGATGATACAGGATGGTGTCGTATGATCAGTGTATGGAGGCTATAGGATAGGTGTCATATGATCAGTTTATGGATGCTATAGTATGGTATAATATTATTAGTGTATGGTCGCTATGGGATGGTGCAATAGGAGCAGTGTATTGAGGCTATAGGATGGTGTAATATGATCAGTGTTTGAAGGCTACATGATGGGTGTAATGTGATCAGTGTATGGAGGCTACAGGATGGGTGTAATATGATCAGTGTACGGAGGCTATAGGATGGGTGTAATATGATCAGTGTACGGAGGCTACAGGATGGGTGTAAAATGATCAGTGTATGAAGGCTATTGGATGGTGTAATATGATCAGTATAAGGAGGATACAGGATGGTGTCGTATGATCAGTGTATGGAGGCTATAGGATAGGTGTCATATGATCAGTCTATGGATGCTATAGTATGGTGTAATATTATTAGTGTATGGTCTCTATAGGATGGTGTAATATGATCAGTGTATTGAGGCTATAGGATGGTGTAATATGATCAGTGTTTGTAGGCTACAGCATGGGTGTTATATGATCAGTGTACGGAGGCTACAGAATGGGTGTAATATGTTCAGTGTATGGAAGTTATACGATGGTGTATTATGATCAGTGTATTGAGGCTATAGGATCGTGTAATATGATCAGTGAATAGAGGCTATAGGATAGTGTATTATGATCGGTGTATGAAGGCTAATGGCTGGTGTAATATGATAAGTGTATGGAGTCTACAGGATAGGTGTAATATGATCAGAATATGGATGATATAGGATGGGTTCAATATGATCAGTGTCTAGATGCTACAGGATGGTGCAATATGATCAGTGTATGGAGGCTGTAGGTTGGTTGTAATATGATCCGTGTATGGAGGCTTTAGGTATGTATCCTATGATCACTGTGTGGAGGCTACAGAATGGGTGTAATATGATCAATGCATGGAGGCGACAGGCTGGTGTGATATGATCCGTGTATGGAGGCTATAGGATGGTGTAATATGATCAGTTTATGGAGGCTACAGGATGGGTGTAAAATGGTCAGTGTATGGAGTTGATAGGATGGTGTAATATGGTAAGTGAATGGAGGCTATAGGATGGTGTAATATGATCAGTGTATTGAGGCTATAGGATGGTGTAATATGATCAGTGTCTGGAGGCTACAGGGTGGGTGTAATATGATCAGTGTTTGGAGGCTACATGATGGGTGTAATATGATCAGTGAATGGAGGCTATAGGATGGGTGTAAATGATCAGTGTATGAAGGCTATTGGATGGTGTAATATGATCAGTATAAGGAGGATACAGGATGGTGTCGTATGATCAGTGTATGGAGGCTATAGGATAGGTGTCATATGATCAGTCTATGGATGCTATAGTATGGTATAATATTATTAGTGTATGGTCGCTATAGGATGGTGCAATATGATCAGTGTATTGAGGCTACAGGATGGTGTAATATGATCAGTGTTTGGAGGCTACATGATGGGTGTAATATGATCAGTGAATGGAGGCTATAGGATGGTGTATTATGATCAGTGTATGGAGGCTACAGGATGGGTTTAATATGATCCGTGTATGGAGGCTATAGGATGGTATCATATGATCAGTGTATGGAGGCTACAGGATGGGTTCAATATGATCAATGTATGGAGGTTACAGGATGGTGTAATATGATCAGTGTATGGAGGCTACAGGATGGGTGTAAATGATCAGTGTATGAAGGCTATTGGATGGTGTAAAATGATCAGTATAAGGATGATACAGGATGGTGTTGTATGATCAGTGTATGGAGACTAGAGGATAGGTGTCATATGATCAGTCTATGGATGCTATAGTATGGTATAATATTATTAGTGTATGGTCGCTATGGGATGGTGCAATATGAGCAGTGTATTGAGGCTATAGGATGGTGTAATATGATCAGTGTTTGAAGGCTACATGATGGGTGTAATGTGATCAGTGTATGGAGGCTACAGGATGGGTGTAATATGATCAGTGTACGGAGGCTATAGGATGGGTGTAATATGATCAGTGTACGGAGGCTACAGGATGGGTGTAAAATGATCAGTGTATGAAGGCTATTGGATGGTGTAATATGATCAGTATAAGGAGGATACAGGATGGTGTCGTATGATCAGTGTATGGAGGCTATAGGATAGGTGTCATATGATCAGTCTATGGATGCTATAGTATGGTGTAATATTATTAGTGTATGGTCTCTATAGGATGGTGTAATATGATCAGTGTATTGAGGCTATAGGATGGTGTAATATGATCAGTGTTTGTAGGCTACAGCATGGGTGTTATATGATCAGTGTACGGAGGCTACAGAATGGGTGTAATATGTTCTGTGTATGGAAGTTATACGATGGTGTATTATGATCAGTGTATTGAGGCTATAGGATCGTGTAATATGATCAGTGAATAGAGGCTATAGGATAGTGTAATATGATCGGTGTATGAAGGCTAATGGATGGTGTAATATGATCAGTTTATGGAGGCTACAGGATGGGTGTAAAATGGTCAGTGTATGGAGTTGATAGGATGGTGTAATATGGTAAGTGAATGGAGGCTATAGGATGGTGTAATATGATCAGTGTATTGAGGCTATAGGATGGTGTAATATGATCAGTGTCTGGAGGCTACAGGGTGGGTGTAATATGATCAGTGTACGGAGGCTACAGGATAGGTGTAAATGATCAGTGTATGAAGGCTATTGGATGGTGTAATATGATCAGTATAAGGATGATACAGGATGGTGTCGTATGATCAGTGTATGGAGGCTATAGGATAGGTGTCATATGATCAGTCTATGGATGCTATAGTATGGTATAATATTATTAGTGTATGTTCGCTAATGGATGGTGCAATATGATCAGTGTATTGAGGCTATAGGATGGTGTAATATGATCAGTGTTTGGAGGCTACATGATGGGTGTAATATGATCAGTGAATGGAGGCTATAGGATGGTGTAATATGATCAGTGTATGGAGGCTACAGGATGGGTTTAATATGATCCGTGTATGGAGGCTATAGGATGGTATCATATGATCAGTGTATGGAGGCTACAGGATGGGTTCAATATGATCAATGTATGGAGGTTACAGGATGGTGTAATATGATCAGTGTATGGAGGCTACAGGATGGGTGTAAATGATCAGTGTATGAAGGCTATTGGATGGTGTAAAATGATCAGTATAAGGATGATACAGGATGGTGTTGTATGATCAGTGTATGGAGGCTATAGGATAGGTGTCATATGATCAGTCTATGGATGCTATAGTATGGTATAATATTATTAGTGTATGGTCGCTATGGGATGGTGCAATATGAGCAGTGTATTGAGGCTATAGGATGGTGTAATATGATCAGTGTTTGAAGGCTACATGATGGGTGTAATGTGATCAGTGTATTGAGGCTATAGGATCGTGTAATATGATCAGTGAATAGAGGCTATAGGATAGTGTAATGTGATCGGTGTATGGAGGCTAATGGATGGTGTAATATGATAAGTGTATGGATGCTACAGGATGGTGTAATATGATCAGTGTATGGAGGCTATAGGTTGGTTGTCATATGATCCATGTATGGACGCTTTAGGTATGTATCCTATGATCAGTGTATGGAGGCTACAGGATGGGTGTAATATGATCAATGTATGGAGGCTACAGGATGGTGTAATATGATCAGTGTATGGAGGCTACAGGATGGTGTAATATGATCAGTGTATTGAGGCTATAGGATCGTGTAATATGATCAGTGAATAGAGGCTATAGGATAGTGTAATATGATCGGTGTATTTAGGCTAATGGATGGTGTAATATGATAAGTGTATGGAGGCTACAAGATGGGTGTAATATGATCAGTGTCTGGATGCTACAGGATGGTGTAATATGATCAGTGTATGGAGGCTATAGGTTGGTTGTAATATGATCCATGTATGGAGGCTTTAGTTATGTATCCTGTGATCAGTGTATGGAGGCTACAGGATGGTGTCATATGATCAGTGTCTGGAGGATATAGGATGGTGTAATATGATGAGTTTATGGAGGCTACAGGATGAGTGTAAAATGGTCAGTGTATGGAGGTGATAGGATGATGTAATATGTTCAGTGAATGGAGGCTATAGGATGGTGTAATATGATAGGTGTATGGAGGATATAGGATGATGTAATATGATCAGTGTATGGAGGCTAGAGGATGGGTGTAATATGATCCGTGTATGGAGGCTATAGGTTGTTATCATATGATCAGTGTATGGAGGCTACAGGATGGGTGTAATATGATCAATGTATGGAGGCGACAGTATGGTGTCATATGATCAGTGTCTGGAGGCTATAGGATGGTGTAATATGATCAGTTTATGGAGGCTACAGGATGGGTGTAAAATGGTCAGTGTATGGAGATGATAGGATGATGTAATATGATCAGTGAATGGAGGCTATAGGATGGTGTAATATGATAGGTGTATGGACGATATAGGATGATGTAATATGATCCGTGTATAGAGGCTATAGGATGTTATCATGTGATCAGTGTATGGAGGCTACAGGATGGGTGTAATATGATCAATGTATGGAGGCTACAGGATGGTGTAATATGATCAGTGTATGGAGGCTACAGGATGGTGTAATATAATAAGTGTCTGGAGGCTACAGGATAGGTGTAATATGATCAGTGTCTAGATGATACAGGATGGTGTAATATGATCAGTGTATTTAGGCTATAGGTTGGTTGTAATATGATCCGTGTATGGGTTGCTTTAGATATGTATCCTATGATCAGTGTATGGAGGCTACAGGATGGGTGTAATATGATCAATGTATGGAGGCGACAGGATGGTGTCATATGATCAGTGTCTGGAGGCTATAGGATGGTGTAATATGATCAGTTTATGGAGGCTACAGGATGGGTGTAAAATGGTCAGTGTATGGAGGTGATAGGATGATGTAATATGTTCAGTGAATGGAGGCTATAGGATGGTGTAATATGATAGGTGTATGGAGGATATAGGATGATGTAATATGATCAGTGTATGGAGGCTAGAGGATGGGTGTAATATGATCCGTGTATGGAGGCTATAGGATGTTATCATATGATCAGTGTATGGAGGCTACAGGATGGGTGTAATATGATCAATGTATGGAGGCTACAGGATGGTGTAATATGATCAGTGTATGGAGGCTACAGGATGGTGTAATATGATCAGTGTATTGAGGCTATAGGATCGTGTAATATGATCAGTGAATAGAGGCTATAGGATAGTGTAATATGATCGGTGTATGGAGGCTAATGGATGGTGTAATATGATAAGTGTATGGAGGCTACAGGATGGGTGTAATATGATCAGTGTCTGGATGCTACAGGATGGTGCAATATGATCAGTGTATGGACACTATAGGTTGGTTGTAATATGATCCGTGAATGGGTTGCTATAGATATGTATCCTATGATCAGTGTATGGAGGCTACAGGATGGGTGTAATATGATCAATGTATGGAGGCGACAGGATGGTGTCATATGATCCGTGTATGGAGGCTATAGGATGGTGTAATATGATCAGTTTATGGAGGCTACAGGATGGGTGTAAAATGGTCACTGTATGGAGTTGATAGGATGGTGTAATATGGTCAGTGTATTGAGGCTACAGGATGGGTTTAATATGATCAGTGAATGGAGGCTATAGGATGGTTTAATATGATCAGTTTATGGAGGCTAAAGGATGGGTGTAATATGATCAGTGTATGGAGGTCATAGGATGGTGTAATATGATCAGTGTCTGGAGGCTACAGGTTGGGTGTAATATGATCAGTGTACGGAGGCTACAGGATGGGTGTAATATGATCAGAGTATGAAGGCTATTGGATGGCGTAATATGATCAGTATAAGGAGGATACAGGATGGTGTCATATGATCAGTGTATGGAGGTTATAGGATGGTGTAATATCATTAGTGTATGGTCGCTATAGGATGGTGCAATATGATCAGTGTATTGAGGCTATAGGATGGTGTAATATGATCAGTGTTTGGAGGCTACAGGATGGGTGTAATATGATCAGTGTACGGAGGCTACAGGATAGTGTAATATGTTCAGTGTATGGATGATATAGGATGGGTGTAATATGATCAGTGTCTAGATGCTACAGGATGGTGCAATATGATCAGTGTATGGAAGCTATAGGTTGGTTGTAATATGATCCGTGTAAGGAGGCTTTAGGTATGTATCCTATGATCAGTGTATGGAGTTGATAGGATGATGTCATATGGTCAATGTATTGAGGCTATAGGATGGTGTAATATGATCAGTGAATGGAGGCTATAGGATGGTGTAATATGATCAGTGTCTGGAGGCTACAGGTTGGGTGTAATATGATCAGTGTACGGAGGCTACAGGATGGGTGTAATATGATAAGTGTATGAAGACTATTGGATGGCGTAATATGATCAGTATAAGGAGGATACAGGATGGTGTCATATGATCAGTGTATGGAGGCTATAGGATGGTGTAATATCATTAGTGTATGGTCGCTATAGGATGGTGCAATATGATCAGTGTATTGAGGCTATAGGATGGTGTAATATGATCAGTGTTTGGAGGCTACAGGATGGGTGTAATATGATCAGTGTACGGAGGCTACAGGATAGGTGTAATATGTTCAGTGTATGGATGATATAGGATGGGTGTAAATTGATCAGTGTCTAGATGCTACAGGATGGTGCAATATGATCAGTGTATGGAGGCTATAGGTTGGTTGTAATATGATCCGTGTATGGAGGCTTTAGGTATGTATCCTATGATCAGTGTATGGAGGCTACAGGATGGGTGTAATATGATCAATGTATGGAGTTGATAGGATGATGTAATATGGTCAATGTATTGAGGCTATAGGATGGTGTAATATGATCAGTGAATGGAGGCTATAGGATGGTGTAATATGATAGGTGTATGGAGGATATAAGATGATGTAATATGATCAGTGTATGGAGGCTACAGGATGGTGTAATATGATCCGTGTATGGAGGCTATAGGATGGTTTAATATGATCAGTTCATGGAGGCTACAGGATGGGTGTAATATGATCAGTGTATGGAGGTCATAGGATGGTGTAATATGATCAGTGTATTGAGGCTATAGGATCGTGTAATAGGATCAGTGAATAGAGGCTATAGGATAGTGTAATATGATCGGTGTATGGAGGCTAATGGATGGTGTAATATGATAAGTGTATGGAGGCTACAGGATGGGTGTAATATGATCAGTGTCTGGATGCTACAGGATGGTGCAATATGATCAGTGTATGGTCGCTATAGGATGGTGCAATATGATCAGTGTATTGAGGCTACAGGATAGGTGTAATATGATCAGTGTCTAGATGCTACAGGATGGTGTAATATGATCAGTGTATTTAGGCTATAGGTTGGTTGTAATATGATCCGTGTATGGGTTGCTTTAGATATGTATCCTATGATCAGTGTATGGAGGCGACAGGATGGTGTCATATGATCAGTGTCTGGAGGCTATAGGATGGTGTAATATGATCAGTGTCTGGAGGCTATAGGATGGTGTAATATGATCAGTTTATGGAGGCTACAGGATGGGTGTAAAATGGTCAGTGTATGGAGGTGATAGGATGATGTAATATGTTCAGTGAATGGAGGCTATAGGATGGTGTAATATGATAGGTGTATGGAGGATATAGGATGATGTAATATGATCAGTGTATGGAGGCTAGAGGATGGGTGTTATATGATCCGTGTATGGAGGCTATAGGATGTTATCATATGATCAGTGTATGGAGGCTACAGGATGGTGTAATATGATCCGTGTATGGAGGCTATAGGATGGTTTAATATGATCAGTTTATGGAGGCTACAGGATGGGTGTAATATGATCAGTGTATGGAGACCATAGGATGGTGTAATATGATCAGTGTATTGAGGCTATAGGATGGTGTAATATGATCAGTGTCTGGAGGCTACAGGGTGGGTGTAATATGATCAGTTTACGGAGGCTACAGGATGGGTGTAATTTGATCCGTTTATGAAGGCTATTGGATGGTGTAATATGATCAGTATAAGGAGGTTACAGGATGGTGTCGTATGATCAGTGTATGGAGGCTATAGGATAGGTGTCATATGATCAGTCTATGGATGCTATAGTATGGTGTAATATCATTAGTGTATGGTCGCTATAGGATGGTGCAATATGATCAGTGTATTGAGGCTACAGGGTGGTGTAATATGATCAGTGCGTGGAGGTTATAGGATGGTGTAATATGATCAGTGTGAGGACGCTGCAGGATGGTGTAATATGATCAGTGTATGGAGCCTATAGGATAGGTGACATATGATGAGTGTATGGAGGCTATAGTATGGTGTAATATCATTAGTGTATGGTCGCTATAGGATGGTGCATAATGATCAGTGTATTGAGGCTACAGGATGGGTGTAATATGATCAGTGTATTGAAGCTATAGGATGGTGTAATATGATCAGTGTATGGAGGCTAGAGGATGGGTGTAATATGATCCGTGTATGGAGGCTATAGGATGGCTGTCATATGATCAGTGTATGGAGGCGACAGTATGGTGTCATATGATCAGTGTACGGAGGCGAAAGGATGGTGTAATATGATCAATGTATGGAGGCTACAGGATGGTGTAATATGATCAGTGAATGGAGGCTATAGGATAGGTGTCATATGATTAGTGAATGGAGGCTATAGGATGTTCTAATATGATCAGTGTATGGAGGCTAATGGATGGTGTAATATGATCAGTGTATGGAGGCTATAGGATGGGTGTAATATGATCAGTGTAAGGAGGCTATAGGATGGTGCAATATGATCAGTGTATGGACACTATAGGTTGGTTGTAATATGATCCGTGAATGGGTTGCTATAGATATGTATCCTATGATCAGTGTATGGAGGCTACAGGATGGGTGTAATATGATCCGTGTATGGAGGCGACAGGATGGTGTCATATGATCAGTGTATGGAGGCTAGAGGATTGGTGTCATATGATCAGTTTATGGAGGCTACAGGATGGGTGTAATATGATCAGTGTGTCGAGATTATAGGATGGTGTAATATGACCAGTGTATTGAGGCTATAGGATGGTGTAATATGATCAGTGAATGGAGGCTATAGGATGGTGTAATTTGATCAATGTATGGAGGCTAAAGGATGGGTGTAATATTTTCAGTGTCTGGAGGCTATAGGATGGTTTAATATGATCAGTTTATGGAGGCTACAGGATGGGTGTAATATGATCAGTGTATGGTGGTCATAGGATGGTGTAATATGATCAGTGTCTGGAGGCTATAGGATGGTGTAATATAATCAGTGTATTGGAGGCTATAGGATGGGTGTAATATGATCAGTGTATGAAGGCTATTGGATGGTGTAATATGATCAGTATAAGGAGGATACAGGATGGTGTCATATGATCAGTGTATGGAGGTTATAGGATGGTGTAATATCATTAGTGTATGGTCGCTATAGGATGGTGCAATATGATCAGTGTATTGAGGCTATAGGATGGTGTAATATGATCAGTGTTTGGAGGCTACAGGATGGGTGTAATATGATCAGTGTACGGTGGCTACAGGATGGGTGTAAAATGGTCACTGTATGGAGTTGATAGGATGGTGTAATATGGTCAGTGTATTGAGGCTATAGGATGGTGTAATATGATCAGTGAATGGAGGCTATAGGATGGTGTAATTTGATCAATGTATGGAGGCTAAAGGATGGGTGTAATATTTTCAGTGTCTGGAGGCTATAGGATGGTGTAATATGATCAGTTTATGGAGGCTACAGGATGGGTGCAATATGAACAGTGTATGGTGGTCATAGGATGGTGTAATATGATCAGTGTCTGGAGGCTATAGGATGGTTTAATATGGTCAGTTTATGGAGGCTACAGGATGGGTGTAATATGATCAGTGTATGAAGGCTATTGGATGGTGTAATATGATCAGTATAAGGAGGATACAGGATGGTGTCGTATGATCAGTGTATGGAGGTTATAGGATGGTGTAATATCATTAGTGTATGGTCGCTATAGGATGGTGCAATATGATCAGTGTATTGAGGCTATAGGATGGTGTAATATGATCAGTGTTTGGAGGCTACAGGATGGGTGTAATATGATCAGTGTACGGTGGCTACAGGATAGTGTAATATGTTCAGTGTATGGATGATATAGGATGGGTGTAATATGATCAGTGTCTAGATGCTACAGGATGGTGCAATATGATCAGTGTATGGAAGCTATAGGTTGGTTGTAATATGATCCGTGTAAGGAGGCTTTAGGTATGTATCCTATGATCAGTGTATGGAGTTGATAGGATGATGTAATATGGTCAATGTATTGAGGCTATTGGATGGTGTAATATGATCAGTGAATGGAGGCTATAGGATGGTGTAATATGATAGGTGTATGGAGGATATAAGATGATGTAATATGATCAGTGTATGGAGGCTACAGGATGGTGTAATATGATCCGTGTATGGAGGCTATAGGATGGTTTAATATGATCAGTTTATGGAGGCTACAGGATGGGTGTAATATGATCAGTGTATGGAGGTCATAGCATGGTGTAATATGATCAGTGTATTGAGGCTATATGATGGTGTAATATGATCAGTGTCTGGAGGCTACAGGGTGGGTGTAATATGATCAGTTTACGGAGGCTACAGGATGGGTGTAATTTGATCCGTTTATGAAGGCTATTTGATGGTGTAATATGATCAGTATAAGGAGGTTACAGGATGGTGTCGTATGATCAGTGTATGGAGGCTATAGGATAGGTGTCATATGATCAGTCTATGGATGCTATAGTATGGTGTAATATCATTAGTGTATGGTCGCTATAGGTTGGTGCAATATGATCAGTGTATTGAGGCTATAGGATGGTGTAATATGATCAGTGCTTGGAGGCTACAGGATTGGTGTAATATGTTCAGTGTATGGAGGATACAGCATGGTGTCATTTGATCACTGTATGGAGGTTATAGGATAGGTGACATATGGTCAGTGTATGGAGGCTATAGTATGGTGTAATATCATTAGTGCATGGTCGCTATAGGATGGTGCAATATGATCAGTGTATTGAGGCCATAGGATGGTGTAATATGATCAGTGTCTGGAGGCTACAGGATGGTTGTAATATGATCAGTGTACGGATGCTACGGGATGGGTGTAATATGTTCAGTGTATGGAAGTTACACGATGGTGTAATATGATCAGTGTATTGAGGCTATAGGATCGTGTAATATGATCAGTGAATAGAGGCTATAGGATAGTGTAATGTGATCGGTGTATGGAGGCTAATGGATGGTGTAATATGATAAGTGTATGGATGCTACAGGATGGTGTAATATGATCAGTGTATGGAGGCTATATGTTGGTTGTCATATGATCCATGTATGGACGCTTTAGGTATGTATCCTATGATCAGTGTATGGAGGCTACAGGATGGGTGTAATATGATCAATGTATGGAGTCGACAGGATGGTGTCATATGATCAGTGTCTGGAGGCTATAGGATGGGTGTAAAATGGTCAGTGTATGGAGATGATAGGATGATGTAATATGATCAGTGAATGGAGGCTGTAGGATGGTGTAATATTATAGGTGTATGGAGGATATAGGATGATGTAATATGATCAGTGTATGGAGGCTATAGGATGTTATCATATGATCAGTGTATGGAGGCTACAGGATGGGTGTAATATGATCAATGTATGGAGGCTACAGGATGGTGTAATATGATCAGTTTATGGAGGCTACAGGATGGGTGTAAAATGGTCACTTTATGGAGTTGATAGGATGGTGTAATGTGGTCAGTGTATTGAGGCTATAGGATGGTGTAATATGATCAGTGTACGGAGGCTATAGGATGGTGTAATATGATCAGTGAATGGAGGCTATAGGATGGGTGTAATATGATCAGTGTCTGGAGGCTATAGGATGGTTTAATATGATCAGTTTATGGAGGCTACAGGATGGGTGTAATATGATCAGTGTGTGGAGGTCATAGGATGGTGTAATATGATCAGTGTATGAAGGCTATAGGATGGTGTAATATGATCAGTGTCTGGAGGCTACAGGTTGGGTGTAATATGATCAGTGTACGGAGGCTACAGGATGGGTGTAATATGATAAGTGTATGAAGGCTATTGGATGGCGTAATATGATCAGTATAAGGAGGATACAGGATGGTGTCATATGATCAGTGTATGGAGGCTATAGGATGGTGTAATATCATTAGTGTATGGTCGCTATAGGATGGTGCAATATGATCAGTGTATTGAGGCTATAGGATGGTGTAATATGATCAGTGTTTGGAAGCTACAGGATGGGTGTAATATGATCAGTGTACGGAGGCTACAGGATAGGTGTAATATGTTCAGTGTATGGATGATATAGGATGGGTGTAAATTGATCAGTGTCTAGATGCTACAGGATGGTGCAATATGATCAGTGTATGGAGGCTATAGGTAGGTTGTAATATGATCCCAGTATGGAGGCTTTAGGTATGTATCCTATGATCAGTGTATCGAGGCTACAGGATGGGTGTAATATGATCAATGTATGGAGTTGATAGGATGATGTAATATGGTCAATGTATTGAGGCTATAGGATGGTGTAATATGATCAGTGAATGGAGGCTATAGGATGGTGTAATATGATAGGTGTATGGAGGATATAAGATGATGTAATATGATCAGTGTATGGAGGCTACAGGATGGTGTAATATGATCCGTGTATGGAGGCTATAGGATGGTTTAATATGATCAGTTTATGGAGGCTACAGGATGGGTGTAATATGATCAGTGTATGGAGGTCATAGGATGGTGTAATATGATCAGTGTATTGAGGCTATAGGATGGTGTAATATGATCAGTGTCTGGGGGCTACAGGGTGGGTGTAATATGATCAGTTTACGGAGGCTACAGGATGGTTGCCATATGATCCGTTTATGAAGGCTTTTGGATGGTGTAATATGATCAGTATAAGGAGGTTACAGGATGGTGTCGTATGATCAGTGTATGGAGGCTATAGGATAGGTGTCATATGATAGGTCTATGGATGCTATAGTATGGTGTAATATCATTAGTGTATGGTCGCTATAGGATGGTGCAATATGATCAGTGTATTGAGGCTACAGGATAGGTGTAATATGATCAGTGTCTAGATGCTACAGGATGGTGTAATATGATCAGTGTATTTAGGCTATAGGTTGGTTGTAATATGATCCGTGTATGGGTTGCTTTAGATATGTATCCTATGATCAGTGTATGGAGGCTACAGGATATGTGTAATATGATCAATGTATGGAGGCGACAGGATGGTGTCATATGATCAGTGTCTGGAAGCTATAGGATGGTGTAATATGATCAGTTTATGGAGGCTACAGGATGGGTGTAAAATGGTCAGTGTATGGAGGCGATAGGATGATGTAATATGTTCAGTGAATGGAGGCTATAGGATGGTGTAATATGATTGGTGTATGGAGGATATAGGATGATGTAATATGATCAGTGTATGGAGGCTAGAGGATGGGTGTAATATGATCCGTGTATGGAGGCTATAGGATGTTATCATATGATCAGTGTATGGAGGCTACAGGATGGGTGTAATATGATCAATGTATGGAGGCTACAGGATGGTGTAATATGATCAGTGTATGGAGGCTACAGGATGGTGTAATATGATCAGTATATTGAGGCTATAGGATCGTGTAATATGATCAGTGAATAGAGGCTATAGGATAGTGTAATATGATCGGTGTATGGAGGCTAATGGATGGTGTAATATGATAAGTGTATGGAGGCTACAGGATGGGTGTAATATGATCAGTGTCTGGATGCTACAGGATGGTGCAATATGATCAGTGTATGGTCGCTATAGGATGGTGCAATATGATCAGTGTATTGAGGCTACAGGATAGGTGTAATATGATCAGTGTCTAGATGCTACAGGATGGTGTAATATGATCAGTGTATTTAGGCTATAGGTTGGTTGTAATATGATCCGTGTATGGGTTGCTTTAGATATATATCCTATGATCAGTGTATGGAGGCTACAGGATGGGTGTAATATGATCAATGTATTGAGGCGACAGGATGGTGTCATATGATCAGTGTCTGGAGGCTATAGGATGGTGTAATATGATCAGTTTATGGAGGCTACAGGATGGGTGTAAAATGATAGGTGTATGGAGGATATAGGATGATGTAATATGATCAGTGTATGGAGGCTAGAGGATGGGTGTAATATGATCCGTGTATGGAGGCTATAGGATGTTATCATATGATCAGTGTATGGAGGCTACAGGATGGGTGTAATATGATCAATGTATGGAGGCTACAGGATGGTGTAATATGATCAGTGTATGGAGGCTACAGGATGGTGTAATATGATCAGTATATTGAGGCTATAGGATCGTGTAATATGATCAGTGAATAGAGGCTATAGGATAGTGTAATATGATCGGTGTATGGAGGCTAATGGATGGTGTAATATGATAAGAGTATGGAGGCTACAGGATGGGTGTAATATGATCAGTGTCTGGATGCTACAGGATGGTGCAATATGATCAGTGTATGGACGCTATAGGTTGGTTGTAATATGATCCGTGTATGGGTTGCTATAGATATGTATCCTATGATCAGTGTATGGAGGCTACAGGATGGGTGTAATATGATCAGTTTATGGAGGCTACAGGATGGGTGTAAAATGGTCACTGTATGGAGTTGATAGGATGGTGTAATATGGTCAGTGTATTGAGGCTATAGGATAGTGTAATATGATCAGTGAATGGAGGCTATAGGAAGGTGTAATTTGATCAATGTATGGAGGCTAAAGGATGGGTGTAATATTTTCAGTGTCTGGAGGCTATAGGATGGTTTAATATGATCAGTTAATGGAGGCTACAGGATGGGTGTAATATGATCAGTGTATGGAGGTCATAGGATGGTGTAATATGATCAGTGTATGGAGGCTATAGGATGGTGTAATATGATCAGTGTCTGGAGGCTACAGGTTGGGTGTAATATGATCAGTGTACGGAGGCTACAGGATGGGTGTAATATGATCAGTGTATGAAGGCTATTGGATGGCGTAATATGATCAGTATAAGGAGGATACAGGATGGTGTCATATGATCAGTGTATGGAGGCTATAGGATGGTGTAATATCATTAGTGTATGGTCGCTATAGGATGTTGCAATATGATCAGTGTATTTAGGCTATAGGATGGTGTAATATGTTCAGTGTATGGATGATATAGGATGGGTGTAATATGATCAGTGTCTAGATGCTACAGGATGGTGCAATATGATCAGTGTATGGAGGCTACAGGATAGGTGTAATATGATCAGTGTATGGAGGCTTTAGGTATGTATCCTATGATCAGTGTATGGAGGCTACAGGATGGGTGTAATAGGATCAATGTGTGGAGTTGATAGGATGATGTAATATGGTCAATGTATTGAGGCTATAGGATGGTGTAATATGATCAGTGAATGGAGGCTATGGGATGGTGTAATATGATAGGTGTATGGAGGATATAAGATGATGTAATATGATCAGTGTATGGAGGCTACAGGATGGTGTAATATGATCAGTGTCTGGAGGCTACAGGGTGGGTGTAATATGATCAGTTTACGGAGGCTACAGGATGGGTGTAATTTGATCCGTTTATGAAGGCTATTGGATGGTGTAATATGATCAGTATAAGGAGGTTACAGGATGGTGTCGTATGATCAGTGTATGGAGGCTATAGGATAGGTGTCATATGATCAGTCTATGGATGCTATAGTATGGTGTAATATCATTAGTGTATGGTCGCTATAGGATGGTGTCATATGATCAGTGTATGGAGGCTATAGGATGGTGTAATATCATTAGTGTATGGTCGCTATAGGATGTTGCAGTATGATCAGTGTATTTAGGCTACAGGATGGTGTAATATGATCAGTGTATGGAGGCTACAGGATGGTGTAATATAATAATTGTCTGGAGGCTACAGGATAAGTGTAATATGATCGGTATATGGATGTTATAGGATGGGTGTAATATGATCAGTGTCTAGATGCTACAGGATGGTGCAATATGATCAGTGTATGGACGCTATAGGTTGGTTGTAATATGATCCGTGTATGGGTTGCTTTAGATATGTATCCTATGATCAGTGTATGGAGGCTACAGGATGGGTGTAATATGATCAATGTATGGAGGCGACAGGATGGTGTCATATGATCCGTGTATGGAGGCTATAGGATGGTGTAATATGATCAGTTTATGGAGGCTACAGGATGGGTGTAAAATGGTCACTGTATGGAGTTGATAGGATGGTGTAATGTGGTCAGTGTATTGAGGCTATAGGATGGTGTAATATGATCAGTGAATGGAGGCTATAGGATGGTGTAATTTGATCAATGTATGGAGGCTAAAGGATGGGTGTAATATGATCAGTGTATGGAGATGATAGGATGGTTTAATATGATCAGTTTATGGAGGCTACAGGATGGGTGTAAAATGGTCAGTGTATGGAGATGATAGGATCAGTGTATTGAGGCTATAGGATGGTGTAATATGATAGGTGTTTGGAGGATATAGGATAATGTAATATGATCAGTGTATGGAGGCTAGAGGATGGGTGTAATATGATCCGTGTATGGAGGCTATAGGATGTTATCATATGATCAGTTTTTGGAGGCTACAGAATGGGTGTAATATGATCAATGTATGGAGGCTACAGGATGGTGTAATATGATCAGTGTATGAAGGCTACAGGATGGTGTAATATGATCAGTGTATTGAGGCTATAGGATCGTGTAATATGATCAGTGATTAGAGGCTATAGGTTGGTTGTAATATGATCCATGTATGGAGGCTTTAGGTATGTATCCTATGATCAGTGTCTGGAGGCTATAGGATGGTGTAATATGATCAGTTTATGGAGGCTACAGGATGGGTGTAATATGATCAATGTATGGAGGCTACAGGATGGGTTTAATATGATCAGTGTCTGGAGGCTATAGGATGGTGTAATATGATCAGTTTATGTAGGCTACAGGATGGTGTAATATGATCAGTGTAAGGAGCATATAGGATGGTGTAATACGATCAGTGTATGGAGGCTACAGGGTGGTGTAATATGATCAGTATATGGAGGCTATAGGATAGGTGTCATATGATCAGTGTATGGAAGCTACAGGATTGGTGTAATTGATGATGGTATGAAGGCTATAGGATGTTGTAATATGTTCAGTGTATGGAGGATACAGCATGGTGTCATTTGATCAGTGTATGGAGGTTATAGGATAGGTGATATATGGTCAGTGTATGGAGGCTATAGTATGGTGTAATATGATCAGTGTCTGGAAGCTACAGGGTGGGTGTAATATGATCAGTGTATGGAGGCTACAGGATGGGTGTAAATGATCAGTGTATGAAGGCTATTGGATGGTGTAATATGATCAGTATAAGGAGGATACAGGATGGTGTCGTATGATCAGTATATGGAGGCTATAGGATAGGTGTCATATGATCAGTCTATGGATGCTATAGTATGGTATAATATTATTAGTGTATGGTCGCTATAGGATGGTGCAATATGATCAGTGTATTGAGGCTATAGGATGGTGTAATATGATCAGTGTTTGGAGGCTACATGATGGGTGTACTATGATCAGTGAATGGAGGCTATAGGATGGTATCATATGATCAGTGTATGGAGGCTACAGGATGGGTGTAATATGATCAATGTATGGAGGTTACAGAATGGTGTAATATGATCAGTGTATGGAGGCTACAGGATGGGTGTAAATGATCAGTGTATGAAGGCTATTGGATGGTGTAATATGATCAGTATAAGGATGATACAGGATGGTGTCGTATGATCAGTGTATGGAGGCTATAGGATAGGTGTCATATGATCAGTTTATGGATGCTATAGTATGGTATAATATTATTAGTGAATGGTCGCTATAGGATGGTGCAATATGATCAGTGTATTGAGGCTATAGGATGGTGTAATATGATCAGTGTTTGGAGGCTACATGATGGGTGTTATGTGATCAGTGTATGGAGGCTACAGGATGGGTGTAATATGATCAGTGTACGGAGGCTACAGGATGGGTGTAATATGATCAGTATAAGGAGGATACAGGATGGTGTCATATGATCAGTGTATGGAGGCTATAGGATAGGTGTCATATGATCAGTCTATGGATGCTATAGTATGGTGTAATATTATTAGTGTATGGTCGCTATAGGATGGTGTAATATGATCAGTGTATTGAGGCTATAGGATGGTGTAATATGATCAGTGTTTGTAGGCTACAGCATGGGTGTTATATGATCAGTGTACGGAGGCTACAGAATGGGTGTAATATGTTCAGTGGATGGAAGTTATACGATGGTGTATTATGATCAGTGTATTGAGGCTATAGGATCGTGTAATATGATCAGTGAATAGAAGCTATAGGATAGTGTAATATGATCGGTGTATGAAGGCTATTGGATGGTGTAATATGATAAGTGTATGGAGGCTACAGGATATGTGTAATATGATCAGAATATGGATGATATAGGATGGGTTCAATATGATCAGTGTCTTGATGCTACAGGATGGTGCAATATGATCAGTGTATGGAGGCTGTAGGTTGGTTGTAATATGATCCGTGTATGGAGGCTTTAGGTATGTATCCTATGATCACTGTGTGGAGGTTACAGGATGGGTGTAATATGATCAATGTATGGAGGCGACAGGCTGGTGTGATATGATCCGTGTATGGAGGCTATAGGATGGTGTAATATGATCAGTGTATTGAGGCTATAGGATGGGTTTAATATGATCCGTGTATGGAGGCTATAGGATGGTATCATATGATCAGTGTATGGAGGCTACAGGATGGGTGTAATATGATCAATGTATGGAGGTTACAGGATGGTGTAATATGATCAGTGTATGGAGGCTACAGGATGGGTGTAAATGATCAGTGTATGAAGGCTGTTGGATGGTGTAATATGATCAGTATAAGGATGATACAGGATGGTGTCGTATGATCAGTGTATGGAGGCTATAGGATAGGTGTCATATGATCAGTCTATGGATGCTATAGTATGGTATAATATTATTAGTGTATGTTCGCTATAGGATGGTGCAATATGATCAGTGTATTGAGGCTATAGGATGGTGTAATATGATCAGTGTTTGGAGGCTACATGATGGGTGTAATGTGATCAGTGTATGGAGGCTACAGGATGGGTGTATTATGATCAGTGTACGGAGGCTACAGGATGGGTGTAATATGATCAGTGTACGGAGGCTACAGGATGGGTGTAAAATGATCAGTATAAGGAGGATACAGGATGGTGTCGTATGATCAGTGTATGGAGGCTATAGGATAGGTGTCATATGATCAGTCTATGTATGCTATAGTATGGTGTAATATTATTAGTGTATGGTCGCTATAGGATGGTGCAATATGATCAGTGTATTGAGGCTATAGGATGGTGTAATATGATCAGTGTTTGGAGGCTACATGATGGGTGTAATATGATCAGTGAATGGAGGCTATAGGATGGTGTAATATGATCAGTGTATGGAGGCTACAGGATGGGTTTAATATGATCCGTGTATGGAGGCTATAGGATGGTATCATATGATCAGTGTATGGAGGCTACAGGATGGGTGTAATATGATCAATGTATGGAGGCTACAGGATGGGTGTAAATGATCAGTGTATGAAGGCTATTGGATGGTGTAATATGATCAGTATAAGGATGATACAGGATGGTGTCGTATGATCAGTGTATGGAGGCTATAGGATAGGTGTCATATGATCAGTTTATGGATGCTATAGTATGGTATAATATTATTAGTGTATGTTCGCTATAGGATGGTGCAATATGATCAGTGTATTGAGGCTATAGGATGGTGTAATATGATCAGTGTTTGGAGGCTACATGATGGGTGTAATGTGATCAGTGTATGGAGGCTACAGGATGGGTGTATTATGATCAGTGTACGGAGGCTACAGGATGGGTGTAATATGATCAGTGTACGGAGGCTACAGGATGGGTGTAAAATGATCAGTATAAGGAGGATACAGGATGGTGTCGTATGATCAGTGTATGGAGGCTATAGGATAGGTGTCATATGATCAGTCTATGTATGCTATAGTATGGTGTAATATTATTAGTGTATGTTCGCTATAGGATGGTGCAATATGATCAGTGTATTGAGGCTATAGGATGGTGTAATATGATCAGTGTATGGAGGCTACAGGATGGGTTTAATTATGATCCGTGTATGGAGGCTATAGGATGGTATCATATGATCAGTGTATGGAGGCTACAGGATGGGTTCAATATGATCAATGTATGGAGGTTACAGGATGGTGTAATATGATCAATGTATGGAGGCTACAGGATGGGTGTAAATGATCAGTGTATGAAGGCTATTGGATGGTGTAATATGATCAGTATAAGGATGATACAGGATGGTGTCGTATGATCAGTGTATGGAGGCTATAGGATAGGTGTCATATGATCAGTTTATGGATGCTATAGTATGGTATAATATTATTAGTGTATGGTCGCTATGGGATGGTGCAATATGAGCAGTGTATTGAGGCTATAGGATGGTGTAATATGATCAGTGTTTGAAGGCTACATGATGGGTGTAATGTGATCAGTGTATGGAGGCTACAGGATGGGTGTAATATGATCAGTGTACGGAGGCTATAGGATGGGTGTAATATGATCAGTGTACGGAGGCTACAGGATGGGTGTAAAATGATCAGTGTATGAAGGCTATTGGATGGTGTAATATGATCAGTATAAGGAGGATACAGGATGGTGTCGTATGATCAGTGTATGGAGGCTATAGGATAGGTGTCATATGATCAGTCTATGGATGCTATAGTATGGTGTAATATTATTAGTGTATGGTCTCTATAGGATGGTGTAATATGATCAGTGTATTGAGGCTATAGGATGGTGTAATATGATCAGTGTTTGTAGGCTACAGCATGGGTGTTATATGATCAGTGTACGGAGGCTACAGAATGGGTGTAATATGTTCAGTGTATGGAAGTTATACGATGGTGTATTATGATCAGTGTATTGAGGCTATAGGATCGTGTAATATGATCAGTGAATAGAGGCTATAGGATAGTGTAATATGATCGGTGTATGAAGGCTAATGGCTGGTGTAATATGATAAGTGTATGGAGTCTACAGGATAGGTGTAATATGATCAGAATATGGATGATATAGGATGGGTTCAATATGATCAGTGTCTAGATGCTACAGGATGGTGCAATATGATCAGTGTATGGAGGCTGTAGGTTGGTTGTAATATGATCCGTGTATGGAGGCTTTAGGTATGTATCCTATGATCACTGTGTGGAGGCTACAGAATGGGTGTAATATGATCAATGCATGGAGGCGACAGGCTGGTGTGATATGATCCGTGTATGGAGGCTATAGGATGGTGTAATATGATCAGTTTATGGAGGCTACAGGATGGGTGTAAAATGGTCAGTGTATGGAGTTGATAGGATGGTGTAATATGGTAAGTGAATGGAGGCTATAGGATGGTGTAATATGATCAGTGTATTGAGGCTATAGGATGGTGTAATATGATCAGTGTCTGGAGGCTACAGGGTGGGTGTAATATGATCAGTGTTTGGAGGCTACATGATGGGTGTAATATGATCAGTGAATGGAGGCTATAGGATGGGTGTAAATGATCAGTGTATGAAGGCTATTGGATGGTGTAATATGATCAGTATAAGGAGGATACAGGATGGTGTCGTATGATCAGTGTATGGAGGCTATAGGATAGGTGTCATATGATCAGTCTATGGATGCTATAGTATGGTATAATATTATTAGTGTATGGTCGCTATAGGATGGTGCAATATGATCAGTGTATTGAGGCTACAGGATGGTGTAATATGATCAGTGTTTGGAGGCTACATGATGGGTGTAATATGATCAGTGAATGGAGGCTATAGGATGGTGTATTATGATCAGTGTATGGAGGCTACAGGATGGGTTTAATATGATCCGTGTATGGAGGCTATAGGATGGTATCATATGATCAGTGTATGGAGGCTACAGGATGGGTTCAATATGATCAATGTATGGAGGTTACAGGATGGTGTAATATGATCAGTGTATGGAGGCTACAGGATGGGTGTAAATGATCAGTGTATGAAGGCTATTGGATGGTGTAAAATGATCAGTATAAGGATGATACAGGATGGTGTTGTATGATCAGTGTATGGAGGCTATAGGATAGGTGTCATATGATCAGTCTATGGATGCTATAGTATGGTATAATATTATTAGTGTATGGTCGCTATGGGATGGTGCAATATGAGCAGTGTATTGAGGCTATAGGATGGTGTAATATGATCAGTGTTTGAAGGCTACATGATGGGTGTAATGTGATCAGTGTATGGAGGCTACAGGATGGGTGTAATATGATCAGTGTACGGAGGCTATAGGATGGGTGTAATATGATCAGTGTACGGAGGCTACAGGATGGGTGTAAAATGATCAGTGTATGAAGGCTATTGGATGGTGTAATATGATCAGTATAAGGAGGATACAGGATGGTGTCGTATGATCAGTGTATGGAGGCTATAGGATAGGTGTCATATGATCAGTCTATGGATGCTATAGTATGGTGTAATATTATTAGTGTATGGTCTCTATAGGATGGTGTAATATGATCAGTGTATTGAGGCTATAGGATGGTGTAATATGATCAGTGTTTGTAGGCTACAGCATGGGTGTTATATGATCAGTGTACGGAGGCTACAGAATGGGTGTAATATGTTCTGTGTATGGAAGTTATACGATGGTGTATTATGATCAGTGTATTGAGGCTATAGGATCGTGTAATATGATCAGTGAATAGAGGCTATAGGATAGTGTAATATGATCGGTGTATGAAGGCTAATGGATGGTGTAATATGATCAGTTTATGGAGGCTACAGGATGGGTGTAAAATGGTCAGTGTATGGAGTTGATAGGATGGTGTAATATGGTAAGTGAATGGAGGCTATAGGATGGTGTAATATGATCAGTGTATTGAGGCTATAGGATGGTGTAATATGATCAGTGTCTGGAGGCTACAGGGTGGGTGTAATATGATCAGTGTACGGAGGCTACAGGATAGGTGTAAATGATCAGTGTATGAAGGCTATTGGATGGTGTAATATGATCAGTATAAGGATGATACAGGATGGTGTCGTATGATCAGTGTATGGAGGCTATAGGATAGGTGTCATATGATCAGTCTATGGATGCTATAGTATGGTATAATATTATTAGTGTATGTTCGCTAATGGATGGTGCAATATGATCAGTGTATTGAGGCTATAGGATGGTGTAATATGATCAGTGTTTGGAGGCTACATGATGGGTGTAATATGATCAGTGAATGGAGGCTATAGGATGGTGTAATATGATCAGTGTATGGAGGCTACAGGATGGGTTTAATATGATCCGTGTATGGAGGCTATAGGATGGTATCATATGATCAGTGTATGGAGGCTACAGGATGGGTTCAATATGATCAATGTATGGAGGTTACAGGATGGTGTAATATGATCAGTGTATGGAGGCTACAGGATGGGTGTAAATGATCAGTGTATGAAGGCTATTGGATGGTGTAAAATGATCAGTATAAGGATGATACAGGATGGTGTTGTATGATCAGTGTATGGAGGCTATAGGATAGGTGTCTTATGATCAGTCTATGGATGCTATAGTATGGTATAATATTATTAGTGTATGGTCGCTATGGGATGGTGCAATATGAGCAGTGTATTGAGGCTATAGGATGGTGTAATATGATCAGTGTTTGAAGGCTACATGATGGGTGTAATGTGATCAGTGTATGGAGGCTACAGGATGGGTGTAATATGATCAGTGTACGGAGGCTATAGGATGGGTGTAATATGATCAGTGTACGGAGGCTACAGGATGGGTGTAAAATGATCAGTGTATGAAGGCTATTGGATGGTGTAATATGATCAGTATAAGGAGGATACAGGATGGTGTCGTATGATCAGTGTATGGAGGCTATAGGATAGGTGTCATATGATCAGTCTATGGATGCTATAGTATGGTGTAATATTATTAGTGTATGGTCTCTATAGGATGGTGTAATATGATCAGTGTATTGAGGCTATAGGATGGTGTAATATGATCAGTGTTTGTAGGCTACAGCATGGGTGTTATATGATCAGTGTACGGAGGCTACAGAATGGGTGTAATATGTTCAGTGTATGGAAGTTATACGATGGTGTATTATGATCAGTGTATTGAGGCTATAGGATCGTGTAATATGATCAGTGAATAGAGGCTATAGGATAGTGTAATATGATCGGTGTATGAAGGCTAATGGATGGTGTAATATGATCAGTTTATGGAGGCTACAGGATGGGTGTAAAATGGTCAGTGTATGGAGTTGATAGGATGGTGTAATATGGTAAGTGAATGGAGGCTATAGGATGGTGTAATATGATCAGTGTATTTAGGCTATAGGATGGTGTAATATGATCAGTGTCTGGAGGCTACAGGGTGGGTGTAATATGATCAGTGTACGGAGGCTACAGGATAGGTGTAAATGATCAGTGTATGAAGGCTATTGGATGGTGTAATATGATCAGTATAAGGATGATACAGGATGGTGTCGTATGATCAGTGTATGGAGGCTATAGGATAGGTGTCATATGATCAGTCTATGGATGCTATAGTATGGTATAATATTATTAGTGTATGTTCGCTAATGGATGGTGCAATATGATCAGTGTATTGAGGCTATAGGATGGTGTAATATGATCAGTGTTTGGAGGCTACATGATGGGTGAAATGTGATCAGTGTATGGAGGCTACAGGATGGGTGTATTATGATCAGTGTACGGAGGCTACAGGATGGGTGTAATATGATCAGTGTACGGAGGCTACAGGATGGGTGTAAAATGATCAGTGTATGAAGGCTATTGGATGGTGTAATATGATCAGTATAAGGAGGATACAGGATGGTGTCGTATGATCAGTGTATGGAGGCTATAGGATAGGTGTCATATGATCAGTCTATGTATGCTATAGTATGGTGTAATATTATTAGTGTATGGTCGCTATAGGATGGTGTACTATGATCAGTGTATTGAGGCTATAGGATGGTGTAATATGATCAGTGTTTGTAGGCTACAGCATGGGTGTTATATGATCAGTGTACGGAGGCTACAGAATGGGTGTAATATGTTCAGTGTATGGAAGTTATACGATGGTGTATTATGATCAGTGTATTGAGGCTATAGGATGGTGTAATATGATCAGTGTTTGTAGGCTACAGCATGGGTGTTATATGATCAGTGTACGGAGGCTACAGAATGGGTGTAATATGTTCAGTGTATGGAAGTTATACGATGGTGTATTATGATCAGTGTATTGAGGCTATAGGATCGTGTAATATGATCAGTGAATAGAGGCAATAGGAAAGTGTAATATGATCGGTGTATGAAGGCTAATGGATGGTGTAATATGATAAGTGTATGGAGGCTACAGGATAGGTGTAATATGATCAGAATATGGATGATATAGGATGGGTTCAATATGATCAGTGTCTAGATGCTACAGGATGGTGCAATATGATCAGTGTATGGAGGCTGTAGGTTGGTTGTAATATGATCCGTGTATGGAGGCTTTAGGTATGTATCCTATGATCACTGTGTGGAGGCTACAGGATGGGTGTAATATGATCAATGCATGGAGGCGACAGGCTGGTGTGATATGATCCGTGTATGGAGGATATAGGATGGTGTAATATGATCAGTTTATGGAGGCTACAGGATGGGTGTAAAATGGTCAGTGTATGGAGTTGATAGGATGGTGTAATATGGTAAGTGAATGGAGGCTATAGGATGGTGTAATATGATCAGTGTATTGAGGATATAGGATGGTGTAATATGATCAGTGTCTGGAGGCTACAGGGTGGGTGTAATATGATCAGTGTACGGAGGCTACAGGATAGGTGTAAATGATCAGTGTATGAAGGCTATTGGATGGTGTAATATGATCAGTATAAGGATGATACAGGATGGTGTCGTATGATCAGTGTATGGAGGTTATAGGATAGGTGTCATATGATCAGTCTATGGATGCTATAGTATGGTATAATATTATTAGTGTATGTTCGCTATAGGATGGTGCAATATGATCAGTGTATTGAGGCTATAGGATGGTGTAATATGATCAGTGTTTGGAGGCTACATGATGGGTGTAATGTGATCAGTGTATGGAGGCTACAGGATGGGTGTATTATGATCAGTGTACGGAGGCTACAGGATGGGTGTAATATGATCAGTGTACGGAGGCTACAGGATGGGTGTAAAATGATCAGTGTTTGAAGGCTATTGGATGGTGTAATATGATCAGTATAAGGAGGATACAGGATGGTGTCATATGATCAGTGTATGGAGGCTATAGGATAGGTGTCATATGATCAGTCTATGTATGCTATAGTATGGTGTAATATTATTAGTATATGGTCGCTATAGGATGGTGTACTATGATCAGTGTATTGAGGCTATAGGATGGTGTAATATGATCAGTGTTTGTAGGCTACAGCATGGGTGTTATATGATCAGTGTATGGAGGCTATAGGATGGTATCATATGATCAGTGTATGGAGGCTACAGGATGGGTGTAATATGATCAATGTATGGAGGTTACAGGATGGTGTAATATGATCAGTGTATGGAGGCTACAGGATGGTGTAATATGATCTGTGTATGGAGGCTACAGGGTATTGTAATATTATAAGTGTGAGGACGCTGCAGGATGGTGTAATATGATCAGTGTATGGAGGCTATAGTATGGTGAAATATGTTCAGTGTAAGGAGCCTATATGATGGTGTAATATGATCAGTTTATGGAGGCTACAGGATGGGTGTAAAATGGTCATTGTATGGAGTTGATAGGATGGTGTAATATGGTCAGTGTATTGAGGCTATAGGATGGTGTAATATGATCAGTGAATGGAGGCTATAGGATGGTGTAATATGATCAGTGTATTGAGGCTATAGGATGTTGTAATATGATCAGTGTCTGGAGGCTACAGGGTGGGTGTAATATGATCAGTGTACGGAGGCTACAGGATGGGTGTAAAATGATCAGTGTATGAAGGCTATTGGATGGTGTAATATGATCATTATAAGGAGGATACAGGATGGTGTCGTATGATCAGTGTAGGGAGGCTATAGTATGGTGTAATATTATTAGTGTATGGTCGCTATAGGATGGTGCAATATGATCAGTGTATTGAGGCTTTAGGATGGTGTAATATGATTAGTGTTTGGAGGCTACAGGATGGGTGCAATGTGATCAGTGTATGGAGGCTACAGGATGGGTGTAATATGATCAGTGTACGGAGGCTACAGGATGGGTTTAATATGATCAGTGTACGGAGGCTACAGGATGGGTGTAAAATGATCAGTGTATGAAGGCTATTGGATGGTATAATATGATCAGTATAAGGAGGATACAGGATGGTGTCGTATGATCAGTGTATGGAGGCTATAGGATAGGTGTCATATGATCAGTCTATGGATGCTATAGTATGGTGTAATATTATTAGTGTATGGTCGCTATAGGA
This sequence comes from Lampris megalopsis, assembly GCA_022114975.2. Classification (NCBI taxonomy): domain Eukaryota; kingdom Metazoa; phylum Chordata; class Actinopteri; order Lampriformes; family Lampridae; genus Lampris; species Lampris megalopsis. The sequence continues at coordinate 298,071 of JAJHIY020000114.1, forward strand.
TGGTGTAATATGATCAGTGTATTGAGGCTATAGGATGGTGTAATATGATCAGTGTTTGTAGGCTACAGCATGGGTGTTATATGATCAGTGTACGGAGGCTACAGAATGGGTGTAATATGTTCAGTGTATGGAAGTTATACGATGGTGTATTATGATCAGTGTATTGAGGCTATAGGATCGTGTAATATGATCAGTGAATAGAGGCTATAGGATAGTGTAATATGATCGGTGTATGAAGGCTAATGGATGGTGTAATATGATAAGTGTATGGAGGCTACAGGATAGGTGTAATATGATCAGAATATGGATGATATAGGATGGGTTCAATATGATCAGTGTCTAGATGCTACAGTATGGTGCAATATGATCTGTGTATGTAGGCTATAGGTTGGTTGTAATATGATCCGTGTATGGAGGCTTTAGGTATGTATCCTATGATCACTGTGTGGAGGCTACAGGATGGGTGTAATATGATCAATGCATGGAGGCGACAGGCTGGTGTGATATGATCCGTGTATGGAGGCTATAGGATGGTGTAATATGATCAGTTTATGGAGGCTACAGGATGGGTGTAAAACGGTCAGTGTATGGAGTTGATAGGATGGTGTAATATGGTCAGTGAATGGAGGCTATAGGATGGTGTAATATGATCAGTGTATTGAGACTATAGGATGGTGTAATATGATCAGTGTCTGGAGGCTACAGGGTGGTGTAATATGATCAGTGTATGGAGGATACATGATGGGTGTAATATGATCAGTGAATGGAGGCTATAGGATGGTGTAATATGATCAGTGTTTGGAGGCTACATGATGGGTGTAATGTGATCAGTGTATGGAGGCGACAGGCTGGTGTGATATGATCCGTGTATGGAGGCTATAGGATGGTGTAATATGATCAGTTTATGGAGGCTACAGGATGGGTGTAAAACGGTCAGTGTATGGAGTTGATAGGATGGTGTAATATGGTCAGTGAATGGAGGCTATAGGATGGTGTAATATGATCAGTGTATTGAGGCTATAGGATGGTGTAATATGATCAGTGTCTGGAGGCTACAGGGTGGGTGTAATATGATCAGTGTATGGAGGCTACAGGATGGGTGTAAATGATCAGTGTATGAAGGCTATTGGATGGTGTAATATGATCAGTATAAGGAGGATACAGGATGGTGTCGTATGATCAGTGTATGGAGGCTATAGGATAGGTGTCATATGATCAGTCTATGGATGCTATAGTATGGTATAATATTATTAGTGTATGGTCGCTATAGGATGGTGCAATATGATCAGTGTATTGAGGCTATAGGATGGTGTAATATGATCAGTGTTTGGAGGCTACATGATGGGTGTAATATGATCAGTGTATGGAGGCTACAGGATAGGTGTAATATGATCAGAATATGGATGATATAGGATGGGTTCAATATGATCAGTGTCTAGACGCTACAGGATGGTGCAATATGATCAGTGTATGGAGGCTGTAGGTTGGTTGTAATATGATCCGTGTATGGAGGCTTTAGGTATGTATCCTATGATCACTGTGTGGAGGCTACAGGATGGGTGTAATATGATCAATGTATGGAGGCGACAGGCTGGTGTGATATGATCCGTGTATGGAGGCTATAGGATGGTGTAATATGATCAGTTTATGGAGGCTACAGGATGGATGTAAAACGGTCAGTGTATGGAGTTGATAGGATGGTGTAATATGGTCAGTGAATGGAGGCTATAGGATGGTGTAATATGATCAGTGTATTGAGGCTATAGGATGGTGTAATATGATCAGTGTCTGGAGGCTACAGGGTGGGTGTAAATGATCAGTGTATGAAGGCTATTGGATGGTGTAATATGATCAGTATAGGGAGGATACAGGATGGTGTCGTATGATCAGTGTATGGATGCTATAGGATAGGTGTCATATGATCAGTCTATGGATGCTATAGTATGGTATAATATTATTAGTGTATGGTCGCTATAGGATGGTGCAATATGATCAGTGTATTGAGGCTATAGGATGGTGTAATATGATCAGTGTTTGGAGGCTACATGATGGGTGTAATATGATCAGTGAATGGAGGCTATAGGATGGTGTAATATGATCAGTGTATGGAGGCTACAGGATGGGTTTAATATGATCCGTGTATGGAGGCTATAGGATGGTATCATATGATCAGTGTATGAAGGCTACAGGATCGGTGTAATATGATCAATGTATGGAGGCTATAGGATGGTGTAATATGATCAGTGTATGGAGGCTACAGGATGGTGTAATATGATCAGTGTATGGAGGCTACAGGGTATTGTAATATTATCAGTGTGAGGACGCTGCAGGATGGTGTAATATAATCAGTGTATGGAGGCTATAGTATGGTGAAATATGTTCAGTGTAAGGAGCCTATATGATGGTGTAATATGATCAGTTTATGGAGGCTACAGGATGGGTGTAAAATGGTCATTGTATGGAGTTGATAGGATGGTGTAATATGATCAGTGTATTGAGGCTATAGGATGGTGTAATATGATCAGTGTCTGGAGGCTATAGGATGGTGTAATATGATCAGTGTACGGAGGCTACAGGATGGGTGTAAATGATCAGTGTATGAAGGCTATTGGATGGTGTAATATGATCAGTATAAGGATGATACAGGATGGTGTCGTATGATCAGTGTATGGAGGCTATAGGATAGGTGTCATATGATCAGTCTATGGATGCTATAGTATGGTATAATATTATTAGTGTATGTTCGCTATAGGATGGTGCAATATGATCAGTGTATTGAGGCTATAGGATGTTGTAATATGATCAGTGTTTGGAGGCTACATGATGGGTGTAATGTGATCAGTGTATGGAGGCTACAGGATGGGTGTAATATGATCAGTGTACGGAGGCTACAGGATGGGTGTAATATGATCAGTGTACGGAGGCTACAGGATGGGTGTAATATGATCAGTGTATGAAGGCTATTGGATGGTGTAATATGATCAGTATAAGGAGGATACAGGATGGTGTCGTATGATCAGTGTATGGAGGCTATAGGATAGGTGTCATATGATCAGTCTATGGATGCTATAGTATGGTGTAATATTATTAGTGTATGGTCGCTATAGGATGGTGTAATATGATCAGTGTATTGAGGCTATAGGATGGTGTAATATGATCAGTGTTTGTAGGCTACAGCATGGGTGTTATATGATTAGTGTACGGAGGCTACAGAATGGGTGTAATATGTTCAGTGTATGGAAGTTATACGATGGTGTATTATGATCAGTGTAATGAGGCTATAGGATCGTGTAATATGATCAGTGAATAGAGGCTATAGGATAGTGTAATATGATCGGTGTATGAAGGCTAATGGATGGTGTAATATGATAAGTGTATGGAGGCTACAGGATAGGTGTAATATGATCAGAATATGGATGATGTAGGATGGGTTCAATATGATCAGTGTCTAGATGCTACAGGATGGTGCAATATGATCAGTGTATGGAGGCTGTAGGTTGGTTGTAATATGATCCGTGTATGGAGGCTTTAGGTATGTATCCTATGATCACTGTGTGGAGGCTACAGAATGGGTGTAATATGATCAATGTATGGAGGCGACAGGCTGGTGTGATATGATCCGTGTATGGAGGCTATAGGATGGTGTAATATGATCAGTTTATGGAGGCTACAGGATGGGTGTAAAACGGTCAGTGTATGGAGTTGATAGGATGGTGTAATATGGTCAGTGAATGGAGGCTATAGGATGGTGTAATATGATCAGTGTATTGAGGCTATAGGATGGTGTAATATGATCAGTGTCTGGAGGCTACAGGGTGGGTTTAATATGATCAGTGTATGGAGGCTACAGGATGGGTGTAAATGATCAGTGTATGAAGGCTATTGGATGGTGTAATATGATCAGTATAAGGAGGATACAGGATTTTGTCGTATGATCAGTGTATGGAGGCTATAGGATAGGTGTCATATGATCAGTCTATGGATGCTATAGTATGGTATAATATTATTAGTGTATGGTCGCTATAGGATGGTGCAATATGATCAGTGTATTGAGGCTATAGGATGGTGTAATATGATCAGTGTTTGGAGGCTACATGATGGGTGTAATATGATCAGTGAATGGAGGCTATAGGATGGTGTAATATGATCAGTGTATGGAGGCTACAGGATGGGTTTAATATGATCCGTGTATGGAGGCTATAGGATGGTATCATATGATCAGTGTATGGAGGCTACAGGATGGGTGTAATATGATCAATGTATGGATGTTACATGATGGTGTAATATGATCAGTGTATGGAGGCTACAGGATGGTGTAATATGATCAGTGTATGGAGGCTACAGGGTATTGTAATATTATCAGTGTGAGGACGCTGCAGGATGGTGTAATATGATCAGTGTATGGAGGCTATAGGATGGTGTAATATGATCAGTGTATGGAGGCTATAGGATGGTGTAATATGATCAGTTTATGGAGGCTACAGGATGGGTGTAAAACGGTCAGTGTATGGAGTTGATAGGATGGTGTAATATGGTCAGTGAATGGAGGCAAAAGGATGGTGTAATATGATCAGTGTATTGAGGCTATAGGATGGTGTAATATGATCAGTGTCTGGAGGCTACAGGGTGGGTGTAATATGATCAGTGTATGGAGGCTACAGGATGGGTGTAAATGATCAGTGTATGAAGGCTATTGGATGGTGTAATATGATCAGTATAAGGAGGATACAGGATTTTGTCGTATGATCAGTGTATGGAGGCTATAGGATAGGTGTCATATGATCAGTCTATGGATGCTATAGTATGGTATAATATTATTAGTGTATGGTCTTTATAGGATGGTGCAATATGATCAGTGTATTGAGGCTATAGGATGGTGTAATATGATCAGTGTTTGGAGGCTACATGATGGGTGTAATATGATCAGTGAATGGAGGCTATAGGATGGTGTAATATGATCAGTGTATGGAGGCTACAGGATGGGTTTAATATGATCCGTGTATGGAGGCTATAGGATGGTATCATATGATCAGTGTATGGAGGCTACAGGATGGGTGTAATATGATCAATGTATGGAGGTTACATGATGGTGTAATATGATCAGTGTATGGAGGCTACAGGATGGTGTAATATGATCAGTGTATGGAGGCTACAGGGTATTGTAATATTATCAGTGTGAGGACGCTGCAGGATGGTGTAATATGATCAGTGTATGGAGGCTATAGTATGGTGTAATATGATCAGTGTTTGTAGGCTACAGCATGGGTGTTATATGATCAGTGTACGGAGGCTACAGAATGGGTGTAATATGTTCAGTGTATGGAAGTTATACGATGGTGTATTATGATCAGTGTATTGAGGCTATAGGATGGTGTAATATGATCAGTGAATAGAGGCTATAGGATAGTGTAATATGATCGGTGTATGAAGGCTAATGGATGGTGTAATATGATCAGTGTATTGAGGCTATAGGATGGTGTAATATGATCAGGGCCTGGAGGCTACAGGGTGGGTGTAATATGATCAGTGTATGGAGGCTACAGGATGGGTGTAAATGATCAGTGTATGAAGGCTATTGGATGGTGTAATATGATCAGTATAAGGAGGATACAGGATGGTGTCGCATGATCAGTGTATGGAGGCTATAGGATAGGTGTCATATGATCAGTCTATGGATGCTATAGTATGGTATAATATTATTAGTGTATGGTCGCTATAGGATGGTGCAATATGATCAGTGTATTGAGGCTATAGGATGGTGTAATATGATCAGTGTTTGGAGGCTACATGATGGGTGTAATATGATCAGTGTATGGAGGCTACAGGATGGGTGTAATATGATCAGTGTACGGAGGCTACAGTATGGGTGTAATATGATCCGTGTACGGAGGCTACAGGATGGTGCAATATGATCAGTGTATGGACGCTATACGTCGGTTGTAATATGATCCGTGATTGGAGGCTTTAGATATGTATCCTATGATCAGTGTAAGGAGGCTACAGGATGGGTGTAATATGATCAATGTATGGAGTCGACAGGATGGTGTCATATGATAGGTGTATGGAGGATATAGGATGATGTAATATGATCAGTGTATGGAGGTTATAGGATAGGTGACATATGGTCAGTGTATGGAGGCTATAATATGGTGTAATATCATTAGTGTATGGTCGCTATAGGATGGTGCAATATGATCAGTGTATTGAGGCTATAGGATGGTGTAATATGATCAGTGTCTGGAGGCTACAGGATGGGTGTAGTATGATCAATGTATGGAGGCGACAGGATGGTGTAATATGATCAGTTTATGGAGGCTATAGCATAGATGTCATATGATCAGTCTATGGATGCTATAGTATGGTGTAATACATTAGTGTATGGTCGCTATAGGATGGTGCAATATGATCAGTGTATGGAGGCTAGAGGATGGGTGTAATATGATCCGTGTATGGAGGCTATAGGATGTTATCATATGATCAGTGTATGGAGGCTACAGGATGGGTGTAATATGATCAATGTATGGAGACTACAGGATGGTGTAATATGATCAGTGTATGGAGGCTACAGGATGGTGTAATATAATAAGTGTCTGGAGGCTACAGGATAGGTGTATTATGATCTGTATATGGATGCTATAGGATGGGTGTAATATGATCAGTGTCTAGATGCTACAGGATGGTGCAATATGATCAGTGTATGGAGGCTATAGGTTGGTTGTAATATGATCCGTGTATGGGGGCGAAAGGACGGTGTCATATGATCCGTGTATGGAGGCTATAGGATGGTGTAATATGATCTGTATATGGATGCTATAGGATGGGTGTAATATGATCAGTGTCTAGATGCTACAGGATGGTGCAATATGATCAGTGTATGGAGGCTATAGGTTGGTTGTAATATGATCCGTGTATGGGGGCGAAAGGACGGTGTCATATGATCCGTGTATGGAGGCTATAGGATGGTGTAATATGATCATCTTATGGAGGTTACAGGATGGGTGTAAAATGGTCACTGTATGGAGTTGATAGGATGGTGTAATATGGTTAGTGTATTGAGGCTATAGGATGGTGTAATATGATCAGTGAATAGAGGCTATAGGATAGTGTAATGTGATCGGTGTATGGAGGCTAAGGGATGGTGTAATATGATAAGTGTATGGAGGCTACAGGATGGGTGTAATATGATCAGTATATGGAGGCTATAGGATGGGTGTAATATGATCAGTGTCTGGATGCTACAGGATGGTGTAATATGATCAGTGTATGGAGGCTATAGGTTGGTTGTAATATGATCCATGTATGGAGGCTTTAGGTATGTATCCTATGATCAGTGTATGGAGGCTACAGGATTGGTGTAATATGATCAATGTATGGAGGCGACAGGATGGTGTCATATGATCAGTGTCTGGAGGCTATAGGATGGGTGTAAAATGGTAAGTGTATGGAGGTGATAGGATGATGTAATATGTTCAGTGAATGGAGGCTATAGGATGGTGTAATATGACAGGTGTATGGAGGATATAGTATGATGTAATATGATCAGTGTACGGAGGCTAGAGGATGGGTGTAATATGATCCGTGTATGGAGGCTATAGGATGTTATCATATGATCAGTGTATGGAGGCTACAGGATGGGTGTAATTTGATCAATGTATGGAGGCTACAGGATGGTGTAATATGATCAGTGTATGGAGGCTACAGGATGGTGTAATATGATCAGTGTATTGAGGCTATAGGATCGTGTAATATGATCAGTGAATAGAGGCTATAGGATAGTATAATATGATCGGTGTATTTAGGCTAATGGATGGTGTAATATGATATGTGTATGGAGGCTACAAGATGGGTGTAATATGATCAGTGTCTGGATGCTACAGGATGGTGTAATATGATCAGTGTATGGAGGCTATAGGTTGGTTGTAATATGATCCATGTATGGAGGCTTTAGTTATGTATCCTGTGATCAGTGTATGGAGGCTACAGGATGGGTGTAATATGATCAATGTATGGAGGCGACAGGATGGTGTCATATGATCAGTGTCTGGAGGCTATAGGATGGTGTAATATGATCAGTTTATGGAGGCTACAGGATGGGTGTAAAATGGTCAGTGTATGGAGGTGATAGGATGATGTAATATGTTCAGTGAATGGAGGCTATAGGATGGTGTAATATGATAGGTGTATGGAGGATATAGGCTGATGTAATATGATCAGTGTTTGGAGGCTACATGATGGGTGTAATATGATCAGTGTATGGAGGCTACAGGATGGGTGTAATATGATCAGTGTACGGAGGCTACAGGATGGGTGTAATATGATCAGTGTACGGAGGCTACAGGATGGGTGTAAAATGATCAGTGTAGGAAGGCTATTGGATGGTGTAATATGATCTGTATAAGGAGGATACAGGATGGTGTCGTAGGATCAGTGTATGGAGGCTATAGGATAGGTGTCATATGATCAGTCTATGGATGCTATAGTATGGTGTAATATTATTAGTGTATGGTCTTTATAGGATGGTGCAATATGATCAGTGTATTGAGGCTATAGGATGGTGTAATATGATCAGTGTTTGGAGGCTACATGATGGGTGTAATATGATCAGTGAATGGAGGCTATAGGATGGTGTAATATGATCAGTGTATGGAGGCTACAGGATGGGTTTAATATGATCCGTGTATGGAGGCTATAGGATGGTATCATATGATCAGTGTATGGAGGCTACAGGATGGGTGTAATATGATCAATGTATGGAGGTTACATGATGGTGTAATATGATCAGTGTATGGAGGCTACAGGATGGTGTAATATGATCAGTGTATGGAGGCTACAGGGTATTGTAATATTATCAGTGTGAGGACGCTGCAGGATGGTGTAATATGATCAGTGTATGGAGGCTATAGTATGGTGTAATATGATCAGTGTTTGTAGGCTACAGCATGGGTGTTATATGATCAGTGTACGGAGGCTACAGAATGGGTGTAATATGTTCAGTGTATGGAAGTTATACGATGGTATATTATGATCAGTGTATTGAGGCTATAGGATGGTGTAATATGATCAGTGAATAGAGGCTATAGGATAGTGTAATATGATCGGTGTATGAAGGCTAATGGATGGTGTAATATGATCAGTGTATTGAGGCTATAGGATGGTGTAATATGATCAGGGCCTGGAGGCTACAGGGTGGGTGTAATATGATCAGTGTATGGAGGCTACAGGATGGGTGTAAATGATCAGTGTATGAAGGCTATTGGATGGTGTAATATGATCAGTATAAGGAGGATACAGGATGGTGTCGCATGATCAGTGTATGGAGGCTATAGGATAGGTGTCATATGATCAGTCTATGGATGCTATAGTATGGTATAATATTATTAGTGTATGGTCGCTATAGGATGGTGCAATATGATCAGTGTATTGAGGCTATAGGATGGTGTAATATGATCAGTGTTTGGAGGCTACATGATGGGTGTAATATGATCAGTGTATGGAGGCTACAGGATGGGTGTAATATGATCAGTGTACGGAGGCTACAGGATGGGTGTAATATGATCAGTCTATGGATGCTATAGTATGGTGTAATACATTAGTGTATGGTCGCTATAGGATGGTGCAATATGATCAGTGTATGGAGGCTACAGGATGGGTGTAATATGATCAATGTATGGAGACTACAGGATGGTGTAATATGATCAGTGTATGGAGGCTACAGGATGGTGTAATATAATAAGTGTCTGGAGGCTACAGGATAGGTGTATTATGATCTGTATATGGATGCTATAGGATGGGTGTAATATGATCAGTGTCTAGATGCTACAGGATGGTGCAATATGATCAGTGTATGGAGGCTATAGGTTGGTTGTAATACGATCCGTGTATGGGGGCTTTAGATATGTATCCTATGATCAGTGTATGGAGGCTACAGGATGGGTGTAATATGATCAATGTACGGAGGCTACAGGATGGGTGTAATATGATCAGTGTACGGAGGCTACAGGATGGGTGTAAAATGATCAGTGTATGGAGGCTACAGGATGGGTGTAATATGATCAGTGTACGGAGGCTACAGGATGGGTGTAATATGATCAGTGTCTAGATGCTACAGGATGGTGCAATATGATCAGTGTATGGACGCTATACGTCGGTTGTAATATGATCCGTGATTGGAGGCTTTAGATATGTATCCTATGATCAGTGTAAGGAGGCTACAGGATGGGTGTAATATGATCAATGTATGGAGTCGACAGGATGGTGTCATATGATAGGTGTATGGAGGATATAGGATGATGTAATATGATCAGTGTATGGAGGTTATAGGATAGGTGATATATGGTCAGTGTATGGAGGCTATAATATGGTGTAATATCATTAGTGTATGGTCGCTATAGGATGGTGCAATATGATCAGTGTATTGAGGCTATAGGATGGTGTAATATGATCAGTGTCTGGAGGCTACAGGATGGGTGTAATATGATCAATGTATGGAGGCGAAAGGATGGTGTCATATGATCCGTGTATGGAGGCTGTAGGATGGTGTAATATGATCATCTTTTGGAGGTTACAGGATGGGTGTAAAATGGTCACTGTATGGAGTTGATAGGATGGTGTAATATGATCAGTGTATGCAGGCTATTGGATGGTGTGATATGATCAGTATATGGAGGATACAGGATGGTGTAATATGATCAATGTATGGAGGCTACAGGATAGATGTCATATGATCAGTCTATGGTTGCTATAGTATGGTGTAATACATTAGTGTATGGTCGCTATAGGATGGTGCAATATGATCAGTGTATGGAGGCTACAGGATGGGTGTAATATCATCAATGTATGGAGTTGATAGGATGATGTAATATGGTCAATGTATTGAGGCTATAGGATGGTGTAATATGATCAGTGAATGGAGGCTATAGGATGGTGTAATATGATAGGTGTATGGAGGATATAAGATGATGTAATATGATCAGTGAATAGAGGCTATAGGATAGTGTAATATGATCGGTGTATGAAGGCTAATGGATGGTGTAATATGATAAGTATATGGAGGCTACAGGATAGGTGTAATATGATCAGAATATGGATGATATAGGATGGGTTCAATATGATGAGTGTCTAGATGCTACAGGATGGTGCAATATGATCAGTGTATGGAGGCTGTAGGTTGGTTGTAATATGATCCGTGTATGGAAGCTTTAGGTATGTATCCTATGATCACTGTGTGGAGGCTACAGGATGGGTGTAATATGATCAATGTATGGAGGCGACAGGCTGGTGTGATATGATCCGTGTATGGAGGCTATAGGATGGTGTAATATGATCAGTTTATGGAGGCTACAGGATGGGTGTAAAACGGTCAGTGTATGGAGTTGATAGGATGGTGTAATATTGTCAGTGAATGGAGGCTATAGGATGGTGTAATATGATCAGTGTATTGAGGCTATAGGATGATGTAATATGATCAGTGTCTGGAGGCTACAGGGTGGGTGTAATATGATCGGTGTATGGAGGTTACAGGATGGGTGTAAATGATCAGTGTATGAAGGCTATTGGATGGTGTAATATGATCAGTATAAGGAGGATAAAGGATGGTGTAATATGATCAGTGTATTGAGGCTATAGGATGGGTGTAATATGATCAGTGTACGGAGGCTACAGTATGGGTGTAATATGATCAGTGTACGGAGGCTACAGGATGGTGCAATATGATCAGTGTATGGACGCTATACGTCGGTTGTAATATGATCCGTGATTGGAGGCTTTAGATATGTATCCTATGATCAGTGTAAGGAGGCTACAGGATGGGTGTAATATGATCAATGTATGGAGTCGACAGGATGGTGTCATATGATAGGTGTATGGAGGATATAGGATGATGTAATATGATCAGTGTATGGAGGTTATAGGATAGGTGACATATGGTCAGTGTATGGAGGCTATAATATGGTGTAATATCATTAGTGTATGGTCGCTATAGGATGGTGCAATATGATCAGTGTATTGAGGCTATAGGATGGTGCAATATGATCAGTGTCTGGAGGCTACAGGATGGGTGTAGTATGATCAATGTATGGAGGCGACAGGATGGTGTAATATGATCAGTTTATGGAGGCTATAGCATAGATGTCATATGATCAGTCTATGGATGCTATAGTATGGTGTAATACATTAGTGTATGGTCGCTATAGGATGGTGCAATATGATCAGTGTATGGAGGCTAGAGGATGGGTGTAATATGATCCGTGTATGGAGGCTATAGGATGTTATCATATGATCAGTGTATGGAGGCTACAGGATGGGTGTAATATGATCAATGTATGGAGACTACAGGATGGTGTAATATGATCAGTGTATGGAGGCTACAGGATGGTGTAATATAATAAGTGTCTGGAGGCTACAGGATAGGTGTATTATGATCTGTATATGGATGCTATAGGATGGGTGTAATATGATCAGTGTCTAGATGCTACAGGATGGTGCAATATGATCAGTGTATGGAGGCTATAGGTTGGTTGTAATATGATCAATGTATGGAGGCGAAAGGATGGTGTCATATGATCCGTGTATGGAGGCTATAGGATGGTGTAATATGATCATCTTATGGAGGTTACAGGATGGGTGTAAAATGGTCACTGTATGGAGTTGATAGGATGGTGTAATATGGTCAGTGTATTGAGGCTATAGGATGGTGTAATATGATCAGTGAATAGAGGCTATAGGATAGTGTAATGTGATCGGTGTATGGAGGCTAAGGGATGGTGTAATATGATAAGTGTATGGAGGCTACAGGATGGGTGTAATATGATCAGTATATGGAGGCTATAGGATGGGTGTAATATGATCAGTGTCTGGATGCTACAGGATGGTGTAATATGATCAGTGTATGGAGGCTATAGGTTGGTTGTAATATGATCCATGTATGGAGGCTTTAGGTATGTATCCTATGATCAGTGTATGGAGGCTACAGGATGGGTGTAATATGATCAATGTATGGAGGCGACAGGATGGTGTCATATGATCAGTGTCTGGAGGCTATAGGATGGGTGTAAAATGGTAAGTGTATGGAGGTGATAGGATGATGTAATATGTTCAGTGAATGGAGGCTATAGGATGGTGTAATATGACAGGTGTATGGAGGATATAGTATGATGTAATATGATCAGTGTACGGAGGCTAGAGGATGGGTGTAATATGATCCGTGTATGGAGGCTATAGGATGTTATCATATGATCAGTGTATGGAGGCTACAGGATGGGTGTAATTTGATCAATGTATGGAGGCTACAGGATGGTGTAATATGATCAGTGTATTGAGGCTACAGGATGGTGTAATATGATCAGTGTATTGAGGCTATAGGATCGTGTAATATGATCAGTGAATAGAGGCTATAGGATAGTATAATATGATCGGTGTATTTAGGCTAATGGATGGTGTAATATGATATGTGTATGGAGGCTACAAGATGGGTGTAATATGATCAGTGTCTGGATGCTACAGGATGGTGTAATATGATCAGTGTATGGAGGCTATAGGATAGGTGTCATATGATCAGTCTATGGATGCTATAGTATGGAGTAATATTATTAGTGTATGGTCGCTATAGTATGGTGCAATATGATCAGTGTATTGAGGTTATAGGATGGTGTAATATGATCAGTGTTTGGAGGCTAAAGGATGGGTGTAACATGATCAGTGTATGGAGGCTACAGGATGGGTGTAATATGATCAGTGTACGGAGGCTACAGGATGGGTGTAATATGATCAGTGTCTAGATGCTACAGGATGGTGCAATATGATCAGTGTCTGGAGGCTACAGGGTGGTTGTAATATCATTAGTGTATGGTCGCTCTAGGATGGTGCAATATGATCAGTGTATTGAGGCTATAGGATGGTGTAATATGATCAGTGTTTGGAGGCTACAGGATTGGTGTAATATGTTCAGTGTATGGAGGATACAGCATGGTGTCATTTGATCAGCGTATGGAGGTTATAGGATAGGTGACATATGGTCAGTGTATGGAGGCTATAGTATGGTGTAATACCATTAGTGCATGGTCGCTATAGGATGGTGCAATAAGATCAGTGTATTGAGGCTATAGCATGGTGTAATATGATCCGTGTATGGGGGCTTTAGATATGTATCCTATGATCAGTGTATGGAGGCTACAGGATGGGTGTAATATGATCAATGTATGGAGGCGAAAGGATGGTGTCATATGATCCGTGTATGGAGGCTTTAGGTATGTATCCTATGATCACTGTGTGGAGGCTACAGGATGGGTGTAATATGATCAATGTATGGAGGCGACAGGCTGGTGTCATATGATCCGTGTATGGAGGCTATAGGATGGTGTAATATGATCATCTTATGGAGGTTACAGGATGGGTGTAAAATGGTCACTGTATGGAGTTGATAGGATGGTGTAATATGGTCAGTGTATTGAGGCTATAGGATGGTGTAATATGATCAGTGAATAGAGGCTATAGGATAGTGTAATGTGATCGGTGTATGGAGGCTAAGGGATGTTGTAATATGATAAGTGTATGGAGGCTACAGGATGGGTGTAATATGATCAATATATGGAGGCTATAGGATGGGTGTAATATGATCAGTGTCTGGATGCTACAGGATGGTGTAATATGATCAGTGTATGGAGGCTATAGGTTGGTTGTAATATGATCCATGTATGGAGGCTTTAGGTATGTATCCTATGATCAGTGTATGGAGGCTACAGGATGGGTGTAATATGATCAATGTATGGAGGCGACAGGATGGTGTCATATGATCAGTGTCTGGAGGCTATAGGATGGGTGTAAAATGGTCAGTGTATGGAGGTGATAGGATGATGTAATATGTTCAGTGAATGGAGGCTATAGGATGGTGTAATAGGACAGGTGTATGGAGGATATAGGATGATGTAATATGATCAGTGTATGGAGGCTAGAGGATGGGTGTAATATGATCCGTGTATGGAGGCTGTAGGATGTTATCATATGATCAGTGTATGGAGGATATAGGATGATGTAATATGATCAGTGTATTGAGGTTATAGGATAGGTGATATATGGTCAGTGTATGGAGGCTATAATATGGTGTAATATCATTAGTGTATGGTCGCTATAGGATGGTGCAATATGATCAGTGTATTGAGGCTATAGGATGGTGTAATATGATCAGTGTCTGGAGACTACAGGATGGGTGTAATATGATCAATGTATGGAGGCGAAAGGATGGTGTCATATGATCCGTGTATGGAGGCTATAGGATGGTGTAATATGATCATCTTATGGAGGTTACATGATGGGTGTAAAATGGTCACTGTATGGAGTTGATAGGATGGTGTAATATGGTCAGTGTATTGAGGCTATAGGGTGGTGTAATATGATCAGTGAATGGAGGCTATAGGATGGTGTAATATGATCAATGTATGGAGGCTACAGGATGGGTGTAATATGATCAGTGTCTGGAGGCTATAGGATGGTTTAATATGATAAGTTTATGGAGGCTACAGGATATGTGTAATATGATCAGTGTATGGAGGGCATAGGATGGTGTAATATGATCAGTGTATTGAGGCTATAGGATGGTGTAATATGATCAGTGTCTGGAGGCTACAGGTTGGGTGTAATATGATCAGTGTACGGAGGCTACAGGATGGGTGTAAGATGATCCGTGTATGGAGGCTATAGGATGTTATCATATGATCAGTGTATGGAGGCTACAGGATGGGTGTAATTTGATCAATGTATGGAGGCTACAGGATGGTGTAATATGATCAGTGTATGGAGGCTACAGGATGGTGTAATATGATCAGTGTATTGAGGCTATAGGATCGTGTAATATGATCAGTGAATAGAGGCTATAGGATAGTGTAATGTGATCGGTGTATGGAGGCTAAGGGATGTTGTAATATGATAAGTGTATGGAGGCTACAGGATGGGTGTAATATGATCAATATATGGAGGCTATAGGATGGGTGTAATATGATCAGTGTCTGGATGCTACAGGATGGTGTAATATGATCAGTGTATGGAGGCTATAGGTTGGTTGTAATATGATCCATGTATGGAGGCTTTAGGTATGTATCCTATGATCAGTGTATGGAGGCTACAGGATGGGTGTAATTTGATCAATGTATGGAGGCTACAGGATGGTGTAATATGATCAGTGTATGGAGGCTACAGGATGGTGTAATATGATCAGTGTATTGAGGCTATAGGATCGTGTAATATGATCAGTGAATAGAGGCTATAGGATAGTGTAATATGATCGGTGTATTTAGGCTAATGGATGGTGTAATATGATATGTGTATGGAGGCTACAAGATGGGTGTAATATGATCAGTGTCTGGATGCTACAGGATGGTGTAATATGATCAGTGTATGGAGGCTATAGGTTGGTTGTAATATGATCCATGTATGGAGGCTTTAGTTATGTATCCTGTGATCAGTGTATGGAGGCTACAGGATGGGTGTAATATGATCAATGTATGGAGGCGACAGGATGGTGTCATATGATCAGTGTCTGAAGGCTATAGGATGGTGTAATATGATCAGTTTATGGAGGCTACAGGATGGGTGTAAAATGGTCAGTGTATGGAGGTGATAGGATGATGTAATATGTTCAGTGAATGGAGGCTATAGGATGGTGTAATATGATAGGTGTATGGAGGATATAGGATGATGTAATATGATCAGTGTTTGGAGGCTACATGATGGGTGTAATATGATCAGTGTATGGAGGCTACAGGATGGGTGTAATATGATCAGTGTACGGAGGCTACAGGATGGGTGTAATATGATCAGTGTACGGAGGCTACAGGATGGGTGTAAAATGATCAGTGTATGAAGGCTATTGGATGGTGTAATATGATCTGTATAAGGAGGATACAGGATGGTGTCGTATGATCAGTGTATGAAGGCTATAGGATAGGTGTCATATGATCAGTCTATGGATGCTATAGTATGGTGTAATATTATTAGTGTATGGTCGCTATAGGATGGTGCAATATGATCAGTGTATTGAGGCTATAGGATGGTGTAATATGATCAGTGTTTGGAGGCTACAGGATGGGTGTAACATGATCAGTGTATGGAGGCTACAGGATGGGTGTAATATGATCAGTGTACGGAGGCTACAGGATGGGTGTAATATGATCAGTGTCTAGATGCTACAGGATGGTGCAATATGATCAGTGTATGGACGCTATACGTCAGTTGTAATATGATCCGTGATTGGAGGCTTTAGATATGTATCCTATGATCAGTGTAAGGAGGCTACAGGATGGGTGTAATATGATCAATGTATGGAGTCGACAGGATGGTGTCATATGATAGGTGTATTGAGGATATACGATGATGTAATATGATCAGTGTATGGAGGTTATAGGATGGGTGTAATATGATCAATGTATGGAGGCGAAAGGATGGTGTCATATGATCCGTGTATGGAGGCTATAGGATGGTGTAATATGATCATCTTATGGAGGTTACAGGATGGGTGTAAAATGGTCACTTTATGGAGTTGATAGGATGGTGTAATATGATCAGTGTATTGAGGCTATAGGATGGTGTAATATGATCAATGTATGGAGGCTACAGGATGGGTGTAATATGATCAGTGTCTGGAGGCTATAGGTTGGTTTAATATGATCAGTTTATGGAGGCTACAGGATGTGTGTAATATGATCAGTGTATGGAGGTCATAGGATGGTGTAATATGATCAGTGTATTGAGGCTATAGGATGGTGTAATATGATCAGTGTCTGGAGGCTACAGGTTGGGTGTAATATGATCAGTGTACGGAGGCTACAGGATGGGTGTAATATGATCAGTGTATGCAGGCTATTGGATGGTGTAATATGATCAGTATAAGGAGGATACAGGATGGTGTCGTATGATCAGTGTATGGAGGCTATAGGATAGATGTCATATGATCAGTCTATGGATGCTATAGTATGGTGTAATACATTAGTGTATGGTCGCTATAGGATGGTGCAATATGATCAGTGTATGGAGGCTACAGGATGGGTGTAATATGATCAATGTATGGAGTTGATAGGATGATGTAATATGGTCAATGTATTGAGGCTATAGGATGGTGTCATATGATCAGTGAATGGAGGCTATAGGATGGTGTAATATGATAGGTGAATGGAGGATATAAGATGATGTAATATGATCAGTGTATGGAGGCTACAGGATGGGCGTCATATGATCCGTGTATGGAGGCTATAGCATGGTTTAATATGATCAGTGTATTGAGGCTACAGGATGGTGTAATATGATCAGTGTATGGAGGCTACAGGATGGGTGTAATATGATCAATGTATGGAGGCTACAGGATGGGTGTAATATGATCCGTGTATGGAGGCTATAGGTTGGTATCATATGATCAGTGTATGGAGGCAACAGGATGGGTGTAATATGATGAATGTATGGAGGCGAGAAGATGGTGTCATATGATCAGTGTATGTAGGCTACAGGATGGGTGTAATATGATCAGTGTATGGAGGTTATAGGATGGTGTAATATGATCAGTGTATTGAGGCTTTAGGATGGTGTAATATGATCAGTGGAAGGAGCCTATATGATGGTGTAATATGATTATTGTATGGAGGCGACAGGATGGTGTAATATGATCAGTGTCTGGAGGCTACAGGCTGGGTGTAATATGATCAGTGTACGGAGGCTACAGGATGGGTGTAATATGATCAGTGTTTGAAGGCTATTGGATGTTGTAATATGATTAGTATAAGGAGGATACAGGATGGTGTCGTATGATCAGTGTATGGAGGCTATAGGATAGATGTCATATGATCAGTCTATGGATGCTATAGTATGGTGTAATACATTAGTGTATGGTCGCTATAGGATGGTGCAATATGATCAGTGTATGGAGGCTACAGGATGGGTGTAATATGATCAATGTATGGAGTTGATAGGATGATGTAATATGGTCAATGTATTGAGGCTATAGGATGGTGTCATATGATCAGTGAATGGAGGCTATAGGATGGTGTAATATGATAGGTGAATGGAGGATATAAGATGATGTAATATGATAGGTGTATGGAGGATATAGGATGGAGTAATATGATCAATGTGTCGAGGCTACAGGATGGGTGTAATATGATCCGTGTATGGAGGCTATAGGATGGGTGTAATGTGATCAGTGTATGGAGGTTATAGGATGTTGTAATATGGTCAGTGCATTAAGGCTATAGGATGGTGTAATATGATCAGTGTATGGCGGCTATAGGTTGGTTGTAATATGATCCGTGTATGGAGGCTACAGGAAGTGTGTAATATGGTCAGTGTATGGAGGTTATAGGATGGTGTAATATGGTCAGTGTATTGAGGCTATAGGATGGTGTAATATGATAGGTGTATGGAGGCTATAGGATGGTGTAATATGATCAGTGTATGGAGGCTACAGGATGGGTGTAATATGATCCGTGTATGGAGGCTATAGGTTGGTATCATATGATCAGTGTATGGAGGCAACAGGATGGTTGTAATATGATGAATGTATGGAGGCGAGAAGATGGTGTCATATGATCAGTGTATGTAGGCTATTGGATGGTGTAATATGATCAGTGTATTGAGGCTACAGGATGGAGTAAAATGCTCAGTGCATGGAGGTTATAGGATGGTGTAATATGATCAGTGTATTGAGGCTTTAGGATGGTGTAATATGATCAGTGTATGGAGGCTACAGGATGGTGTAATGTGGTCAGTGTATTGAGGCTATAGGATGGTGTAATATGGTCAGTGAATGGAGGCTATAGGATGGTGTGATGTGGTCAGTGTATTGAGGCTATAGTATGCTGTAATATGATCAGTGAATAGAGGCTATAGGATGGTGTAATATGTTAGGTGTATGGAGGATATAGGATGTGTAATATGATCAGTGTATAGAGGCTACAGGATGGGTGTAATATGATCCGTGTCTTGAGGCTATAGGTTGGTATCATATGATCTGTGTGGAGGCTACAGGATGGGTGTCATATGATCAATGTATGGAGGCGAGAGGATGGGTGTAATATGATCAGTGTATGGAGGTTATAGGATGGTGTAATATGTTCAGTGCATTGAGGCTATAGGATGGTGTAATATGATCAGTGTATGGAGGCTATAGGATGGTTTCATATGAATAGTGTAGGGAGGCTACAGGATGGGTGTCATATGATCAATGTATGAAGGCTATAGGATGGTGTAATATGATCAGTTTAAGGAAGTTACAGGATGGGTATAATGTGATCAGTGTATGGAGGTTATAGGATAGTGTAATATGATGAATGTATGGAGGCGTGAGGATGGTTTCATATGATCAGTGTATGTAGGCTATAGGATGGTGTAATATGATCAGTGTATGGAGGCTATAGGTTGGTATCATATGATCAGTGTATGGAGGCAACAGGATGGGTGTAATATGATGAATGTATGGAGGCGAGAAGATGGTGTCATATGATCAGTGTATGTAGGCTATAGGATGGTGTAATATGATCAGTTTATGGAGGCTACAGGATGGGTGTAATATGATCAGTGTATGGAGGTTATAGGATGGTGTAATATGATCAGTGTATTGAGGCTTTAGGATGGAGTAAAATGATCAATGAATGGAGGCTATAGGATGGTGTAATGTGGTCAGTGTATTGAGGCTATAGGATGGTGTAATATGATCATTGAATGGAGGCTATAGGATGTTGTAATATGATAGGTGTATGGAGGATATAGGATGGAGTAATATGATCAATGTGTCGAGGCTACAGGATGGGTGTAATATGATCCGTGTATGGAGGCTATAGGATGGGTGTAATGTGATCAGTGTATGGAGGTTATAGGATGTTGTAATATGGTCAGTGCATTAAGGCTATAGGATGGTGTAATATGATCAGTGTAGGGCGGCTATAGGTTGGTTGTAATATGATCCGTGTATGGAGGCTACAGGAAGTGTGTAATATTGTCAGTGTATGGAGGTTTTAGGATGGTGTAATATGGTCAGTGTATTGAGGCTATAGGATGGTGTAATATGATCAGTGAATGGAGGCTATAGGATGGTGCAATATGATAGGTGTATGGAGGATATAGGATGATGTAATATGATCAGTGTATGGAGGCTACAGGATGGGTGTAATATGATCCGTGTATGGAGGCTATAGGTTGGTATCATATGATCAGTGTATGGAGGCAACAGGATGGGTGTAATATGATGAATGTATGGAGGCGAGAAGATGGTGTCATATGATCAGTGTATGTAGGCTATTGGATGGTGTAATATGATCAGTTTATGGAGGCTACAGGATGGGTGTAAAATGATCAGTGTATGGAGGTTATAGGATGGTGTAATATGATCAGTGTATTGAGGTTTTAGGATGGTGTAATATGATCAGTGAATGGAGGCTACAGGATGGGTGTCATATGATCAATGTATGGAGGCGAGAGGATGGTGTCATATGATCAGTGTATGGAGGCTATAGGATGGTTTCATATGAATAGTGTAGGGAGGCTACAGGATGGGTGTCATATGATCAATGTATGAAGGCTATAGGATGGTGTAATATGATCAGTTTAAGGAAGTTACAGGATGGGTATAATGTGATCAGTGTATGGAGGCTATAGGTTGGTATCCTATGATCAGTGTATGGAGGCAACAGGATGGGTGTAATATGATTAATGTATGGAGGCGAGAAGATGGTGTCATATGATCAGTGTATGTAGGCTACAGGATGGGTGTAATATGATCAGTGTATGGAGGTTATAGGATGGTGTAATATGATCAGTGTAATGAGGCTTTAGGATGGTGTAATATGATCAGTGAATGGAGGCTATAGGATGGTGTAATGTGGTCAGTGTATTGAGGCTATAGGATGGTGTAATATGATCATTGAATGGAGGCTATAGGATGTTCTAATATGATAGGTGTATGGAGGATATAGGATGGAGTAATATGATCAATGTGTCGAGGCTACAGGATGGGTGTAATATGATCCGTGTATGGAGGCTATAGGATGGGTGTAATGTGATCAGTGTATGGAGGTTATAGGATGTTGTAATATGGTCAGTGCATTAAGGCTATAGGATGGTGTAATATGATCAGTGTATGGCGGCTATAGGTTGGTTGTAATATGATCCGTGTATGGAGGCTACAGGAAGTGTGTAATATGGTCAGTGTATGGAGGTTATAGGATGGTGTAATATGGTCAGTGTATTGAGGCTATAGGATGGTGTAATATGATAGGTGTATGGAGGCTATAGGATGGTGTAATATGATCAGTGTATGGAGGCTACAGGATGGGTGTAATATGATGAATGTATGGAGGCGAGAAGATGGTGTCATATGATCAGTGTATGTAGGCTACAGGATGGTGCAATATGATCAGTGTATGGACGCTATACGTCGGTTGTAATATGATCCGTGATTGGAGGCTTTAGATATGTATCCTATGATCAGTGTAAGGAGGCTACAGGATGGGTGTAATATGATCAATGTATGGAGTCGACAGGATGGTGTCATATGATAGGTGTATGGAGGATATAGGATGATGTAATATGATCAGTGTATGGAGGTTATAGGATAGGTGACATATGGTCAGTGTATGGAGGCTATAATATGGTGTAATATCATTAGTGTATGGTCGCTAGAGGATGGTGCAATATGATCAGTGTATTGAGGCTATAGGATGGTGTAATATGATCAGTGTCTGGAGGCTACAGGATGGGTGTAGTATGATCAATGTATGGAGGTGACAGGATGGTGTAATATGATCAGTTTATGGAGGCTATAGCATAGATGTCATATGATCAGTCTATGGATGCTATAGTATGGTGTAATACATTAGTGTATGGTCGCTATAGGATGGTGCAATATGATCAGTGTATGGAGGCTAGAGGATGGGTGTAATATGATCCGTGTATGGAGGCTATAGGATGTTATCATATGATCAGTGTATGGAGGCTACAGGATGGGTGTAATATGATCAATGTATGGAGACTACAGGATGGTGTAATATGATCAGTGTATGGAGGCTACAGGATGGTGTAATATAATAAGTGTCTGGAGGCTACAGGATAGGTGTATTATGATCTGTATATGGATGCTATAGGATGGGTGTAATATGATCACTGTCTAGATGCTACAGGATGGTGCAATATGATCAGTGTATGGAGGCTATAGGTTGGTTGTAATATGATCCGTGTATGGGGGCTTTAGATATGTATCCTATGATCAGTGTATGGAGGCTACAGGATGGGTGTAATATGATCAATGTACGGAGGCTACAGGATGGGTGTAATATGATCAGTGTACGGAGGCTACAGGATGGGTGTAAAATGATCAGTGTATGAAGGCTATTGGATGGTGTAATATGATCTGTATAAGGAGGATACAGGATGGTGTCATATGATCAGTGTATGGAGGCTATAGGATAGGTGTCATATGATCAGTCTATGGATGCTATAATATGGTGTAATATTATTAGTGTATGGTCGCTATAGGATGGTGCAATATGATCAGTGTATTGAGGCTATAGGATGGTGTAATATGATCAGTTTATGGAGGCTACAGGATGGGTGTAAAATGATCAGTGTATGGAGGTTATAGGATGGTGTAATATGATCAGTGTATTGAGGTTTTAGGATGGTGTAATATGATCAGTGAATGGAGGCTACAGGATGGGTGTCATATGATCAATGTATGGAGGCGAGAGGATGGTGTCATATGATCAGTGTATGGAGGCTATAGGATGGTTTCATATGAATAGTGTAGGGAGGCTACAGGATGGGTGTCATATGATCAATGTATGAAGGCTATAGGATGGTGTAATATGATCAGTTTAAGGAAGTTACAGGATGGGTATAATGTGATCAGTGTATGGAGGCTATAGGTTGGTATCCTATGATCAGTGTATGGAGGCAACAGGATGGGTGTAATATGATTAATGTATGGAGGCGAGAAGATGGTGTCATATGATCAGTGTATGTAGGCTACAGGATGGGTGTAATATGATCAGTGTATGGAGGTTATAGGATGGTGTAATATGATCAGTGTAATGAGGCTTTAGGATGGTGTAATATGATCAGTGAATGGAGGCTATAGGATGGTGTAATGTGGTCAGTGTATTGAGGCTATAGGATGGTGTAATATGATCATTGAATGGAGGCTATAGGATGTTGTAATATGATAGGTGTATGGAGGATATAGGATGGAGTAATATGATCAATGTGTCGAGGCTACAGGATGGGTGTAATATGATCCGTGTATGGAGGCTATAGGATGGGTGTAATGTGATCAGTGTATGGAGGTTATAGGATGTTGTAATATGGTCAGTGCATTAAGGCTATAGGATGGTGTAATATGATCAGTGTATGGCGGCTATAGGTTGGTTGTAATATGATCCGTGTATGGAGGCTACAGGAAGTGTGTAATATGGTCAGTGTATGGAGGTTATAGGATGGTGTAATATGGTCAGTGTATTGAGGCTATAGGATGGTGTAATATGATAGGTGTATGGAGGCTATAGGATGGTGTAATATGATCAGTGTATGGAGGCTACAGGATGGGTGTAATATGATGAATGTATGGAGGCGAGAAGATGGTGTCATATGATCAGTGTATGTAGGCTACAGGATGGTGCAATATGATCAGTGTATGGACGCTATACATCGGTTGTAATATGATCCGTGATTGGAGGCTTTAGATATGTATCCTATGATCAGTGTAAGGAGGCTACAGGATGGGTGTAATATGATCAATGTATGGAGTCGACAGGATGGTGTCATATGATAGGTGTATGGAGGATATAGGATGATGTAATATGATCAGTGTATGGAGGTTATAGGATAGGTGACATATGGTCAGTGTATGGAGGCTATAATATGGTGTAATATCATTAGTGTATGGTCGCTAGAGGATGGTGCAATATGATCAGTGTATTGAGGCTATAGGATGGTGTAATATGATCAGTGTCTGGAGGCTACAGGATGGGTGTAGTATGATCAATGTATGGAGGTGACAGGATGGTGTAATATGATCAGTTTATGGAGGCTATAGCATAGATGTCATATGATCAGTCTATGGATGCTATAGTATGGTGTAATACATTAGTGTATGGTCGCTATAGGATGGTGCAATATGATCAGTGTATGGAGGCTAGAGGATGGGTGTAATATGATCCGTGTATGGAGGCTATAGGATGTTATCATATGATCAGTGTATGGAGGCTACAGGATGGGTGTAATATGATCAATGTATGGAGACTACAGGATGGTGTAATATGATCAGTGTATGGAGGCTACAGGATGGTGTAATATAATAAGTGTCTGGAGGCTACAGGATAGGTGTATTATGATCTGTATATGGATGCTATAGGATGGGTGTAATATGATCACTGTCTAGATGCTACAGGATGGTGCAATATGATCAGTGTATGGAGGCTATAGGTTGGTTGTAATATGATCCGTGTATGGGGGCTTTAGATATGTATCCTATGATCAGTGTATGGAGGCTACAGGATGGGTGTAATATGATCAATGTACGGAGGCTACAGGATGGGTGTAATATGATCAGTGTACGGAGGCTACAGGATGGGTGTAAAATGATCAGTGTATGAAGGCTATTGGATGGTGTAATATGATCTGTATAAGGAGGATACAGGATGGTGTCATATGATCAGTGTATGGAGGCTATAGGATAGGTGTCATATGATCAGTCTATGGATGCTATAATATGGTGTAATATTATTAGTGTATGGTCGCTATAGGATGGTGCAATATGATCAGTGTATTGAGGCTATAGGATGGTGTAATATGATCAGTGTTTGGAGGCTACAGGATGGGTGTAACATGATCAGTGTATGGAGGCTACAGGATGGGTGTAATATGATCAGTGTACGGAGGCTACAGGATGGGTGTAATATGATCAGTGTCTAGATGCTACAGGATGGTGCAATATGATCAGTGTATGGACGCTATACGTCGGTTGTAATATGATCCGTGATTGGAGGCTTTAGATATGTATCCTATGATCAGTGTAAGGAGGCTACAGGATGGGTGTAATATGATCAATGTATGGAGTCGACAGGATGGTGTCATATGATAGGTGTATGGAGGATATAGGATGATGTAATATGATCAGTGTATGGAGGTTATAGGATAGGTGATATATGGTCAGTGTATGGAGACTATAATATGGTGTAATATCATTAGTGTATGGTCGCTATAGGAAAGGATGGTGTCATATGATCCGTGTATGGAGGCTATAGGATGGTGTAATATGATCATCTTATGGAGGTTACAGGATGGGTGTAATATGATCAATGTATGGAGGCGAAAGGATGGTGTAATATGATCAGTGTATGCAGGCTATTGGATGGTGTGATATGATCAGTGTATGGAGGCGACAGGATGGTGTAATATGATCAATGTATGGAGGCTATAGGATAGGTGTCATATGATCAGTCTATGGTTGCTATAGTATGGTGTAATATCATTAGTGTATGGTCGCTATAGGATGGTGCAATATGATCAGTGTATGGAGGCTACAGGATGGGTGTAATATGATCAATGTATGGAGTTGATAGGATGATGTAATATGGTCAATGTATTGAGGCTATAGGATGGTGTAATATGATAGGTGTATGGAGGATATAAGATGATGTAATATGATCAGTGAATAGAGGCTATAGGATAGTGTAATATGATCGGTGTATGAAGGCTAATGGATGGTGTAATATGATAAGTATATGGAGGCTACAGGATAGGTGTAATATGATCAGAATATGGATGATATAGGATGGGTTCAATATGATGAGTGTCTAGATGCTACAGGATGGTGCAATATGATCAGTGTATGGAGGCTGTAGGTTGGTTGTAATATGATCCGTGTATGGAAGCTTTAGGTATGTATCCTATGATCACTGTGTGGAGGCTACAGGATGGGTGTAATATGATCAATGTATGGAGGCGACAGGCTGGTGTGATATGATCCGTGTATGGAGGCTATAGGATGGTGTAATATGATCAGTTTATGGAGGCTACAGGATGGGTGTAAAACGGTCAGTGTATGGAGTTGATAGGATGGTGTAATATTGTCAGTGAATGGAGGCTATAGGATGGTGTAATATGATCAGTGTATTGAGGCTATAGGATGGTGTAATATGATCAGTGTCTGGAGGCTACAGGGTGGGTGTAATATGATCGGTGTATGGAGGTTACAGGATGGGTGTAAATGATCAGTGTATGAAGGCTATTGGATGGTGTAATATGATCAGTATAAGGAGGATAAAGGATGGTGTAATATGATCAGTGTATTGAGGCTATAGGATGGGTGTAATATGATCAGTGTACGGAGGCTACAGTATGGGTGTAATATGATCAGTGTACGGAGGCTACAGGATGGTGCAATATGATCAGTGTATGGACGCTATACGTCGGTTGTAATATGATCCGTGATTGGAGGCTTTAG
Source organism: Lampris megalopsis (assembly GCA_022114975.2). Lineage (NCBI taxonomy): Eukaryota > Metazoa > Chordata > Actinopteri > Lampriformes > Lampridae > Lampris > Lampris megalopsis. The sequence continues at coordinate 325,540 of JAJHIY020000114.1, forward strand.
ATATGTATCCTATGATCAGTGTAAGGAGGCTACAGGATGGGTGTAATATGATCAATGTATGGAGTCGACAGGATGGTGTCATATGATAGGTGTATGGAGGATATAGGATGATGTAATATGATCAGTGTATGGAGGTTATAGGATAGGTGACATATGGTCAGTGTATGGAGGCTATAATATGATGTAATATCATTAGTGTATGGTCGCTATAGGATGGTGCAATATGATCAGTGTATTGAGGCTATAGGATGGTGTAATATGATCAGTGTCTGGAGGCTACAGGATGGGTGTAGTATGATCAATGTATGGAGGCGACAGGATGGTGTAATATGATCAGTTTATGGAGGCTATAGCATAGATGTCATATGATCAGTCTATGGATGCTATAGTATGGTGTAATACATTAGTGTATGGTCGCTATAGGATGGTGCAATATGATCAGTGTATGGAGGCTAGAGGATGGGTGTAATATGATCCGTGTATGGAGGCTATAGGATGTTATCATATGATCAGTGTATGGAGGCTACAGGATGGGTGTAATATGATCAATGTATGGAGACTACAGGATGGTGTAATATGATCAGTGTATGGAGGCTACAGGATGGTATAATATAATAAGTGTCTGGAGGCTACAGGATAGGTGTATTATGATCTGTATATGGATGCTATAGGATGGTTGTAATATGATCAGTGTCTAGATGCTACAGGATGGTGCAATATGATCAGTGTATGGAGGCTATAGGTTGGTTGTAATATGATCAATGTATGGAGGCGAAAGGATGGTGTCATATGATCCGTGTATGGAGGCTATAGGATGGTGTAATATGATCATCTTATGGAGGTTACAGGATGGGTGTAAAATGGTCACTGTATGGAGTTGATAGGATAGTGTAATATGGTCAGTGTATTGAGGCTATAGGATGGTGTAATATGATCAGTGAATAGAGGCTATAGGATAGTGTAATGTGATCGGTGTATGGAGGCTAAGGGATGGTGTAATATGATAAGTGTATGGAGGCTACAGGATGGGTGTAATATGATCAGTATATGGAGGCTATAGGATGGGTGTAATATGATCAGTGTCTGGATGCTACAGGATGGTGTAATATGATCAGTGTATGGAGGCTATAGGTTGGTTGTAATATGATCCATGTATGGAGGCTTTAGGTATGTATCCTATGATCAGTGTATGGAGGCTACAGGATGGGTGTAATATGATCAATGTATGGAGGCGACAGGATGGTGTCATATGATCAGTGTCTGGAGGCTATAGGATGGGTGTAAAATGGTAAGTGTATGGAGGTGATAGGATGATGTAATATGTTCAGTGAATGGAGGCTATAGGATGGTGTAATATGACAGGTGTATGGAGGATATAGTATGATGTAATATGATCAGTGTACGGAGGCTAGAGGATGGGTGTAATATGATCCGTGTATGGAGGCTATAGGATGTTATCATATGATCAGTGTATGGAGGCTACAGGATGGGTGTAATTTGATCAATGTATGGAGGCTACAGGATGGTGTAATATGATCAGTGTATGGAGGCTACAGGATGGTGTAATATGATCAGTGTATTGAGGCTATAGGATCGTGTAATATGATCAGTGAATAGAGGCTATAGGATAGTATAATATGATCGGTGTATTTAGGCTAATGGATGGTGTAATATGATATGTGTATGGAGGCTACAAGATGGGTGTAATATGATCAGTGTCTGGATGCTACAGGATGGTGTAATATGATCAGTGTATGGAGGCTATAGGATAGGTGTCATATGATCAGTCTATGGATGCTATAGTATGGAGTAATATTATTAGTGTATGGTCGCTATAGGATGGTGCAATATGATCAGTGTATTGAGGTTATAGGATGGTGTAATCTGATCAGTGTTTGGAGGCTAAAGGATGGGTGTAACATGATCAGTGTATGGAGGCTACAGGATGGGTGTAATATGATCAGTGTACGGAGGCTACAGGATGGGTGTAATATGATCAGTGTCTAGATGCTACAGGATGGTGCAATATGATCAGTGTCTGGAGGCTACAGGGTGGGTGTAATATCATTAGTGTATGGTCGCTCTAGGATGGTGCAATATGATCAGTGTATTGAGGCTATAGGATGGTGTAATATGATCAGTGTTTGGAGGCTACAGGATTGGTGTAATATGTTCAGTGTATGGAGGATACAGCATGGTGTCATTTGATCAGCGTATGGAGGTTATAGGATAGGTGACATATGGTCAGTGTATGGAGGCTATAGTATGGTGTAATACCATTAGTGCATGGTCGCTATAGGATGGTGCAATAAGATCAGTGTATTGAGGCTATAGCATGGTGTAATATGATCCGTGTATGGGGGCTTTAGATATGTATCCTATGATCAGTGTATGGAGGCTACAGGATGGGTGTAATATGATCAATGTATGGAGGCGAAAGGATGGTGTCATATGATCCGTGTATGGAGGCTTTAGGTATGTATCCTATGATCACTGTGTGGAGGCTACAGGATGGGTGTAATATGATCAATGTATGGAGGCGACAGGCTGGTGTCATATGATCCGTGTATGGAGGCTATAGGATGGTGTAATATGATCATCTTATGGAGGTTACAGGATGGGTGTAAAATGGTCACTGTATGGAGTTGATAGGATGGTGTAATATGGTCAGTGTATTGAGGCTATAGGATGGTGTAATATGATCAGTGAATAGAGGCTATAGGATAGTGTAATGTGATCGGTGTATGGAGGCTAAGGGATGTTGTAATATGATAAGTGTATGGAGGCTACAGGATGGGTGTAATATGATCAATATATGGAGGCTATAGGATGGGTGTAATATGATCAGTGTCTGGATGCTACAGGATGGTGTAATATGATCAGTGTATGGAGGCTATAGGTTGGTTGTAATATGATCCATGTATGGAGGCTTTAGGTATGTATCCTATGATCAGTGTATGGAGGCTACAGGATGGGTGTAACATGATCAATGTATGGAGGCGACAGGATGGTGTCATATGATCAGTGTCTGGAGGCTATAGGATGGGTGTAAAATGGTCAGTGTATGGAGGTGATAGGATGATGTAATATGTTCAGTGAATGGAGGCTATAGGATGGTGTAATAGGACAGGTGTATGGAGGATATAGGATGATGTAATATGATCAGTGTATGGAGGCTAGAGGATGGGTGTAATAAGATCCGTGTATGGAGGCTGTAGGATGTTATCATATGATCAGTGTATGGAGGATATAATATGGTGTAATATCATTAGTGTATGGTCGCTATAGGATGGTGCAATATGATCAGTGTATTGAGGCTATAGGATGGTGTAATATGATCAGTGTCTGGAGGCTACAGGATGGGTGTAATATGATCAATGTATGGAGGCGAAAGGATGGTGTCATATGATCCGTGTATGGAGGCTATAGGATGGTGTAATATGATCATCTTATGGAGGTTACATGATGGGTGTAAAATGGTCACTGTATGGAGTTGATAGGATGGTGTAATATGGTCAGTGTATTGAGGCTATAGGATGGTGTAATATGATCAGTGAATGGAGGCTATAGGATGGTGTAATATGATCAATGTATGGAGGCTACAGGATGGGTGTAATATGATCAGTGTCTGGAGGCTATAGGATGGTTTAATATGATAAGTTTATGGAGGCTACAGGATATGTGTAATATGATCAGTGTATGGAGGGCATAGGATGGTGTAATATGATCAGTGTATTGAGGCTATAGGATGGTGTAATATGATCAGTGTCTGGAGGCTACAGGTTGGGTGTAATATGATCAGTGTACGGAGGCTACAGGATGGGTGTAATATGATCCGTGTATGGAGGCTATAGGATGTTATCATATGATCAGTGTATGGAGGCTACAGGATGGGTGTAATTTGATCAATGTATGGAGGCTACAGGATGGTGTAATATGATCAGTGTATGGAGGCTATAGGATAGTGTAATATGATCAGTGTATTGAGGCTATAGGATCGTGTAATATGATCAGTGAATAGAGGCTATAGGATAGTGTAATGTGATCGGTGTATGGAGGCTAAGGGATGTTGTAATATGATAAGTGTATGGAGGCTACAGGATGGGTGTAATATGATCAATATATGGAGGCTATAGGATGGGTGTAATATGATCAGTGTCTGGATGCTACAGGATGGTGTAATATGATCAGTGTATGGAGGCTATAGGTTGGTTGTAATATGATCCATGTATGGAGGCTTTAGGTATGTATCCTATGATCAGTGTATGGAGGCTACAGGATGGGTGTAATTTGATCAATGTATGGAGGCTACAGGATGGTGTAATATGATCAGTGTATGGAGGCTACAGGATGGTGTAATATGATCAGTGTATTGAGGCTATAGGATCGTGTAATATGATCAGTGAATAGAGGCTATAGGATAGTGTAATATGATCGGTGTATTTAGGCTAATGGATGGTGTAATATGATATGTGTATGGAGGCTACAAGATGGGTGTAATATGATCAGTGTCTGGATGCTACAGGATGGTGTAATATGATCAGTGTATGGAGGCTACAGGATGGGTGTAATATGATCAATGTATGGAGGCGACAGGATGGTGTCATATGATCAGTGTCTGAAGGCTATAGGATGGTGTAATATGATCAGTTTATGGAGGCTACAGGATGGGTGTAAAATGGTCAGTGTATGGAGGTGATAGGATGATGTAATATGTTCAGTGAATGGAGGCTATAGGATGGTGTAATATGATAGGTGTATGGAGGATATAGGATGATGTAATATGATCAGTGTTTGGAGGCTACATGATGGGTGTAATATGATCAGTGTATGGAGGCTACAGGATGGGTGTAATATGATCAGTGTACGGAGGCTACAGGATGGGTGTAATATGATCAGTGTACGGAGGCTACAGGATGGGTGTAAAATGATCAGTGTATGAAGGCTATTGGATGGTGTAATATGATCTGTATAAGGAGGATACAGGATGGTGTCGTATGATCAGTGTATGAAGGCTATAGGATAGGTGTCATATGATCAGTCTATGGATGCTATAGTATGGTGTAATATTATTAGTGTATGGTCGCTATAGGATGGTGCAATATGATCAGTGTATTGAGGCTATAGGATGGTGTAATATGATCAGTGTTTGGAGGCTACAGGATGGGTGTAACATGATCAGTGTATGGAGGCTACAGGATGGGTGTAATATGATCAGTGTACGGAGGCTACAGGATGGGTGTAATATGATCAGTGTCTAGATGCTACAGGATGGTGCAATATGATCAGTGTATGGACGCTATACGTCAGTTGTAATATGATCCGTGATTGGAGGCTTTAGATATGTATCCTATGATCAGTGTAAGGAGGCTACAGGATGGGTGTAATATGATCAATGTATGGAGTCGACAGGATGGTGTCATATGATAGGTGTATGGAGGCTATAGGATGGTGTAATATGATCATCTTATGGAGGTTACAGGATGGGTGTAAAATGGTCACTTTATGGAGTTGATAGGATGGTGTAATATGATCAGTGTATTGAGGCTATAGGATGGTGTAATATGATCAATGTATGGAGGCTACAGGATGGGTGTAATATGATCAGTGTCTGGAGGCTATAGGTTGGTTTAATATGATCAGTTTATGGAGGCTACAGGATGTGTGTAATATGATCAGTGTATGGAGGTCATAGGATGGTGTAATATGATCAGTGTATTGAGGCTATAGGATGGTGTAATATGATCAGTGTCTGGAGGCTACAGGTTGGGTGTAATATGATCAGTGTACGGAGGCTACAGGATGGGTGTAATATGATCAGTGTATGCAGGCTATTGGATGGTGTAATATGATCAGTATAAGGAGGATACAGGATGGTGTCGTATGATCAGTGTATGGAGGCTATAGGATAGATGTCATATGATCAGTCTATGGATGCTATAGTATGGTGTAATACATTAGTGTATGGTCGCTATAGGATGGTGCAATATGATCAGTGTATGGAGGCTACAGGATGGGTGTAATATGATCAATGTATGGAGTTGATAGGATGATGTAATATGGTCAATGTATTGAGGCTATAGGATGGTGTCATATGATCAGTGAATGGAGGCTATAGGATGGTGTAATATGATAGGTGAATGGAGGATATAAGATGATGTAATATGATCAGTGTATGGAGGCTACAGGATGGGCGTCATATGATCCGTGTATGGAGGCTATAGCATGGTTTAATATGATCAGTGTATTGAGGCTATAGGATGGTGTAATATGAACAGTGTATGGAGGCTACAGGATGGGTGTAATATGATCAATGTATGGAGGCTACAGGATGGGTGTAATATGATCCGTGTATGGAGGCTATAGGTTGGTATCATATGATCAGTGTATGGAGGCAACAGGATGGGTGTAATATGATGAATGTATGGAGGCGAGAAGATGGTGTCATATGATCAGTGTATGTAGGCTACAGGATGGGTGTAATATGATCAGTGTATGGAGGTTATAGGATGGTGTAATATGATCAGTGTATTGAGGCTTTAGGATGGTGTAATATGATCAGTGAACGGAGGCTATAGGATGGTGTAATATGATCAGTGTATTGAGGCTATAGGATGGTGTAATATGATCAGTGTCTGGAGGCTACAGGTTGGGTGTAATATGATCAGTGTACGGAGGCTACAGGATGGGTGTAATATGATCAGTGTATGCAGGCTATTGGATGGTGTAATATGATCAGTATAAGGAGGATACAGGATGGTGTCGTATGATCAGTGTATGGAGGCTATAGGATAGATGTCATATGATCAGTCTATGGATGCTATAGTATGGTGTAATACATTAGTGTATGGTCGCTATAGGATGGTGCAATATGATCAGTGTATGGAGGCTACAGGATGGGTGTAATATGATCAATGTATGGAGTTGATAGGATGATGTAATTTGGTCAATGTATTGAGGCTATAGGATGGTGTCATATGATCAGTGAATGGATGCTATAGGATGGTGTAATATGATAGGTGAATGGAGGATATAAGATGATGTAATATGATAGGTGTATGGAGGATATAGGATGGAGTAATATGATCAATGTGTCGAGGCTACAGGATGGGTGTAATATGATCCGTGTATGGAGGCTATAGGATGGGTGTAATGTGATCAGTGTATGGAGGTTATAGGATGTTGTAATATGGTCAGTGCATTAAGGCTATAGGATGGTGTAATATGATCAGTGTATGGCGGCTATAGGTTGGTTGTAATATGATCCGTGTATGGAGGCTACAGGAAGTGTGTAATATGGTCAGTGTATGGAGGTTATAGGATGGTGTAATATGGTCAGTGTATTGAGGCTATAGGATGGTGTAATATGATAGGTGTATGGAGGCTATAGGATGGTGTAATATGATCAGTGTATGGAGGCTACAGGATGGGTGTAATATGATCCGTGTATGGAGGCTATAGGTTGGTATCATATGATCAGTGTATGGAGGCAACAGGATGGTTGTAATATGATGAATGTATGGAGGCGAGAAGATGGTGTCATATGATCAGTGTATGTAGGCTATTGGATGGTGTAATATGATCAGTTTATGGAGGCTACAGGATGGGTGTAAAATGATCAGTGTATGGAGGTTATAGGATGGTGTAATATGATCAGTGTATTGAGGTTTTAGGATGGTGTAATATGATCAGTGAATGGAGGCTACAGGATGGTGTAATGTGGTCAGTGTATTGAGGCTATAGGATGGTGTAATATGATCAGTGAATGGAGGATATAGGATGGTGTGATATGATAGGTGTATGGAGGATATAAGATGGTGTAATATGATCAATGTGTCGAGGCTACAGGATGGGTGTAATATGATCCGTGTATGGAGGCTATAGGATGGTATCATATGAATAGTGTATGGAGGCTACAGGATGGGTGTCATATGATCAATGTATGGAGGCGAGAAGATGGTGTCATATGATCAGTGTATGGAGGCTATAGGATGGTTTCATATGAATAGTGTAGGGAGGCTACAGGATGGGTGTCATATGATCAATGTATGAAGGCTATAGGATGGTGTAATATGATCAGTTTAAGGAAGTTACAGGATGGGTATAATGTGATCAGTGTATGGAGGTTATAGGATAGTGTAATATGATGAATGTATGGAGGCGTGAGGATGGTTTCATATGATCAGTGTATGTAGGCTATAGGATGGTGTAATATGATCAGTTTATGGAGGCTACAGGATGGGTGTAATATGATCAGTGTATGGAGGTTATAGGATGGTGTAATATGTTCAGTGCATTGAGGCTATATGACGGTGTAATATGATCAGTGTATGGAGGCTATAGGTTGGTATCATATGATCAGTGTATGGAGGCAACAGGATGGGTGTAATATGATGAATGTATGGAGGCGAGAAGATGGTGTCATATGATCAGTGTATGTAGGCTACAGGATGGGTGTAATATGATCAGTGTATGGAGGTTATAGGATGGTGTAATATGATCAGTGTATTGAGGCTTTAGGATGGTGTAATATGATCAGTGAATGGAGGCTATAGGATGGTGTAATGTGGTCAGTGTATTGAGGCTATAGGATGGTGTAATATGATCATTGAATGGAGGCTATAGGATGTTGTAATATGATAGGTGTATGGAGGATATAGGATGGAGTAATATGATCAATGTGTCGAGGCTACAGGATGGGTGTAATATGATCCGTGTATGGAGGCTATAGGATGGGTGTAATGTGATCAGTGTATGGAGGTTATAGGATGTTGTAATATGGTCAGTGCATTAAGGCTATAGGATGGTGTAATATGATCAGTGTATGGCGGCTATAGGTTGGTTGTAATATGATCCGTGTATGGAGGCTACAGGAAGTGTGTAATATTGTCAGTGTATGGAGGTTTTAGGATGGTGTAATATGGTCAGTGTATTGAGGCTATAGGATGGTGTAATATGATCAGTGAATGGAGGCTATAGGATGGTGCAATATGATAGGTGTATGGAGGATATAGGATGATGTAATATGATCATTGTGTGGAGGCTACAGGATGGGTGTAATATGATCCGTGTATGGAGGCTATAGGTTGGTATCATATGATCAGTGTATGGAGGCAACAGGATGGGTGTAATATGATGAATGTATGGAGGCGAGAAGATGGTGTCATATGATCAGTGTATGTAGGCTATTGGATGGTGTAATATGATCAGTGTATTGAGGCTTTAGGATGGAGTAAAATGATCAATGAATGGAGGCTATAGGATGGTGTAATGTGGTCAGTGTATTGAGGCTATAGGATGGTGTAATATGATCATTGAATGGAGGCTATAGGATGTTGTAATATGATAGGTGTATGGAGGATATAGGATGGAGTAATATGATCAATGTGTCGAGGCTACAGGATGGTTGTAATATGATCCGTGTATGGAGGCTATAGGATGGGTGTAATGTGATCAGTGTATGGAGGTTATAGGATGTTGTAATATGGTCAGTGCATTAAGGCTATAGGATGGTGTAATATGATCAGTGTATGGCGGCTATAGGTTGGTTGTAATATGATCCGTGTATGGAGGCTACAGGAAGTGTGTAATATTGTCAGTGTGTGGAGGTTTTAGGATGGTGTAATATGGTCAGTGTATTGAGGCTATAGGATGGTGTAATATGATCAGTGAATGGAGGCTATAGGATGGTGCAATATGATAGGTGTATGGAGGATATAGGATGACGTAATATGATCATTGTGTGGAGGCTACAGGATGGGTGTAATATGATCCGTGTATGGAGGCTATAGGTTGGTATCATATGATCAGTGTATGGAGGCAACAGGATGGGTGTAATATGATGAATGTATGGAGGCGAGAAGATGGTGTCATATGATCAGTGTATGTAGGCTATTGGATGGTGTAATATGATCAGTTTATGGAGGCTACAGGATGGGTGTAAAATGATCAGTGTATGGAGGTTATAGGATGGTGTAATATGATCAGTGTATTGAGGTTTTAGGATGGTGTAATATGATCAGTGAATGGAGGCTACAGGATGGTGTAATGTGGTCAGTGTATTGAGGCTATAGGATGGTGTAATATGATCAGTGAATGGAGGCTATAGGATGGTGTGATATGATAGGTGTATGGAGGATATAAGATGGTGTAATATGATCAATGTGTCGAGGCTACAGGATGGGTGTAATATGATCAGTGTATGGAGGCTATAGGATGGTATCATATGAATAGTGTATGGAGGCTACAGGATGGGTGTCATATGATCAATGTATGGAGGCGAGAGGATGGTGTCATATGATCAGTGTATGGAGGCTATAGGATGGTTTCATATGAATAGTGTAGGGAGGCTACAGGATGGGTGTCATATGATCAATGTATGAAGGCTATAGGATGGTGTAATATGATCAGTTTAAGGAAGTTACAGGATGGGTATAATGTGATCAGTGTATGGAGGTTATAGGATAGTGTAATATGATGAATGTATGGAGGCGTGAGGATGGTTTCATATGATCAGTGTATGTAGGCTATAGGATGGTGTAATATGATCAGTTTATGGAGGCTACAGGATGGGTGTAATATGATCAGTGTATGGAGGTTATAGGATGGTGTAATATGTTCAGTGCATTGAGGCTATATGACGGTGTAATATGATCAGTGTATGGAGGCTATAGGTTGGTATCATATGATCAGTGTATGGAGGCAACAGGATGGGTGTAATATGATGAATGTATGGAGGCGAGAAGATGGTGTCATATGATCAGTGTATGTAGGCTACAGGATGGGTGTAATATGATCAGTGTATGGAGGTTATAGGATGGTGTAATATGATCAGTGTATTGAGGCTTTAGGATGGTGTAATATGATCAGTGAATGGAGGCTATAGGATGGTGTAATGTGGTCAGTGTATTGAGGCTATAGGATGGTGTAATATGATCATTGAATGGAGGCTATAGGATGTTGAAATATGATAGGTGTATGGAGGATATAGGATGGAGTAATATGATCAATGTGTTGAGGCTACAGGATGGGTGTAATATGATCCGTGTATGGAGGCTATAGGATGGGTGTAATGTGATCAGTGTATGGAGGTTATAGGATGTTGTAATATGGTCAGTGCATTAAGGCTATAGGATGGTGTAATATGATCAGTGTATGGCGGCTATAGTTTGGTTGTAATATGATCCGTGTATGGAGGCTACAGGAAGTGTGTAATATTGTCAGTGTATGGAGGTGTTAGGATGGTGTAATATGGTCAGTGTATTGAGGCTATAGGATGGTGTAATATGATCAGTGAATGGAGGCTATAGGATGGTGCAATATGATAGGTGTATGGAGGATATAGGATGATGTAATATGATCAGTGTGTGGAGGCTACAGGATGGGTGTAATATGATCCGTGTATGGAGGCTATAGGTTGGTATCATATGATCAGTGTATGGAGACAACAGGATGGGTGTAATATGATGAATGTATGGAGGCGAGAAGATGGTGTCATATGATCAGTGTATATAGGCTATTGGATGGTGTAATATGATCAGTTTATGGAGGCTACAGGATGGGTGTAAAATGATCAGTGTATGGAGGTTATAGGATGGTGTAATATGATCAGTGTATTGAGGTTTTAGGATGGTGTAATATGATCAGTGAATGGAGGCTACAGGATGGTGTAATGTGGTCAGTGTATTGAGGCTATAGGATGGTGTAATATGATCAGTGAATGGAGGCTATAGGATGGTGTGATATGATAGGTGTATGGAGGATATAAGATGGTGTAATATGATCAATGTGTCGAGGCTACAGGATGGGTGTAATATGATCAGTGTATGGAGGCTATAGGATGGTATCATATGAATAGTGTATGGAGGCTACAGGATGGGTGTCATATGATCAATGTATGGAGGCGAGAGGATGGTGTCATATGATCAGTGTATGGAGGCTATAGGATGGTTTCATATGAATAGTGTAGGGAGGCTACAGGATGGGTGTCATATGATCAATGTATGAAGGCTATAGGATGGTGTAATATGATCAGTTTAAGGAAGTTACAGGATGGGTATAATGTGATCAGTGTATGGAGGTTATAGCATAGTGTAATATGATGAATGTATGGAGGCGTGAGGATGGTTTCATATGATCAGTGTATGTAGGCTATAGGATGGTGTAATATGATCAGTTTATGGAGGCTACAGGATGGGTGTAATATGATCAGTGTATGGAGGTTATAGGATGGTGTAATATGTTCAGTGCATTGAGGCTATATGACGGTGTAATATGATCAGTGTATGGAGGCTATAGGTTGGTATCATATGATCAGTGTATGGAGGCAACAGGATGGGTGTAATATGATGAATGTATGGAGGCGAGAAGATGGTGTCATATGATCAGTGTATGTAGGCTACAGGATGGGTGTAATATGATCAGTGTATGGAGGTTATAGGATGGTGTAATATGATCAGTGTATTGAGGCTTTAGGATGGTGTAATATGATCAGTGAATGGAGGCTATAGGATGGTGTAATGTGGTCAGTGTATTGAGGCTATAGGATGGTGTAATATGATCATTGAATGGAGGCTATAGGATGTTGTAATATGATAGGTGTATGGAGGATATAGGATGGAGTAATATGATCAATGTGTCGAGGCTACAGGATGGGTGTAATATGATCCGTGTATGGAGGCTATAGGATGGGTGTAATGTGATCAGTGTATGGAGGTTATAGGATGTTGTAATATGGTCAGTGCATTAAGGCTATAGGATGGTGTAATATGATCAGTGTATGGCGGCTATAGGTTGGTTGTAATATGATCCGTGTATGGAGGCTACAGGAAGTGTGTACTATGGTCAGTGTATGGAGGTTATAGGATGGTGTAATATGGTCAGTGTATTGAGGCTATAGGATGGTGTAATATGATAGGTGTATGGAGGATATAGGATGATGTAATATGATCAGTGTATGGAGGCTACAGGATGGGTGTAATATGATCCGTGTATGGAGGCTATAGGTTGGTATCATATGATCAGTGTATGGAGGCAACAGGATGGTTGTAATATGATGAATGTATGGAGGCGAGAAGATGGTGTCATATGATCAGTGTATGTAGGCTATTGGATGGTGTAATATGATCAGTTTATGGAGGCTACAGGATGGTTGTAAAATGCTCAGTGCATGGAGGTTATAGGATGGTGTAATATGATCAGTGTATTGAGGCTTTAGGATGGTGTAATATGATCAGTGTATGGAGGCTACAGGATGGTGTAATGTGGTCAGTGTATTGAGGCTATAGGATGGTGTAATATGGTCAGTGAATGGAGGCTATAGGATGGTGTGATGTGGTCAGTGTATTGAGGCTATAGTATGCTGTAATATGATCAGTGAATAGAGGCTATAGGATGGTGTTATATGTTAGGTGTATGGAGGATATAGGATGTGTAATATGATCAGTGTATAGAGGCTACAGGATGGGTGTAATATGATCCGTGTCTTGAGGCTATAGGTTGGTATCATATGATCTGTGTGGAGGCTACAGGATGGGTGTCATATGATCAATGTATGGAGGCGAGAGGATGGGTGTAATATGATCAGTGTATGGAGGTTATAGGATGGTGTAATATGTTCAGTGCATTGAGGCTATAGGATGGTGTAATATGATCAGTGTATGGAGGCTATAGGATGGTTTCATATGAATAGTGTAGGGAGGCTACAGGATGGGTGTCATATGATCAATGTATGAAGGCTATAGGATGGTGTAATATGATCAGTTTAAGGAAGTTACAGGATGGGTATAATGTGATCAGTGTATGGAGGTTATAGGATAGTGTAATATGATGAATGTATGGAGGCGTGAGGATGGTTTCATATGATCAGTGTATGTAGGCTATAGGATGGTGTAATATGATCAGTTTATGGAGGCTACAGGATGGGTGTAATATGATCAGTGTATGGAGGTTATAGGATGGTGTAATATGTTCAGTGCATTGAGGCTATATGATGGTGTAATATGATCAGTGTATGGAGGCTATAGGTTGGTATCATATGATCAGTGTATGGAGGCAACAGGATGGGTGTAATATGATGAATGTATGGAGGCAAGAAGATGGTGTCATATGATCAGTGTATGTAGGCTATAGGATGGTGTAATATGATCAGTTTATGGAGGCTACAGGATGGGTGTAATATGATCAGTGTATGGAGGTTATAGGATGGTGTAATATGATCAGTGTATTGAGGCTTTAGGATGGAGTAAAATGATCAATGAATGGAGGCTATAGGATGGTGTAATGTGGTCAGTGTATTGAGGCTATAGGATGGTGTAATATGATCATTGAATGGAGGCAATAGGATGTTGTAATATGATAGGTGTATGGAGGATATAGGATGGAGTAATATGATCAATGTGTCGAGGCTACAGGATGGGTGTAATATGATCCGTGTATGGAGGCTATAGGATGGGTGTAATGTGATCAGTGTATGGAGGTTATAGGATGTTGTAATATGGTCAGTGCATTAAGGCTATAGGATGGTGTAATATGATCAGTGTATGGCGGCTATAGGTTGGTTGTAATATGATCCATGTATGGAGGCTACAGGAAGTGTGTAATATTGTCAGTGTATGGAGGTTTTAGGATGGTGTAATATGGTCAGTGTATTGAGGCTATAGGATGGTGTAATATGATCAGTGAATGGAGGCTATAGGATGGTGCAATATGATAGGTGTATGGAGGATATAGGATGATGTAATATGATCAGTGTATGGAGGCTACAGGATGGGTGTAATATGATCCGTGTATGGAGGCTATAGGTTGGTATCATATGATCAGTGTATGGAGGCAACAGGATGGGTGTAATATGATGAATGTATGGAGGCGAGAAGATGGTGTCATATGATCAGTGTATGTAGGCTATTGGATGGTGTAATATGATCAGTTTATGGAGGCTACAGGATGGGTGTAAAATGATCAGTGTATGGAGGTTATAGGATGGTGTAATATGATCAGTGTATTGAGGTTTTAGGATGGTGTAATATGATCAGTGAATGGAGGCTACAGGATGGGTGTCATATGATCAATGTATGGAGGCGAGAGGATGGTGTCATATGATCAGTGTATGGAGGCTATAGGATGGTTTCATATGAATAGTGTAGGGAGGCTACAGGATGGGTGTCATATGATCAATGTATGAAGGCTATAGGATGGTGTAATATGATCAGTTTAAGGAAGTTACAGGATGGGTATAATGTGATCAGTGTATGGAGGCTATAGGTTGGTATCATATGATCAGTGTATGGAGGCAACAGGATGGGTGTAATATGATGAATGTATGGAGGCGAGAAGATGGTGTCATATGATCAGTGTATGTAGGCTACAGGATGGGTGTAATATGATCAGTGTATGGAGGTTATAGGATGGTGTAATATGATCAGTGTATTGAGGCTTTAGGATGGTGTAATATGATCAGTGAATGGAGGCTATAGGATGGTGTAATGTGGTCAGTGTATTGAGGCTATAGGATGGTGTAATATGATCATTGAATGGAGGCTATAGGATGTTGTAATATGATAGGTGTATGGAGGATATAGGATGGAGTAATATGATCAATGTGTCGAGGCTACAGGATGGGTGTAATATGATCCGTGTATGGAGGCTATAGGATGGGTGTAATGTGATCAGTGTATGGAGGTTATAGGATGTTGTAATATGGTCAGTGCATTAAGGCTATAGGATGGTGTAATATGATCAGTGTATGGCGGCTATAGGTTGGTTGTAATATGATCCGTGTATGGAGGCTACAGGAAGTGTGTACTATGGTCAGTGTATGGAGGTTATAGGATGGTGTAATATGGTCAGTGTATTGAGGCTATAGGATGGTGTAATATGATAGGTGTATGGAGGATATAGGATGATGTAATATGATCAGTGTATGGAGGCTACAGGATGGGTGTAATATGATCCGTGTATGGAGGCTATAGGTTGGTATCATATGATCAGTGTATGGAGGCAACAGGATGGTTGTAATATGATGAATGTATGGAGGCGAGAAGATGGTGTCATATGATCAGTGTATGTAGGCTATTGGATGGTGTAATATGATCAGTTTATGGAGGCTACAGGATGGTTGTAAAATGCTCAGTGCATGGAGGTTATAGGATGGTGTAATATGATCAGTGTATTGAGGCTTTAGGATGGTGTAATATGATCAGTGTATGGAGGCTACAGGATGGTGTAATGTGGTCAGTGTATTGAGGCTATAGGATGGTGTAATATGGTCAGTGAATGGAGGCTATAGGATGGTGTGATGTGGTCAGTGTATTGAGGCTATAGTATGCTGTAATATGATCAGTGAATAGAGGCTATAGGATGGTGTAATATGTTAGGTGTATGGAGGATATAGGATGTGTAATATGATCAGTGTATAGAGGCTACAGGATGAGTGTAATATGATCCGTGTCTTGAGGCTATAGGTTGGTATCATATGATCTGTGTGGAGGCTACAGGATGGGTGTCATATGATCAATGTATGGAGGCGAGAGGATGGGTGTAATATGATCAGTGTATGGAGGTTATAGGATGGTGTAATATGTTCAGTGCATTGAGGCTATAGGATGGTGTAATATGATCAGTGTATGGAGGCTATAGGATGGTTTCATATGAATAGTGTAGGGAGGCTACAGGATGGGTGTCATATGATCAATGTATGAAGGCTATAGGATGGTGTAATATGATCAGTTTAAGGAAGTTACAGGATGGGTATAATGTGATCAGTGTATGGAGGTTATAGGATAGTGTAATATGATGAATGTATGGAGGCGTGAGGATGGTTTCATATGATCAGTGTATGTAGGCTATAGGATGGTGTAATATGATCAGTTTATGGAGGCTACAGGATGGGTGTAATATGATCAGTGTATGGAGGTTATAGGATGGTGTAATATGTTCAGTGCATTGAGGCTATATGATGGTGTAATATGATCAGTGTATGGAGGCTATAGGTTGGTATCATATGATCAGTGTATGGAGGCAACAGGATGGGTGTAATATGATGAATGTATGGAGGCGAGAAGATGGTGTCATATGATCAGTGTATGTAGGCTATAGGATGGTGTAATATGATCAGTTTATGGAGGCTACAGGATGGGTGTAATATGATCAGTGTATGGAGGTTATAGGATGGTGTAATATGATCAGTGTATTGAGGCTTTAGGATGGAGTAAAATGATCAATGAATGGAGGCTATAGGATGGTGTAATGTGGTCAGTGTATTGAGGCTATAGGATGGTGTAATATGATCATTGAATGGAGGCAATAGGATGTTGTAATATGATAGGTGTATGGAGGATATAGGATGGAGTAATATGATCAATGTGTCGAGGCTACAGGATGGGTGTAATATGATCCGTGTATGGAGGCTATAGGATGGGTGTAATGTGATCAGTGTATGGAGGTTATAGGATGTTGTAATATGGTCAGTGCATTAAGGCTATAGGATGGTGTAATATGATCAGTGTATGGCGGCTATAGGTTGGTTGTAATATGATCCGTGTATGGAGGCTACAGGAAGTGTGTAATATTGTCAGTGTATGGAGGTTTTAGGATGGTGTAATATGGTCAGTGTATTGAGGCTATAGGATGGTGTAATATGATCAGTGAATGGAGGCTATAGGATGGTGCAGTATGATAGGTGTATGGAGGATATAGGATGATGTAATATGATCAGTGTATGGAGGCTACAGGATGGGTGTAATATGATCCGTGTATGGAGGCTATAGGTTGGTATCATATGATCAGTGTATGGAGGCAACAGGATGGGTGTAATATGATGAATGTATGGAGGCGAGAAGATGGTGTCATATGATCAGTGTATGTAGGCTATTGGATGGTGTAATATGATCAGTTTATGGAGGCTACAGGATGGGTGTAAAATGATCAGTGTATGGAGGTTATAGGATGGTGTAATATGATCAGTGTATTGAGGTTTTAGGATGGTGTAATATGATCAGTGAATGGAGGCTACAGGATGGGTGTCATATGATCAATGTATGGAGGCGAGAGGATGGTGTCATATGATCAGTGTATGGAGGCTATAGGATGGTTTCATATGAATAGTGTAGGGAGGCTACAGGATGGGTGTCATATGATCAATGTATGAAGGCTATAGGATGGTGTAATATGATCAGTTTAAGGAAGTTACAGGATGGGTATAATGTGATCAGTGTATGGAGGCTATAGGTTGGTATCATATGATCAGTGTATGGAGGCAACAGGATGGGTGTAATATGATGAATGTATGGAGGCGAGAAGATGGTGTCATATGATCAGTGTATGTAGGCTACAGGATGGGTGTAATATGATCAGTGTATGGAGGTTATAGGATGGTGTAATATGATCAGTGTATTGAGGCTTTAGGATGGTGTAATATGATCAGTGAATGGAGGCTATAGGATGGTGTAATGTGGTCAGTGTATTGAGGCTATAGGATGGTGTAATATGATCATTGAATGGAGGCTATAGGATGTTGTAATATGATAGGTGTATGGAGGATATAGGATGGAGTAATATGATCAATGTGTCGAGGCTACAGGATGGGTGTAATATGATCCGTGTATGGAGGCTATAGGATGGGTGTAATGTGATCAGTGTATGGAGGTTATAGGATGTTGTAATATGGTCAGTGCATTAAGGCTATAGGATGGTGTAATATGATCAGTGTATGGCGGCTATAGGTTGGTTGTAATATGATCCGTGTATGGAGGCTACAGGAAGTGTGTAATATGGTCAGTGTATGGAGGTTATAGGATGGTGTAATATGGTCAGTGTATTGAGGCTATAGGATGGTGTAATATGATAGGTGTATGGAGGCTATAGGATGGTGTAATATGATCAGTGTATGGAGGCTACAGGATGGGTGTAATATGATCCGTGTATGGAGGCTATAGGTTGGTATCATATGATCAGTGTATGGAGGCAACAGGATGGTTGTAATATGATGAATGTATGGAGGCGAGAAGATGGTGTCATATGATCAGTGTATGTAGGCTATTGGATGGTGTAATATGATCAGTGTATTGAGGCTTTAGGATGGAGTAAAATGATCAATGAATGGAGGCTATAGGATGGTGTAATGTGGTCAGTGTATTGAGGCTATAGGATGGTGTAATATGATCATTGAATGGAGGCTATAGGATGTTGTAATATGATAGGTGTATGGAGGATATAGGATGGAGTAATATGATCAATGTGTCGAGGCTACAGGATGGGTGTAATATGATCCGTGTATGGAGGCTATAGGATGGGTGTAATGTGATCAGTGTATGGAGGTTATAGGATGTTGTAATATGGTCAGTGCATTAAGGCTATAGGATGGTGTAATATGATCAGTGTATGGCGGCTATAGGTTGGTTGTAATATGATCCGTGTATGGAGGCTACAGGAAGTGTGTAATATTGTCAGTGTATGGAGGTTTTAGGATGGTGTAATATGGTCAGTGTATTGAGGCTATAGGATGGTGTAATATGATCAGTGAATGGAGGCTATAGGATGGTGCAATATGATAGGTGTATGGAGGATATAGGATGATGTAATATGATCAGTGTGTGGAGGCTACAGGATGGGTGTAATATGATCCGTGTATGGAGGCTATAGGTTGGTATCATATGATCAGTGTAAGGAGGCAACAGGATGGGTGTAATATGATGAATGTATGGAGGCGAGAAGATGGTGTCATATGATCAGTGTATGTAGGCTATTGGATGGTGTAATATGATCAGTTTATGGAGGCTACAGGATGGGTGTAAAATGATCAGTGTATGGAGGTTATAGGATGGTGTAATATGATCAGTGTATTGAGGTTTTAGGATGGTGTAATATGATCAGTGAATGGAGGCTACAGGATGGTGTAATGTGGTCAGTGTATTGAGGCTATAGGATGGTGTAATATGATCAATGTGTCGAGGCTACAGGATGGGTGTAATATGATCCGTGTATGGAGGCTATAGGATGGTATCATATGAATAGTGTATGGAGGCTACAGGATGGGTGTCATATGATCAATGTATGGAGGCGAGAAGATGGTGTCATATGATCAGTGTATGGAGGCTATAGGATGGTTTCATATGAATAGTGTAGGGAGGCTACAGGATGGGTGTCATATGATCAATGTATGAAGGCTGTAGGATGGTGTAATATGATCAGTTTAAGGAAGTTACAGGATGGGTATAATGTGATCAGTGTATGGAGGTTATAGGATAGTGTAATATGATGAATGTATGGAGGCGTGAGGATGGTTTCATATGATCAGTGTATGTAGGCTATAGGATGGTGTAATATGATCAGTTTATGGAGGCTACAGAATGGGTGTAATATGATCAGTGTATGGAGGTTATAGGATGGTGTAATATGTTCAGTGCATTGAGGCTATATGACGGTGTAATATGATCAGTGTATGGAGGCTATAGGTTGGTATCATATGATCAGTGTATGGAGGCAACAGGATGGGTGTAATATGATGAATGTATGGAGGCGAGAAGATGGTGTCATATGATCAGTGTATGTAGGCTACAGGATGGGTGTAATATGATCAGTGTATGGAGGTTATAGGATGGTGTAATATTATCAGTGAATGGAGGCTATAGGATGGTGTAATGTGGTCAGTGTATTGAGGCTATAGGATGGTGTAATATGATCATTGAATGGAGGCTATAGGATGTTGTAATATGATAGGTGTATGGAGGATATAGGATGGAGTAATATGATCAATGTGTCGAGGCTACAGGATGGGTGTAATATGATCCGTGTATGGAGGCTATAGGATGGGTGTAATGTGATCAGTGTATGGAGGTTATAGGATGTTGTAATATGGTCAGTGCATTAAGGCTATAGGATGGTGTAATATGATCAGTGTATGGCGGCTATAGGTTGGTTGTAATATGATCCGTGTATGGAGGCTACAGGAAGTGTGTAATATGGTCAGTGTATGGAGGTTATAGGATGGTGTAATATGGTCAGTGTATTGAGGCTATAGGATGGTGTAATATGATAGGTGTATGGAGGATATAGGATGATGTAATATGATCAGTGTATGGAGGCTACAGGATGGGTGTAATATGATCCGTGTATGGAGGCTATAGGTTGGTATCATATGATCAGTGTATGGAGGCAACAGGATGGTTGTAATATGATGAATGTATGGAGGCGAGAAGATGGTGTCATATGATCAGTGTATGTAGGCTATTGGATGGTGTAATATGATCAGTTTATGGAGGCTACAGGATGGTTGTAAAATGCTCAGTGCATGGAGGTTATAGGATGGTGTAATATGATCAGTGTATTGAGGCTTTAGGATGGTGTAATATGATCAGTGAATGGAGGCTACAGGATGGTGTAATGTGGTCAGTGTATTGAGGCTATAGGATGGTGTAATATGATCAGTGAATGGAGGCTATAGGATGGTGTGATGTGGTCAGTGTATTGAGGCTATAGTATGCTGTAATATGATCAGTGAATAGAGGCTATAGGATGGTGTAATATGTTAGGTGTATGGAGGATATAGGATGTGTAATATGATCAGTGTATAGAGGCTACAGGATGGGTGTAATATGATCCGTGTCTTGAGGCTATAGGTTGGTATCATATGATCTGTGTGGAGGCTACAGGATGGGTGTCATATGATCAATGTATGGAGGTTATAGGATGGTGTAATATGTTCAGTGCATTGAGGCTATAGGATGGTGTAATATGATCAGTGTATGGAGGCTATAGGATGGTTTCATATGAATAGTGTAGGGAGGCTACAGGATGGGTGTCATATGATCAATGTATGAAGGCTATAGGATGGTGTAATATGATCAGTTTAAGGAAGTTACAGGATGGGTATAATGTGATCAGTGTATGGAGGTTATAGGATAGTGTAATATGATGAATGTATGGAGGCGTGAGGATGGTTTCATATGATCAGTGTATGTAGGCTATAGGATGGTGTAATATGATCAGTTTATGGAGGCTACAGGATGGGTGTAATATGATCAGTGTATGGAGGTTATAGGATGGTGTAATATGTTCAGTGCATTGAGGCTATATGATGGTGTAATATGATCAGTGTATGGAGGCTATAGGATGGTTTCATATGAATAGTGTAGGGAGGCTACAGGATGGGTGTCATATGATCAATGTATGAAGGCTATAGGATGGTGTAATATGATCAGTTTAAGGAAGTTACAGGATGGGTATAATGTGATCAGTGTATGGAGGTTATAGGATAGTGTAATATGATGAATGTATGGAGGCGTGAGGATGGTTTCATATGATCAGTGTATGTAGGCTATAGGATGGTGTAATATGATCAGTTTATGGAGGCTACAGGATGGGTGTAATATGATCAGTGTATGGAGGTTATAGGATGGTGTAATATGTTCAGTGCATTGAGGCTATATGATGGTGTAATATGATCAGTGTATGGAGGCTATAGGTTGGTATCATATGATCAGTGTATGGAGGCAACAGGATGGGTGTAATATGATGAATGTATGGAGGCGAGAAGATGGTGTCATATGATCAGTGTATGTAGGCTATAGGATGGTGTAATATGATCAGTTTATGGAGGCTACAGGATGGGTGTAATATGATCAGTGTATGGAGGTTATAGGATGGTGTAATATGATCAGTGTATTGAGGCTTTAGGATGGAGTAAAATGATCAATGAATGGAGGCTATAGGATGGTGTAATGTGGTCAGTGTATTGAGGCTATAGGATGGTGTAATATGATCATTGAATGGAGGCTATAGGATGTTGTAATATGATAGGTGTATGGAGGATATAGGATGGAGTAATATGATCAATGTGTCGAGGCTACAGGATGGGTGTAATATGATCCGTGTATGGAGGCTATAGGATGGGTGTAATGTGATCAGTGTATGGAGGTTATAGGATGTTGTAATATGGTCAGTGCATTAAGGCTATAGGATGGTGTAATATGATCAGTGTATGGCGGCTATAGGTTGGTTGTAATATGATCCGTGTATGGAGGCTACAGGAAGTGTGTAATATTGTCAGTGTATGGAGGTTTTAGGATGGTGTAATATGGTCAGTGTATTGAGGCTATAGGTTGGTGTAATATGATCAGTGAATGGAGGCTATAGGATGGTGCAATATGATAGGTGTATGGAGGATATAGGATGATGTAATATGATCAGTGTATGGAGGCTACAGGATGGGTGTAATATGATCCGTGTATGGAGGCTATAGGTTGGTATCATATGATCAGTGTATGGAGGCAACAGGATGGGTGTAATATGATGAATGTATGGAGGCGAGAAGATGGTGTCATATGATCAGTGTATGTAGGCTATTGGATGGTGTAATATGATCAGTTTATGGAGGCTACAGGATGGGTGTAAAATGATCAGTGTATGGAGGTTATAGGATGGTGTAATATGATCAGTGTATTGAGGTTTTAGGATGGTGTAATATGATCAGTGAATGGAGGCTACAGGATGGGTGTCATATGATCAATGTATGGAGGCGAGAGGATGGTGTCATATGATCAGTGTATGGAGGCTATAGGATGGTTTCATATGAATAGTGTAGGGAGGCTACAGGATGGGTGTCATATGATCAATGTATGAAGGCTATAGGATGGTGTAATATGATCAGTTTAAGGAAGTTACAGGATGGGTATAATGTGATCAGTGTATGGAGGCTATAGGTTGGTATCATATGATCAGTGTATGGAGGCAACAGGATGGGTGTAATATGATGAATGTATGGAGGCGAGAAGATGGTGTCATATGATCAGTGTATGTAGGCTACAGGATGGGTGTAATATGATCAGTGTATGGAGGTTATAGGATGGTGTAATATGATCAGTGTATTGAGGCTTTAGGATGGTGTAATATGATCAGTGAATGGAGGCTACAGGAAGTGTGTAATGTGGTCAGTGTATGGAGGCTATAGGATGGTGTAATATGATCATTGAATGGAGGCTATAGGATGTTGTAATATGATAGGTGTATGGAGGATATAGGATGGGTGTAATATGATCAATGTGTCGAGGCTACAGGATGGGTGTAATATGATCCGTGTATGGAGGCTATAGGATGGGTGTAATGTGATCAGTGTATGGAGGTTATAGGATGTTGTAATATGGTCAGTGCATTAAGGCTATAGGATGGTGTAATATGATCAGTGTATGGCGGCTATAGGTTGGTTGTAATATGATCCGTGTATGGAGGCTACAGGAAGTGTGTAATATGGTCAGTGTATGGAGGTTATAGGATGGTGTAATATGATAGGTGTATGGAGGCTATAGGATGGTGTAATATGATCAGTGTATGGAGGCTACAGGATGGGTGTAATATGATCCGTGTATGGAGGCTATAGGTTGGTATCATATGATCAGTGTATGGAGGCAACAGGATGGTTGTAATATGATGAATGTATGGAGGCGAGAAGATGGTGTCATATGATCAGTGTATGTAGGCTATTGGATGGTGTAATATGATCAGTTTATGGAGGCTACAGGATGGGTGTAAAATGATCAGTGTATGGAGGTTATAGGAAGGTGTAATATGATCAGTGTATTGAGGCTTTAGGATGGTGTAATATGATCAGTGAATGGAGGCTACAGGATGGTGTGATATGATACGTGTATTGAGGCTATAGTATGCTGTAATATGATCAGTGAATGGAGGCTATAGGATGGTGTGATATGATAGGTGTATTGAGGCTATAGTATGCTGTAATATGATCAGTGTATAGAGGCTACAGGATGGGTGTAATATGATCCGTGTATGGAGGCTATAGGATGGTATCATATGAATAGTGTATGGAGGCTACAGGATGGGTGTCATATGATCAATGTATGGAGGCGAGAGGATGGTGTCATATGATCAGTGTATGGAGGCTATAGGATGGTTTCATATGAATAGTGTAGGGAGGCTACTGGATGGGTGTCATATGATCAATGTATGAAGGCTAAAGGATGGTGTAATATGATCAGTTTAAGGAAGTTACAGGATGGGTATAATGTGATCAGTGTATGGAGGTTATAGGATAGTGTAATATGATGAATGTATGGAGGCGAGAAGATGGTGTCATATGATCAGTGTATGTAGGCTACAGGACGGGTGTAATATGATCAGTGTATGGAGGTTATAGGATGGTGTAATATGATCAGTGTATTGAGGCTTTAGGATGGTGTAATATGATCAGTGAATGGAGGCTATAGGATGGTGTAATGTGGTCAGTGTATTGAGGCTATAGGATGGTGTAATATGATCATTGAATGGAGGCTATAGGATGTTGTAATATGATAGGTGTATGGAGGATATAGGATGGAGTAATATGATCAATGTGTCGAGGCTACAGGATGGGTGTAATATGATCCGTGTATGGAGGCTATAGGATGGGTGTAATGTGATCAGTGTATGGAGGTTATAGGATGTTGTAATATGGTCAGTGCATTAAGGCTATAGGATGGTGTAATATGATCAGTGTATGGCGGCTATAGGTTGGTTGTAATATGATCCGTGTATGGAGGCTACAGGAAGTGTGTAATATGGTCAGTGTATGGAGGTTATAGGATGGTGTAATATGGTCAGTGTATTGAGGCTATAGGATGGTGTAATATGATCAGTGAATGGAGGCTATAGGATGGTGTAATATGATAGGTGTATGGAGGATATAGGATGATGTAATATGATCAGTGTATGGAGGCTACAGGATGGGTGTAATATGATCCGTGTATGGAGGCGAATGGATGGTGTCATATGATCAGTGTATGGACGCTATAGGATGGTGTAATATGATCAGTTTAAGGAAGCTACAGGATGGGTGTAATATGATCCATGTATGGAGGATATAGGATGGTATCATATGAATAGTGTATGGAGGCTACAGGATGGGTGTCATATGGTCAATGTATCGAGGTGAGAGGATGGTGTCATATGATCAGTGAATGGAGGCTATAATATGGTGTAATGTGGTCAGTGTATTGAGGCTATAGAATGGTGTAATATGATCAGTGAATGGAGGCTATAGGATGGTGTAATGTGGTCAGTGTATTGAGGCTATAGTATGCTGTAATATGATCAGTGAATAGAGGCTATATGATGGTGTAATATGATAGGTGTATGGAGGATATAGGATGTGTAATATGATCAGTGTATAGAGGCTACAGGATGGGTGTAATATGATCCGTGTCTTGAGGCTATAGGTTGGTATCATGTGATCAGTGTGGAGGCTACAGGATGGGTGTCATATGATCAATGTATGGAGGCGAGAGGATGGGTGTAATATGATCAGTGTATGGAGGTTATAGGATGGTGTAATATGTTCAGTGCATTGAGGCTATAGGATGGTGTAATATGATCAGTGTATGGAGGCTATAGGATGGTTTCATATGAATAGTGTAGGGAGGCTACAGGATGGGTGTCATATGATCAATGTATGAAGGCTATAGGATGGTGTAATATGATCCGTTTAAGGAAGTTACAGGATGGGTATAATGTGATCAGTGTATGGAGGTTATAGGATAGTGTAATATGATGAATGTATGGAGGCGTGAGGATGGTTTCATATGATCAGTGTATGTAGGCTATAGGATGGTGTAATATGATCAGTTTATGGAGGCTACAGGATGGGTGTAATATGATCAGTGTATGGAGGTTATAGGATGGTGTAATATGTTCAGTGCACTGAGGCTATATGATGGTGTAATATGATCAGTGTATGGAGGCTATAGGTTGGTTTCATATGATCAGTGTATGGAAGCAACAGGATGGGTGTAATATGATGAATGTATGGAGGCGAGAAGATGGTGTCATATGATCAGTGTATGTAGGCTATAGGATGGTGTAATATGATCAGTTTATGGAGGCTACAGGATGGGTGTAATATGATCAGTGTATGGAGGTTATAGGATGGTGTAATATGATCAGAGTATTGAGGCTTTAGGATGGAGTAAAATGATCAGTGAATGGAGGCTATAGGATGGTGTAATGTGGTCAGTGTATTGAGGCTATAGGATGGTGTAATATGATCATTGAATGGAGGCTATAGGATGTTGTAATATGATAGGTGTATGGAGGATATAGGATGGAGTAATATGATCAATGTGTCGAGGCTACAGGATGGGTGTAATATGATCCGTGTATGGAGGCTATAGGATGGGTGTAATGTGATCAGTGTATGGAGGTTATAGGATGTTGTAATATGGTCAGTGCATTAAGGCTATAGGATGGTGTAATATGATCAGTGTATGGCGGCTATAGGTTGGTTGTAATATGATCCGTGTATGGAAGCTACAGGAAGTGTGTAATATGGTCAGTGTATGGAGGTTATAGGATGGTGTAATATGGTCAGTGTATTGAGGCTATAGGATGGTGTAATATGATCAGTGAATGGAGGCTATAGGATGGTGTAATATGATCAGTGTATGGAGGCTACAGGATGGGTGTAATATGATCCGTGTATGGAGGTTATAGGATGGTGTAATATGTTCAGTGCACTGAGGCTATATGATGGTGTAATATGATCAGTGTATGGAGGCTATAGGTTGGTATCATATGATCAGTGTATGGAAGCAACAGGATGGGTGTAATATGATGAATGTATGGAGGCGAGAAGATGGTGTCATATGATCAGTGTATGTAGGCTATAGGATGGTGTAATATGATCAGTTTATGGAGGCTACAGGATGGGTGTAATATGATAAGTGTATGGAGGTTATAGGATGGTGTAATATGATCAGAGTATTGAGGCTTTAGGATGGAGTAAAATGATCAGTGAATGGAGGCTATAGGATGGTGTAATGTGGTCAGTGTATTGAGGCTATAGGATGGTGTAATATGATCATTGAATGGAGGCTATAGGATGTTGTAATATGATAGGTGTATGGAGGATATAGGATGGAGTAATATGATCAATGTGTCGAGGCTACAGGATGGGTGTAATATGATCCGTGTATGGAGGCTATAGGATGGGTGTAATGTGATCAGTGTATGGAGGTTATAGGATGTTGTAATATGGTCAGTGCATTAAGGCTATAGGATGGTGTAATATGATCAGTGTATGGCGGCTATAGGTTGGTTGTAATATGATCCGTGTATGGAGGCTACAGGAAGTGTGTAATATGGTCAGTGTATGGAGGTTATAGGATGGTGTAATATGGTCAGTGTATTGAGGCTATAGGATGGTGTAATATGATCAGTGAATGGAGGCTATAGGATGGTGTAATATGATCAGTGTATGGAGGCTACAGGATGGGTGTAATATGATCCGTGTATGGAGGCTATAGGTTGGTATCATATGATCAGTGTATGGAGGCAACAGGATGGGTGTAATATGATGAATGTATGGAGGCGAGAAGATGGTGTCATATGATCAGTGTATGTAGGCTATTGGATGGTGTAATATGATCAGTTTATGGAGGTTACAGGATGGGTGTAAAATGATCAGTGTATGGAGGTTATAGGATGGTGTAATATGATCAGTGTATTGAGGCTTTAGGATGGTGTAATATGATCAGTGAATGGAGGCTACAGGATGGTGTAATGTGGTCAGTGTATTGAGGCTATAGGATGGTGTAATATGATCAGTGAATGGAGGCTATAGGATGGTGTGATATGATAGGTGTATGGAGGATATAAGATGGTGTAATATGATCAATGTGTCGAGGCTACAGGATGGGTGTAATATGATCCGTGTATGGAGGCTATAGGATGGTATCATATGAATAGTGTATGGAGGCTACAGGATGGGTGTCATATGATCAATGTATGGAGGAGAGAGGATGGTGTCATATGATCAGTGTGTGGAGGCTATAGGATGGTTTCATATGAATAGTGTAGGGAGGCTACAGGATGGGTGTCATATGATCAATGTATGAAGGCTATAGGATGGTGTAATATGATCAGTTTAAGGAAGTTACAGGATGGGTATAATGTGATCAGTGTATGGAGGTTATAGGATAGTGTAATATGATGAATGTATGGAGGCGTGAGGATGGTTTCATATGATCAGTGTATGTAGGCTATAGGATGGTGTAATATGATCAGTTTATGGAGGCTACAGGATGGGTGTAATATGATCAGTGTATGGAGGTTATAGGATGGTGTAATATGTTCAGTGCATTGAGGCTATATGACGGTGTAATATGATCAGTGTATGGAGGCTATAGGTTGGTATCATATGATCAGTGTATGGAGGCAACAGGATGGGTGTAATATGATGAATGTATGGAGGTGAGAAGATGGTGTCATATGATCAGTGTATGTAGGCTACAGGATGGGTGTAATATGATCAGTGTATGGAGGTTATAGGATGGTGTAATATGATCAGTGTATTGAGGCTTTAGGATGGTGTAATATGATCAGTGAATGGAGGCTATAAGATGGTGTAATGTGGTCAGTGTATTGAGGCTATAGGATGGTGTAATATGATCATTGAATGGAGGCTATAGGATGTTGCAATATGATAGGTGTATGGAGGATATAGGATGGAGTAATATGATCAATGTGTCGAGGCTACAGGATGGGTGTAATATGATCCGTGTATGGAGGCTATAGGATGGGTGTAATGTGATCAGTGTATGGAGGTTATAGGATGTTGTAATATGGTCAGTGCATTAAGGCTATAGGATGGTGTAATATGATCAGTGTATGGCGGCTATAGGTTGGTTGTAATATGATCCGTGTATGGAGGCTACAGGAAGTGTGTAATATGGTCAGTGTATGGAGGTTATAGGATGGTGTAATATGGTCAGTGTATTGAGGCTATAGGATGGTGTAATATGATCATTGAATGGAGGCTATAGGATGTTGCAATATGATAGGTGTATGGAGGATATAGGATGGAGTAATATGATCAATGTGTCGAGGCTACAGGATGGGTGTAATATGATCCGTGTATGGAGGCTATAGGATGGGTGTAATGTGATCAGTGTATGGAGGTTATAGGATGTTGTAATATGGTCAGTGCATTAAGGCTATAGGATGGTGTAATATGATCAGTGTATGGCGGCTATAGGTTGGTTGTAATATGATCCGTGTATGGAGGCTACAGGAAGTGTGTAATATGGTCAGTGTATGGAGGTTATAGGATGGTGTAATATGGTCAGTGTATTGAGGCTATAGGATGGTGTAATATGATCAGTGAATGGAGGCTATAGGATGGTGTAATATGATAGGTGTATGGAGGATATAGGATGATGTAATATGATCAGTGTATGGAGGCTACAGGATGGGTGTAATATGATCCGTGTATGGAGGCTATAGGTTGGTATCATATGATCAGTGTATGGAGGCAACAGGATGGTTGTAATATGATGAATGTATGGAGGCGAGAAGATGGTGTCATATGATCAGTGTATGTAGGCTATTGGATGGTGTAATATGATCAGTTTATGGAGGCTACAGGATGGGTGTAAAATGATCAGTGTATGGAGGTTATAGGATGGTGTAATATGATCAGTGTATTGAGGCTTTAGGATGGTGTAATATGATCAGTGAATGGAGGCTACAGGATGGTGTAATGTGGTCAGTGTATTGAGGCTATAGGATGGTGTAATATGATCAGTGAATGGAGGCTATAGGATGGTGTGATATGATAGGTGTATGGAGGATATAAGATGGTGTAATATGATCAATGTGTCCAGGCTACTGGATGGGTGTAATATGATCCGTGTATGGAGGATAAAGGATGGTATCATATGAATAGTGTATGGAGGCTACAGGATGGGTGTCATATGATCAATGTATGGAGGCGAGAGGATGGTGTCATATGATCAGTGTATGGAGGCTATAGGATGGTGTAATATGATCAGTTTAAGGAAGTTACAGGATGGGTATAATGTGATCAGTGTATGGAGGTTATAGGATGGTGTAATATGATGAATGTATGGAGGCGAGAGGATGGTGTCATATGATCAGTGTATGTAGGCTATAGGATGGTGTAATATGATCAGTTTATGGAGGCTACAGGATGGGTGTAATATGATCAGTGTATGGAGGTTATAGGATGGTGTAATATGATCAGCGTATTGAGGCTATAGGATGGTGTCATATGATCAGTGAATGGAGGCTATAATATGGTGTAGTGTGGTCAGTGTATTGAGGCTATAGGATGGTGTAATATGATCAGTGAATGGAGGCTATAGGATGGTGTAATGTGGTCAGTGTATTGAGGCTATAGTATGCTGTAATATGATCAGTGAATGGAGGCTATAGGATGGTGTAATATGATATGTGTATGGAGGATATAGGATGTGTAATATGATCAGTGTATAGAGGCTACAGGATGGGTGTAATATGATCCGTGTATGGAGGCTATAGGATGGTATCATATGATCAGTGTATGGAGGCTACAGGATGGGTGTCATATGATCAATATATGGAGGCGAATGGATGGTGTCATATGATCAGTGTATGGAGGCTATAGGATGGTGTAATATGATCAGTTTAAGGAAGCTACAGGATGGGTGTAATGTGATCAGTGTATGGAGGTTATAGGATGGGTGTAATGTGATCAGTGTATGGAGGTTATAGGATGGTGTAATATGGTCAGCGCATTGAGGCTATAGGATGGTGTAATATGATCAGTGTATGGAGGCTATAGGTTGGTTGTAATATGATCCGTGTATGGAGGATACAGGAAGTGTGTAATATGGTCAGTGTATGGAGGTTATAGGATGGTGTAATATGGTCAGTGTATTGAGGCTACAGGATGGTGTAATATGATCAGTGAATGGAGGCTATAGGATGGTGTAATATGATAGGTGTATGGAGGATATAAGATGGTGTAATATGATCAATGTGTCGAGGCTACAGGATGGGTGTAATATGATCCGTGTATGGAGGCTATAGGATGGTATCATATGAATAGTGTATGGAGGCTACAGGATGGGTGTCATATGATCAATGTATGGAGGCGAGAGGATGGTGTCACATGATCAGTGTATGGAGGCTATAGGATGGTTTCATATGAATAGTGTAGGGAGGCTACAGGATGCTAAACCCAGCCACTGAGGATGCACAAGCCAGTGCATCCTTAGTGCCGGTCCCAAGCCCGGACAAATGGGGAGGGTTGCGTCAGGAAGGGCATCCGGCGTAAAATCTTTGCCAAATCAAATATGCGGATCATAAATAAGACTTACATACCGGATCGGTCGAGGCCCGGGTTACCAACGACCGCCACCGGTACTATTAACCAGCAGGGTGTCGGTGGAAACTATGCTACTGTTGGGCGAAGGAGAAGGAGAGGAGGAAAGCATGTCCAGAGGCAGCTAGAGAGGAGGAAGGGTAGGCATGTGGAGGTGAGAGTTGGAACTTTGAATGTTGGCACTATGACTGGTAAAGGGAGAGAGCTGGCTGACATGATGGAAAGAAGAAAGGTAGGCATACTGTGTGTGCAAGAGACCAGGTGGAAGGGGAGTA
Source organism: Lampris megalopsis (assembly GCA_022114975.2). Lineage (NCBI taxonomy): Eukaryota > Metazoa > Chordata > Actinopteri > Lampriformes > Lampridae > Lampris > Lampris megalopsis. The sequence goes on from JAJHIY020000114.1 coordinate 357,961, forward strand.
AGGCCAGGAGTATCGGAGGTGGGTTCAAACTCTTCTACCATGGTGTGAATGGGAGGAGAAATGGGGTAGGGGTAATTCTGAAGGAAGAGTATGTCAAGAGCGTGCTGGAGGTGAAGAGAGTGTCAGACAGAGTGATGAGTATGAAGCTGGAAATTGAAGGTTTATTGCTGAATGTTATCAGCGCATATGCCCCGCAAGTTGGGTGTGAGATGGATGAAAAAGAAGAATTCTGGAATGAGTTGGACGACATGGTGGAGAGGGTACCCAAGGAGGAGAGAGTGGTGATTGGAGCGGACTTCAATGGACATGTTGGTGAAGGGAACAGAGGTGATGAGGAGGTGATGGGAAAGTATGGAGTCAAGAAGAGAAATGTGGAAGGACAGATGGTGGTCGATTTTGCGAAAAGAATGGAAATGGCTGTGGTGAATACATATTTCAAGAAGAGGGAGGAACACAGGGTGACGTACAAGAGTGGAGGAAAGTGCACACAGGTGGACTATATCTTATGTAGAAGGCACCATCTAAAAGGGATTGGAGACTGCAAGGTGGTGACAGGGGAGAGCGTAGCCAGGCAGCATCGGATGGTGGTCTGTAGGATGACTTTGGAGACCAAGAAGAGGAAGCGAGTGAAGACACAGCCGAAGATTAAATGGTGGAAGTTGAAGAAGGAAGACTGTTGTGTGGAGTTCAGGCAGGAGTTAAGACAGGCACTGGGTGGTAGTGAAGAGTTGCCAGATGGCTGGAAAACCACTGCAGAAATAGTGAGGGAGACAGCTAGGAAGGTACTTGGTATGTCATCAGGACAGAGGAAGGAAGACAAGGAGACTTGGTGGTGGAATGAGGAAGTACAGCAAATTATACAGAGGAAAAGGTTGGCAAAGAAGAAGTGGGATAGTCAGAGAGATGAAGAAAGTAGACAGGAGTACAAGGAGATGCAGCGTAAAGCAAAGAGAGAGGTGGCAAAGGCAAAGGAAAAGGCGTATGGTGAGTTGTATGACAGGTTAGACACTAAGGAAGGAGAAAAGGACTTGTACCGATTGGCTAGACAGAGGGACCAAGCTGCAAAGGATGTGCAGCAAGTTAGGGCGATCAAGGATAGAGATGGAAATGTGCTGACAAGCGAGGAGAGTGTGCTAAGAAGGTGGAAGGAATACTTTGAGGGGCTGATGAATGAAGAAAATGAGAGAGAGAGAATGTTGGATGATGTAGGGATAGTGAATCAGGAAGTTCAGCGGATTAGCAAGGAGGAAGTGAGGGCAGCTATGAAGAGGATGAAGAATGGAAAGGCAGTTGGTCCTGATGACATACCTGTGGAGGCATGGAGATGTTTAGGAGAGATGGCAGTGGAGTTTCTAACTAGATTGTTTAACACAATCCTGGAAAGTGAGAGGATGCCTGAGGAGTGGAGAAGAAGCATACTGGTACCGATTTTCAAGAACAAGGGCGATGTGCAGAACTGTAACAACTGCAGAGGTATAAAGTTGATCAGCCACAGCATGAAGATTTGGGAAAGAGTAATAGAAGCTAGGTTAAGAGGAGAGGTGACGATCAGCGAGCAGCAGTATGGTTTCATGCCACGAAAGAGCACCACAGATGCGATGTTTGCTTTGAGAATGTTGATTGAGAAGTATAGAGAAGGCCAGAAAGAGTTGCATTGTGTCTTTGTAGATTTAGAGAAAGCTTATGACAGAGTGCCGAGAGAGGAGGTGTGGTATTGTATGAGGAAGTCAGGAGTTGCAGAGAAGTATGTAGGAGTGGTGCAGGATACGTATGAGGGAAGTGTGACAATGGTGAGGTGTGCGGTTGGAATGACAGATGGGTTCAAGGTGGAGGTGGGATTACATCAAGGATCGGCTCTTAGCCCTTTCTTGTTTGTAATGGTGATGGACAGGTTGACGGACAAGATCAGGCAGGAGTCTCCATGGACGATGATGTTCGCGGATGACATTGTGATCTGTAGCGAGAGTAGGGTGCAGGTCGAGGAGAGCCTGGAGAGGTGGAGGTATGCACTAGAGAGAAGAGGAATGAAAGTCAGTAGGAGCAAGACGGAATACCTATGCGTGAATGAGAGAGAGGACAGTGGAATGGTCAGGATGCAAGGAGTGGAGGTGACAAAGGCATCTGAGTTTAAATACTTGGGGTCAACTGTCCAAAGTAACGGGGAGTGCAGTAGAGAGGTGAAAAAGAGAGTGCAGGCAGGTTGGAGTGGGTGGAGAAGTGTGTCAGGAGTGATTTGCGACAGAAGGGTACCAGCAAGAGTTAAAGGGAAAGTTTACAAGATGGTTGTGAGACCAGCTATGTTATATGGTTTGGAGACAGTGGCACTGACGAAAAGACAGGAGGCGGAGCTGGAGGTGGCAGAGTTGAAGATGCTAAGATTTTCACTGGGAGTAACGAAGAAGGACAGGATTAGGAACGATTATATTAGAGGGACCGCTCAGGTTGGACGGTTTGGAGACAAAGCAAGAGAGGCAAGATTGAGATGGCTTGGACATGTGTGGAGGAGACATGCTGAGTATATTGGGAGAAGGATGCTGAATATGGAGCTGCCAGGGAAGAGGAGAAGAGGAAGGCCAAAGAGGAGGTTTATGGATGTGGTGAGGGAAGACATGCAGGTGGCTGGTGTGACAGAGGAAGACGCAGAAGACAGGAAGAAATGGAAACGGATGATCCGCTGTGGCGACCCCTAACGGGAGCAGCCGAAAGTAGTAGTAGTAGTAGTAGTAGTAGAGGGAGGCTACAGGATGGGTGTCATATGATCAATGTATGAAGGCTATAGGATGGTGTAATATGATCAGTTTAAGGAAGTTACAGGATTGGTGTAATATGGTCAGTGTATGGAGGTTAGAAGAGGGTTAAATACTATCAGTGCGTGGAGGTTATAGGATGGTGTAATATGATCAGTGAATGGAGGCTATAGGATGGGTGTAATATGATCGGTGTATGGAGGATATAGGATGTTGTAATATGATCAATGTATGGAGGCTACAGGATGGGTGTAATATGATCAGTGCGTGGAGGTTATAGGATGGTGTAATATGATCAGTGTATTGAGGCTATAAGATGGTGTAATATGATCAGTGTATGGAGGATACAGGATGGTGTCATATGATCAGTGTATGAAGGCTATAGGATGGTGTAATATGATCAGTGTATGGAGGATACAGGATGGTGTCATATGATCAGTGTATGGTCGCTATAGGATGGTGCAATATGATAAGTGTATTGAGGCTATAGGATGGTGTAATATGATCAGTGAATGGAGGCTATAGGATGGTGTCATATGGTCTGTGTATGGAGGCTATAGTATGGTGTAATATGATCAGTGTATGAAGGCTATATTATGGTGTCATATGATCAGTGTATGAAGGCTATAGGATGTTGTAATTAGATCAGTGTTTGGAGGATACAGGATGGTGTCATATGATCAGTGTATGGTCGCTATAGGATGGTGCAATATGATAAGTGTATTGAGGCTATAGGATGGTGTAATATGATAAGTGTCTGGAGGCTACAGGATGGGTGTAATATGACCAGTGTATTGGAAGTCATAGGATGGTGTAATATGATCAGTGTTTTGAGGCAACAGGATGGTGTAATATGATCAGTGAATAGAGGCTATAGGATGGTGTAATATGATCGGTGTATGGAGGCTATAGGATGGTGTAATAAGATCAGTGCACGGAGGCTACAGGATGGGTGTAATATGATCAGTGTACGGAGTCTACAGGATGGGTGTAATATGATCAGTATTTGGAGGCTATAGGATGGTGTCATATGATCCGTGTATGGAGGCTATAGGATGGTGTAATATGATCAGTTTATGGAGGTTACAGGATGGGGTGCAATATGATAGGTGTATGGAGGATATAGGATGGTGTAATATGATCAGTCTTTTGAGGCTATAGGATGGTGTAATATGATCGTTGTATGGAGGCTATAGGATAGGTGTCATATTATCAGTCTATGGATGCTATAGTATGGTGTAATATCATTAGTGTGTGGTCGATATAGGATGGTGTCATATGATCAGTGTATGGAAGTTATAGGATGGTGTAATATGATCAGTTTATTGAGGCTATAGGATGTTCTAATATGATTAGTATTTGGAGGCTATAGGATGGTGTAATATGATCAGTGTATTGAGGCTATAGGTTGGGTGTAATATGATCAGCGTCTGGATGCTACAGAATGGTGTATTATGATCAGTGTATGTAGGCTATAGGTTGGGTGTAATATGATCAATATATCGAGGCGACAGGATGGTGTCATGTGATCCGTGTATGGAGGCTATAGGATGTTTAATATGACCAGTTTATGGAGGCTACAGGATGGGTGTAAAATTGTCAGTGTATGGAGGTGTTAGGATGTTTAATATGGTCAGTGTATGGAGGATACAGGATGGTGTCATATGATCAGTGTATGGTCGCTATAGGATGGTGCAATATGATAAGTGTATTGAGGCTATAGGATGGTGTAAAATGATCAGTGTCTGGAGGCTACAGTATGGGTGTAAAATGACCAGTGTATGGAAGTTATAGGGTGATGTAATATGATCAGTGTATTGAGGCTACAGGATGGGTGTAATATGATCAGTGTACGGAGTCTACAGGATGGGTGTAATATGATCACTGTATGGAGGCTACAGGATGGTGTCATATGATCAGTGTATGGAGGCTACAGGATGGGTGTAATATGATCAATGTATGGAGGCAACAGGATGGTGTAATATGATCAGTGCATGGAGGCTACAGGATGGGTGTAATATTATCGGTGTATGGAGGCAACAGGATGGTGTAATATGATCAGCGTGTGGAGGCTATAGGATTGGTGTAATATGGTCATTTTATGGAGGTTATAAGAGGGTTAAATATGATCAGTGTATTGAGGCTATAGGATGGTGTAATATGATCAGTGAATCGAGGCTATAGGATGGTGTCATATGATCGGTGTATGGAGGCTATAGGATCGTGTAATATGATCAGTGAATAGAGGCTATAGGATGGTGTAATATTATCGGTGTATGGAGGCTATAGGATGGTGTAATATGATCAGTGCATGGAGGCTACAGGATGGGTGTAATATGATCAGTGTACGGTGTCTACAGGATGGGTGTAATATGATCACTGTATGGAGGCTACAGGATGGTGTCATATGATCAGTGTATGGAGGCTACAGGATGGGTGTAATATGATCAATGTATGGAGGCAACAGGATGGTGTAATATGATCAGCGTGTGGAGGCTATAGGATTGGTGTAATATGGTCATTTTATGGAGGTTATAAGAGGGTTAAATATGATCAGTGTATTGAGGCTATAGGATGGTGTAATATGATCAGTGAATCGAGGCTATAGGATGGTGTCATATGATCGGTGTATGGTGTCTATAGTATGGTGTAATATGATCAGTGTATGAAGGCTATATTATGGTGTTATATGATCATTGTATGAAGGCTATAGGATGTTGTAATAAGATCAGTGTTTGGAGGATACAGGATGGTGTCATATGATCAGTGTATGGTCGCTATAGGATGGTGCAATATGATAAGTGTATTGAGGCTATAGGATGGTGTAATATGATCAGTGTCTGGAGGTTACAGGATGGGTGTAATATGAACAGTGTATTGGAAGTCATAGGATGGTGTAATATGATCAGTGAATAGAGGCTATAGGATGGTGTAATATGATCAGTGCACGGAGGCTACAGGATGGGTGTAATATGATCAGTGTACAGAGTCTACAGGATGGGTGTAATATGATCAGCATTTGGAGGCTATAGGATGGTGTAATATGATCCGTGTATGGAGGCTATAGGATGGTGTAATATGATCAGTTTATGGAGGTTACAGGATGGGGTGTAATATGGTAAGTGTATGGAGGTTATAGGATGGTGTAATGTGATCAGTGTATTGAGGCTAAAGGATGGTGTAATATGATCAGTGAATAGAGGCTATAGGATGGTGCAATATGATCAGTGTATGGTCGCTATAGGATGGTGCAATATGATAAGTGTATTGAGGCTATAGGATGGTGTAATATTATCAGTGTCTGGAGGCTACAGGATGGGTGTAATATGACCAGTGTATGGAAGTTATAGGATGGTGTAATATGATCAGTGTTTTGAGGCTACAGGATGTGTGTAATATGATCAGTGTACGGAGGCTACAGGATGGGTGTAATATGATCAGCGTGTGGAGGCTATAGGATTGGTGTAATATGGTCAGTGTATGGAGGTTATAAGAGGGTTAAATATGATCAATGTATTGAGGCTATAGGATGGTGTAATATGATCAGTGAATGGAGGCTATAGGATGGTGTCATATGATCGGTGTATGGAGGCTATAGGATGGTGTAATATGATCAATGTATTGAGGCTATAGGATGGTGTAATATGATCAGTGAATGGAGGCTATAGGATGGTGTAATATGATCAGTGTATGAAGGCTATATTATGGTGTCATATGATCAGTGTATGAAGGCTATAGGATGTTGTAATAAGATCAGTGTTTGGAGGATACAGGATGGTGTCATATGATCAGTGTATGGTCGCTATAGGATGGTGCAATATGATAAGTGTATTGAGGCTATAGGATGGTGTAATATGATCAGTGTCTGGAGGCTACAGGATGGGTGTAATATGACCAGTGTATTGGAAGTCAAGGGGTGGTGTAATATGATCAGTGTTTTGAGGCTATAGGATGGTGTAATATGATCAGTGAATAGAGGCTATAGGATGGTGTAATATGATCAGTGCATGTAGGCTACAGGATGGGTGTAATATGATCGTTGTATGGAGGCTATAGGATAGGTGTCATATTATCAGTCTATGGATGCTATAGTATGGTGTAATATCATTAGTGTGTGGTCGATATAGGATGGTGTCATATGATCAGTGTATGGAAGTTATAGGATGGTGTAATATGATCAGTTTATTGAGGCTATAGGATGTTCTAATATGATTAGTATTTGGAGGCTATAGGATGGTGTAATATGATCAGTGTATTGAGGCTACAGGATGGGTGTAATATGATCAGTGTACAGAGGCTACAGGATGGGTGTAATATGATCAGTGTATGGAAGTTATAGGATGGTGTAATATGATCAGTGTATTGAGGCTATATGATCGTGTAATATGATCAGGGAATAGAGGCTCTAGGATAGTGCAATATGATCAGTGTATGGAGGCTATAGGATGTTTAATATGATCAGTTTATGGAGGCTACAGGATGGGTGTTAAATGGTCAGCGTATGGAGGTGTTAGGATGTTTAATATGGTCAGTGTATTGAGGCTATAGGATGGTGTAATATGATCAGTGTACAGAGGCTACAGGATGGGTGTAATATGATCAGTGTATGGAAGTTATAGGATGGTGTAATATGATCAGTGTATTGAGGCTATATGATCGTGTAATATGATCAGGGAATAGAGGCTCTAGGATAGTGCAATATGATCAGTGTATGGAGGCTATAGGATGTTTAATATGATCAGTTTATGGAGGCTACAGGATGGGTGTTAAATGGTCAGCGTATGGAGGTGTTAGGATGGTATCATATGGTCAGTGTATTGAGGCTATAGGATGGTGTAATATGATCAGTGAATGGAGGCTACAGGATGGTGTAATATGATCAGCGTGTGGAGGCTATAGGATTGGTGTAATATGGTCAGTGTATGGAGGTTAGAAGAGGGTTAAATATGATCAGTGCGTGGAGGTTATAGGATGGTGTAATATGATCAGTGAATGGAGGCTATAGGATGGGTGTAATATGATCGGTGTATGGAGGCTATAGGATGTTGTAATATGATCAATGTATGGAGGCTACAGGATGGGTGTAATATGATCAGTGCGTGGAGGTTATAGGATGGTGTAATATGATCAGTGTATTGAGGCTATAAGATGGTGTAATATGATCAGTGAATGGATACTATAGGATGGGTGTAATATGATCAGTGTCTGGAGGCTGTAGGATGGTGTCATATGATCAGTGTATGAAGGCTATAGGATGGTGTAATATGATCAGTGTATGGAGGATACAGGATGGTGTCATATGACAAGTGTATGGTCGCTATAGGATGGTGCAATATGATAAGTGTATTGAGGCTATAGGATGGTGTAATATGATCAGTGTCTGGAGGCTACAGTATGGGTGTAAAATGACCAGTGTATGGAAGTTATAGGGTGATGTAATATGATCAGTGTATTGAGGCTATAGGATCGTTTAATATGATCAGTGAATAGAGGCTATAGGATGGTGTCATATGATCGGTGTATGGAGGCTATAGTATGGTGTAATATGATCAGTGTATGAAGGCTATATTATGGTGTTATATGATCATTGTATGAAGGCTATAGGATGTTGTAATAAGATCAGTGTTTGGAGGATACAGGATGGTGTCATATGATCAGTGTATGGTCGCTATAGGATGGTGCAATATGATAAGTGTATTGAGGCTATAGGATGGTGTAATATGATCAGTGTCTGGAGGCTATAGGTTGGGTGTAATATGATCAATATATCGAGGCGACAGGATGGTGTCATGTGATCCGTGTATGGAGGCTATAGGATGTTTAATATGACCAGTTTATGGAGGCTACAGGATGGGTGTAAAATGGTCAGTGTATGGAGGTGTTAGGATGTTTAATATGGTCAGTGTATGGAGGATACAGGATGGTGTCATATGATCAGTGTATGGTCGCTATAGGATGGTGCAATATGATAAGTGTATTGAGGCTATAGGATGGTGTAAAATGATCAGTGTCTGGAGGCTACAGTATGGGTGTAAAATGACCAGTGTATGGAAGTTATAGGGTGATGTAATATGATCAGTGTATTGAGGCTACAGGATGGGTGTAATATGATCAGTGTACGGAGTCTACAGGATGGGTGTAATATGATCACTGTATGGAGGCTACAGGATGGTGTCATATGATCAGTGTATGGAGGCTACAGGATGGGTGTAATATGATCAATGTATGGAGGCAACAGGATGGTGTAATATGATCAGTGCATGGAGGCTACAGGATGGGTGTAATATTATCGGTGTATGGAGGCAACAGGATGGTGTAATATGATCAGCGTGTGGAGGCTATAGGATTGGTGTAATATGGTCATTTTATGGAGGTTATAAGAGGGTTAAATATGATCAGTGTATTGAGGCTATAGGATGGTGTAATATGATCAGTGAATCGAGGCTATAGGATGGTGTCATATGATCGGTGTATGGAGGCTATAGGATCGTGTAATATGATCAGTGAATAGAGGCTATAGGATGGTGTAATATTATCGGTGTATGGAGGCTATAGGATGGTGTAATATGATCACTGTATGGAGGCTACTGGATGGGTGTAATATGATCAGTGTACGGTGTGTACAGGATGGGTGTAATATGATCACTGTATGGAGGCTACAGGATGGTGTCATATGATCAGTGTATGGAGGCTACAGGATGGGTGTAATATGATCAATGTATGGAGGCAACAGGATGGTGTAATATGATCAGCGTGTGGAGGCTATAGGATTGGTGTAATATGGTCATTTTATGGAGGTTATAAGAGGGTTAAATATGATCAGTGTATTGAGGCTATAGGATGGTGTAATATGATCAGTGAATCGAGGCTATAGGATGGTGTCATATGATCGGTGTATGGTGGCTATAGTATGGTGTAATATGATCAGTGTATGAAGGCTATATTATGGTGTTATATGATCATTGTATGAAGGCTATAGGATGTTGTAATAAGATCAGTGTTTGGAGGATACAGGATGGTGTCATATGATCAGTGTATGGTCGCTATAGGATGGTGCAATATGATAAGTGTATTGAGGCTATAGGATGGTGTAATATGATCAGTGTCTGGCGGTTACAGGATGGGTGTAATATGAACAGTGTATTGGAAGTCATAGGATGGTGTAATATGATCAGTGAATAGAGGCTATAGGATGGTGTAATATGATCAGTGCACGGAGGCTACAGGATGGGTGTAATATGATCAGTGTACAGAGTCTACAGGATGGGTGTAATATGATCAGCATTTGGAGGCTATAGGATGGTGTAATATGATCCGTGTATGGAGGCTATAGGATGGTGTAATATGATCAGTTTATGGAGGTTACAGGATGGTGTAATATGGTAAGTGTATGGAGGTTATAGGATGGTGTAATGTGATCAGTGTATTGAGGCTAAAGGATGGTGTAATATGATCAGTGAATAGAGGCTATAGGATGGTGCAATATGATCAGTGTATGGTCGCTATAGGATGGTGCAATATGATAAGTGTATTGAGGCTATAGGATGGTGTAATATTATCAGTGTCTGGAGGCTACAGGATGGGTGTAATATGACCAGTGTATGGAAGTTATAGGATGGTGTAATATGATCAGTGTTTTGAGGCTACAGGATGTGTGTAATATGATCAGTGTACGGAGGCTACAGGATGGGTGTAATATGATCAGCGTGTGGAGGCTATAGGATTGGTGTAATATGGTCAGTGTATGGAGGTTATAAGAGGGTTAAATATGATCAATGTATTGAGGCTATAGGATGGTGTAATATGATCAGTGAATGGAGGCTATAGGATGGTGTCATATGATCGGTGTATGGAGGCTATAGGATGGTGTAATATGATCAATGTATTGAGGCTATAGGATGGTGTAATATGATCAGTGAATGGAGGCTATAGGATGGTGTAATATGATCAGTGTATGAAGGCTATATTATGGTGTCATATGATCAGTGTATGAAGGCTATAGGATGTTGTAATAAGATCAGTGTTTGGAGGATACAGGATGGTGTCATATGATCAGTGTATGGTCGCTATAGGATGGTGCAATATGATAAGTGTATTGAGGCTATAGGATGGTGTAATATGATCAGTGTCTGGAGGCTACAGGATGGGTGTAATATGACCAGTGTATTGGAAGTCAAGGGGTGGTGTAATATGATCAGTGTTTTGAGGCTATAGGATGGTGTAATATGATCAGTGAATAGAGGCTATAGGATGGTGTAATATGATCAGTGCATGTAGGCTACAGGATGGGTGTAATATGATCGTTGTATGGAGGCTATAGGATAGGTGTCATATTATCAGTCTATGGATGCTATAGTATGGTGTAATATCATTAGTGTGTGGTCGATATAGGATGGTGTCATATGATCAGTGTATGGAAGTTATAGGATGGTGTAATATGATCAGTTTATTGAGGCTATAGGATGTTCTAATATGATTAGTATTTGGAGGCTATAGGATGGTGTAATATGATCAGTGTATTGAGGCTACAGGATGGGTGTAATATGATCAGTGTACAGAGGCTACAGGATGGGTGTAATATGATCAGTGTATGGAAGTTATAGGATGGTGTAATATGATCAGTGTATTGAGGCTATATGATCGTGTAATATGATCAGGGAATAGAGGCTCTAGGATAGTGCAATATGATCAGTGTATGGAGGCTATAGGATGTTTAATATGATCAGTTTATGGAGGCTACAGGATGGGTGTTAAATGGTCAGCGTATGGAGGTGTTAGGATGTTTAATATGGTCAGTGTATTGAGGCTATAGGATGGTGTAATATGATCAGTGAATGGAGGCTATAGGATGGTGCAATATGATAGGTGTATGGATGATATAGGATGATGTAATATGATCAGTGTATGGAGGCTACAGGATGGGCGTAATATGATCCATGTATGGAGGCTATAGGATGGTATCATATGATCAGTGTATGGAGGCTACAGTATGGGTGTAATATGATCAATGTATGGAGGCTACAGGATGGTGTAATATGATCAGCGTGTGGAGGCTATTGGATTGGTGTAATATGGTCATTGTATGGAGGTTAGAAGAGGGTTACATATGATCAGTGCGTGGAGGTTATAGGATGGTGTAATATGATCAGTGAATGGAGGCTATAGGATGGGTGTAATATGATCGGTGTATGGAGGCTATAGGATGTTGTAATATGATCAATGTATGGAGGCTACAGGATGGGTGTAATATGATCAGTGCGTGGAGGTTATAGGATGGTGTAATATGATCAGTGTATTGAGGCTATAAGATGGTGTAATATGATCAGTGAATGGATACTATAGGATGGGTGTAATATGATCAGTGTCTGGAGGCTGTAGGATGGTGTCATATGATCAGTGTATGAAGGCTATAGGATGGTGTAATATGATCAGTGTATGGAGGATACAGGATGGTGTCATATGACAAGTGTATGGTCGCTATAGGATGGTGCAATATGATAAGTGTATTGAGGCTATAGGATGGTGTAATATGATCAGTGTCTGGAGGCTACAGTATGGGTGTAAAATGACCAGTGTATGGAAGTTATAGGGTGATGTAATATGATCAGTGTATTGAGGCTATAGGATCGTTTAATATGATCAGTGAATAGAGGCTATAGGATGGTGTCATATGATCGGTGTATGGAGGCTATAGTATGGTGTAATATGATCAGTGTATGAAGGCTATATTATGGTGTTATATGATCATTGTATGAAGGCTATAGGATGTTGTAATAAGATCAGTGTTTGGAGGATACAGGATGGTGTCATATGATCAGTGTATGGTCGCTATAGGATGGTGCAATATGATAAGTGTATTGAGGCTATAGGATGGTGTAATATGATCAGTGTCTGGAGGCTACAGGATGGGTGTAATATGAACAGTGTATTGGAAGTCATAGGATGGTGTAATATGATCAGTGTTTTGAGGCTATAGGATGGAGTAATATGATCAGTGAATAGAGGCTATAGGATGGTGTAATATGATCGGTGTATGGAGGCTATAGGATGGTGTAATATGATCAGTGCATGGAGGCTACAGGATGGGTGTAATATGATCAGTGTACGGAGTCTACAGGATGGGAGTAATATGATCAGTATTTGGAGGCTATAGGATGGTGTAATATGATCAGTTTATGGAGGTTACAGGATGGGGTGTAATATGGTAAGTGTATGGAGGTTATAGGATGGTGTAATGTGATCAGTGTATTGAGGCTAAAGCATGGTGTAATATGATCAGTGAATGGAGGCTATAGGATGGTGCAATATGATAGGTGTATGGAGGATATAGTATGGTGTAATATGATCAGTGTATGGAGGATACAGGATGGTGTCATATGATCAGTGTATGGTCGCTATAGGATGGTGCAATATGATAAGTGTATTGAGGCTATAGGATGGTGTAATATGATCAGTGTCTGGAGGCTACAGGATGGGTGTAATATGACCAGTGTATGGAAGTTATAAGATGGTGTAATATGATCAGTGTTTTGAGGCTATAGGATGGTGTAATATGATCGGTGTAGGGAGGCTATAGGATGGTGTAATATGATCAGTGCATGTTGACTACAAGATGGGTGTAATATGATCAGTGTACGGAGTCTACAGGATGGTGTAATATGATCACTGTATGGAGGCTACAGGATGGTGTCATATGATCAGTGTATGGAGGCTACAGCATGGGTGTAATATGATCAATGTATGGAGGCAACAGGATGGTGTAATATGATCAGCGTGTGGAGGCTATAGGATTGGTGTAATATGGTCAGTGTATGGAGGTTATAAGAGGGTTAAATATGATCAGTGTATTGAGGCTATAGGATGGTGTAATATGATCAGTGAATCGAGGCTATAGGATGGTGTCATATGATCGGTGTATGGAGGCTATAGTATGGTGTAATGTGATCAGTGTATGAAGGCTATATTATGGTGTTATATGATCATTGTATGAAGGCTATAGGATGTTGTAATAAGATCAGTGTTTGGAGGATACAGGATGGTGTCATATGATCAGTGTATGGTCGCTATAGGATGGTGCAATATGATAAGTGTATTGAAGCTATAGGATGGTGTAATATGATCAGTGTCTGGAGGCTACAGGATGGGTGTAATATGAACAGTGTATTGGAAGTCATAGGATGGTGTAATATGATCAGTGTTTTGAGGCTATAGGATGGAGTAATATGATCAGTGAATAGAGGCTATAGGATGGTGTAATATGATCGGTGTATGGAGGCTATAGGATGGTGTAATATGATCAGTGCACGGAGGCTACAGGATGGGTGTAATATGATCAGTGTACTGAGTCTACAGGATGGGTGTAATATGATCAGTATTTGGAGGCTATAGGATGGTGTCATATGATCCGTGTATGGAGGCTATAGGATGGTGTAATATGATCAGTTTATGGAGGTTACAGGATGGGGTGTAATATGGTAAGTGTATGGAGGTTATAGGATGGTGTAATGTGATCAGTGTATTGAGGCTAAAGGATGGTGTAATATGATCAGTGAATGGAGGCTATAGAATGGTGCAATATGATAGGTGTATGGAGGATATAGGATGGTGTAATATGATCAGTGTATGGAGGATACAGGATGGTGTCATATGATCAGTGTATGGTCGCTATAGGATGGTGCAATATGATAAGTGTATTGAGGCTATAGGATGGTGTAATATGATCAGTGTCTGGAGGCTACAGGATGGGTGTAATATGACCAGTGTATGGAAGTTATAGGATGGTGTAATATGATCAGTGTTTTGAGGCTATAGGATGGTGTAAAATGATCGATGTATGGAGGCTATAGGATAGGTGTCATATGAACAGTGTATGGAGGCTACAGGATGGGTGTAATATGATCAGTGTATGGAGGCTATAGGATGGTGTCATATGATTAGTGAATGGAGGCTATAGGATGTTCTAATATGATCAGTGTACTGAGGCTACAGGATGGGTGTCATATGATCAGTGTATGGAGGCTATAAGATAGGTGTAATATGATCAGTGTACTGAGGCTACAGGATGGGTGTAATATGTTCAGTGTATTGAAGCTATAGGATCGTGTAATATGATCAGAGAATGGAGTCTATAGGATGGCGCAATATGATCAGGGTATGGAGGCTATAGGATGGTGTAATATGATCAGTGTATGGAGGCTACAGGATGGGTGTAATATGATCAATGTATGGAGGCAACAGGATGGTGTAATATGATCAGCGTGTGGAGGCTATAGGATTGGTGTAATATGGTCAGTGTATGGAGGTTATAAGAGGGTTAAATATGATCAGTGTATTGAGGCTATAGGATTGTGTAATATGATCAGTGAATGGACGCTATAGGATGGTGTCATATGATCAGTGCACGGAGGCTACAGGATGGGTGTAATATGATCAGTGTACGTAGTCTACAGGATGGGTGTAATATGATCAGTATTTGGAGGCTATAGGATGGTGTCATATGATCCGTGTATGGAGGCTATAGGATGGTGTAATATGATCAGTTTATGGAGGTTACAGGATGGGGTGTAATATGGTAAGTGTATGGAGGTTATAGGATGGTGTAATGTGATCAGTGTATTGAGGCTAAAGGATGGTGTGATATGATCAGTGAATGGAGGCTATAGGATGGTGCAATATGATAGGTGTATGGAGGATATAGGATGGTGTAATATTATCAGTGTATGGAGGATACAGGATGGTGTCATATGATCAGTGTATGGTCGCTATAGGATGGTGCAATATGATAAGTGTATTGAGGCTATAGGATGGTGTAATATGATCAGTGTCTGGAGGCTACAGGATGGGTGTAATATGACCAGTGTATGGAAGTTATAGGATGGTGTAATATGATCAGTGTTTTGAGGCTATAGGATGGTGTAATATGATCGGTGTATGGAGGCTATAGGATGGTGTAATATGATCAGTGCATGTAGGCTACAGGATGGGTATAATATGATCAGTGTATGGATGCTATAGGATGGTGTCACATTATTAGTGAATGGGGGCTATAGGATGTTCTAATATGATTAGTGTATTGAGGCTACAGGATGGGTGTAATATGATCAGTGCATGGAGGCTACAGGATGGGTGTAATATGATCAGTGTACGGAGTCTACAGGATGGGTGTAATATGATCACTGTATGGAGGCTACAGGATGGTGTCATATGATCAGTGTATGGTCGCTATAGGATGGTGCAATATGATAAGTGTATTGAGGCTATAGGATGGGTGTAATATGATCAGTGCATGGAGGCTACAGGATGGGTGTAATATGATCAGTGTACGGAGTCTACAGGATGGGTGTAATATGATCACTGTATGGAGGCTACAGGATGGTGTCATATGATCAGTGTATGGAGGCTACAGGATGGGTGTAATATGATCAATGTATGGAGGCAACAGGATGGTGTAATATGATCAGCGTGTGGAGGCTATAGGATTGTGTAATATAGTCAGTGTATGGAGGTTATAAGAGGGTTAAATATGATCAGTGTATTGAGGCTATAGGATGGAGTAATATGATCAGTGAATAGAGGCTATAGGATGGTGTAATATGATCGGTGTATGGAGGCTATAGGATGGTGTAATATGATCAGTGCACGGAGGCTACAGGATGGGTGTAATATGATCAGTGTACGGAGTCGACAGGATGGGTGTAATATGATCAGTATTTGGAGGCTATAGGATGGTGTCATATGATCCGTGTATGGAGGCAATAGAATGGTGTAATATGATCAGTTTATGGAGGTTACAGGATGGGGTGTAATATGGTAAGTGTATGGAGGTTATAGGATGGTGTAATGTGATCAGTGTATTGAGGCTAAAGGATGGTGTAATATGATCAGTGAATGGAGGCTATAGGATGGTGCAATATGATAGGTGTATGGAGGATATAGGATGGTGTAATATGATCAGTGTATGGAGGATACAGGATGGTGTCATATGATCAGTGTATGGTCGCTATAGGATGGTGCAATATGATAAGTGTATTGAGGCTATAGGATGGTGTAATATGATCAGTGTCTGGAGGCTACAGGATGGGTGTAATATGACCAGTGTATGGAAGTTATAGGATGGTGTAATATGATCAGTGTTTTGAGGCTATAGGATGGTGTAATATGATCGGTGTATGGAGGCTATAGGATGGTGTAATATGATCAGTGCATGGAGACTACAGGATGGGTGTAATATGATCAGTGTACGGAGTCTACAGGATGGTGTAATATGATCACTGTATGGAGGCTACAGGATGGTGTCATATGATCAGTGTATGGAGGCTACAGCATGGGTGTAATATGATCAATGTATGGAGGCAACAGGATGGTGTAATATGATCAGCGTGTGGAGGCTATAGGATTGGTGTAATATGGTCAGTGTCTGGAGGTTATAAGAGGGTTATATGATGTTCTAATATGATTAGTGTATTGAGGCTACAGGATGGGTGTAATATGATCAGTGCATGGAGGCTACAGGATGGGTGTAATATGATCAGTGTACGGAGTCTACAGGATGGGTTTAATATGATCACTGTATGGAGGCTACAGGATGGTGTCATATGATCAGTGTATGGAGGCTACAGGATGGGTGTAATATGATCAATGTATGGAGGCAACAGGATGGTGTAATATGATCAGCGTGTGGAGGCTATAGGATTGGTGTAATATGGTCAGTGTATGGAGGTTATAAGAGGGTTAAATATGATCAGTGTATTGAGGCTATAGGATGGTGTAACATGATCAGTGAATCGAGGCTATAGGATGGTGTCATATGATCGGTGTATGGAGGCTATAGTATGGTGTAATATGATCAGTGTATGAGGCTATATTATGGTGTTATATGATCATTGTATGAAGGCTATAGGATGTTGTAATAAGATCAGTGTTTGGAGGATACAGGATGGTGTCATATGATCAGTGTATGGTCGTTATAGGATGGTGCAATATGATAAGTGTATTGAGGCTATAGGATGGGTGTAATATGATCAGTGTTTTGAGGCTATAGGATGGAGTAATATGATCAGTGAATAGAGGCTATAGGATGGTGTAATATGATCGGTGTATGGAGGCTATAGGATGGTGTAATATGATCAGTGCACGGAGGCTACAGGATGGGTGTAATATGATCAGTGTACGGAGTCTACAGGATGGGTGTAATATGATCAGTATTTGGAGGCTATAGGATGGTGTCATATGATCCGTGTATGGAGGCTATAGAATGGTGTAATATGATCAGTTTATGGAGGTTACAGGATGGGGTGTAATATGGTAAGTGTATGGAGGTTATAGGATGGTGTAATGTGATCAGTGTATTGAGGCTAAAGGATGGTGTAATATGATCAGTGAATGGAGGCTATAGGATGGTGCAATATGATAGGTGTATGGAGGATATAGGATGGTGTAATATGATCAGTGTATGGAGGATACAGGATGGTGTCATATGATCAGTGTATGGTCGCTATAGGATGGTGCAATATGATAAGTGTATTGAGGCTATAGGATGGTGTAATATGATCAGTGTCTGGAGGCTACAGGTTGGGTGTAATATGACCAGTGTATGGAAGTTATAGGATGGTGTAATATGATCAGTGTTTTGAGGCTATAGGATGGTGTAATATGATCGGTGTATGGAGGCTATAGGATGGTGTAATATGATCAGTGCATGGAGACTACAGGATGGGTGTAATATGATCAGTGTACGGAGTCTACAGGATGGTGTAATATGATCACTGTATGGAGGCTACAGGATGGTGTCATATGATCAGTGTATGGAGGCTACAGCATGGGTGTAATATGATCAATGTATGGAGGCAACAGGATGGTGTAATATGATCAGCGTGTGGAGGCTATAGGATTGGTGTAATATGGTCAGTGTGTGGAGGTTATAAGAGGGTTATATGATGTTCTAATATGATTAGTGTATTGAGGCTACAGGATGGGTGTAATATGATCAGTGCATGGAGGCTACAGGATGGGTTTAATATGATCAGTGTACGGAGTCTACAGGATGGGTTTAATATGATCACTGTATGGAGGCTACAGGATGGTGTCATATGATCAGTGTATGGAGGCTACAGGATGGGTGTAATATGATCAATGTATGGAGGCAACAGGATGGTGTAATATGATCAGCGTGTGGAGGCTATAGGATTGGTGTAATATGGTCAGTGTATGGAGGTTATAAGAGGGTTAAATATGATCAGTGTATTGAGGCTATAGGATGGTGTAACATGATCAGTGAATCGAGGCTATAGGATGGTGTCATATGATCGGTGTATGGAGGCTATAGTATGGTGTAATATGATCAGTGTATGAAGGCTATATTATGGTGTTATATGATCATTGTATGAAGGCTATAGGATGTTGTAATAAGATCAGTGTTTGGAGGATACAGGATGGTGTCATATGATCAGTGTATGGTCGTTATAGGATGGTGCAATATGATAAGTGTATTGAGGCTATAGGATGGGTGTAATATGATCAGTGTTTTGAGGCTATAGGATGGAGTAATATGATCAGTGAATAGAGGCTATAGGATGGTGTAATATGATCGGTGTATGGAGGCTATAGGATGGTGTAATATGATCAGTGCACGGAGGCTACAGGATGGGTGTAATATGATCAGTGTACGGAGTCTACAGGATGGGTGTAATATGATCAGTATTTGGAGGCTATAGGATGGTGTCATATGATCCGTGTATGGAGGCTATAGGATGGTGTAATATGATCAGTTTATGGAGGTTACAGGATGGGGTGTAATATGGTAAGTGTATGGAGGTTATAGGATGGTGTAATGTGATCAGTGGATTGAGGCTAAAGGATGGTGTAATATGATCAGTGAATGGAGGCTATAGGATGGTGCAATATGATAGGTGTATGGAGGATATAGGATGGTGTAATATGATCAGTGTATGGAGGATACAGGATGGTGTCATATGATCAGTGTATGGTCGCTATAGGATGGTGCAATATGATAAGTGTATTGAGGCCATAGGATGGTGTAATATGATCAGTGTCTGGAGGCTACAGGATGGGTGTAATATGACCAGTGTATGGAAGTTATAGGATGGTGTAATATGATCAGTGTTTTGAGGCTATAGGATGGTGTAATATGATCGGTGTATGGAGGCTATAGGATGGTGTAATATGATCAGTGCATGGAGGCTACAGGATGGGTGTAATATGATCAATGTATGGAGGCAACAGGATGGTGTAATATGATCAGCGTGTGGAGGCTATAGGATTGGTGTAATATGGTCAGTGTATGGAGGTTATAAGAGGGTTAAATATGATCAGTGTATTGAGGCTATAGGATGGTGTAATATGATCAGTGAATGGATGCTATAGGATGGTGTAATATGATCAGTGCATGGAGGCTACAGGATGGGTGTAATATGATCAGTGTACGTAGTCTACAGGATGGGTGTAATATGATCAGTATTTGGAGGCTATAGGATGGTGTCATATGATCCGTGTATGGAGGCTATAGGATGGTGTAATATGATCAGTTTATGGAGGTTACAGGATGGGGTGTAATATGGTAAGTGTATGGAGGTTATAGGATGGTGTAATGTGATCAGTGTATTGAGGCTAAAGGATGGTGTAATATGATCAGTGAATGGAGGCTATAGGATGGTGCAATATGATAGGTGTATGGAGGATATAGGATGGTGTAATATTATCAGTGTATGGAGGATACAGGATGGTGTCATATGATCAGTGTATGGTCGCTATAGGATGGTGCAATATGATAAGTGTATTGAGGCTATAGGATGGTGTAATATGATCAGTGTCTGGAGGCTACAGGATGGGTGTAATATGACCAGTGTATGGAAGTTATAGGATGGTGTAATATGATCAGTGTTTTGAGGCTATAGGATGGTGTAATATGATCGGTGTATGGAGGCTATAGGATGGTGTAATATGATCAGTGCATGTAGGCTACAGGATGGGTATAATATGATCAGTGTATGGATGCTATAGGATGGTGTCACATTATTAGTGAATGGAGGCTATAGGATGTTCTAATATGATTAGTGTATTGAGGCTACAGGATGGGTGTAATATGATCAGTGCATGGAGGCTACAGGATGGGTGTAATATGATCAGTGTACGGAGTCTACAGGATGGGTGTAATATGATCACTGTATGGAGGCTACAGGATGGTGTCATATGATCAGTGTATGGTCGCTATAGGATGGTGCAATATGATAAGTGTATTGAGGCTATAGGATGGGTGTAATATGATCAGTGCATGGAGGCTACAGGATGGGTGTAATATGATCAGTGTACGGAGTCTACAGGATGGGTGTAATATGATCACTGTATGGAGGCTACAGGATGGTGTCATTTGATCAGTGTATGGAGGCTACAGGATGGGTGTAATATGATCAATGTATGGAGGCAACAGGATGGTGTAATATGATCAGCGTGTGGAGGCTATAGGATTGTGTAATATGGTCAGTGTATGGAGGTTATAAGAGGGTTAAATATGATCAGTGTATTGAGGCTATAGGATGGAGTAATATGATCAGTGAATAGAGGCTATAGGATGGTGTAATATGATCGGTGTATGGAGGCTATAGGATGGTGTAATATGATCAGTGCACGGAGGCTACAGGATGGGTGTAATATGATCAGTGTACGGAGTCGACAGGATGGGTGTAATATGATCAGTATTTGGAGGCTATAGGATGGTGTCATATGATCCGTGTATGGAGGCTATAGAATGGTGTAATATGATCAGTTTATGGAGGTTACAGGATGGGGTGTAATATGGTAAGTGTATGGAGGTTATAGGATGGTGTAATGTGATCAGTGTATTGAGGCTAAAGGATGGTGTAATATGATCAGTGAATGGAGGCTATAGGATGGTGCAATATGATAGGTGTATGGAGGATATAGGATGGTGTAATATGATCAGTGTATGGAGGATACAGGATGGTGTCATATGATCAGTGTATGGTCGCTATAGGATGGTGCAATATGATAAGTGTATTGAGGCTATAGGATGGTGTAATATGATCAGTGTCTGGAGGCTACAGGATGGGTGTAATATGACCAGTGTATGGAAGTTATAGGATGGTGTAATATGATCAGTGTTTTGAGGCTATAGGATGGTGTAATATGATCGGTGTATGGAGGCTATAGGATGGTGTAATATGATCAGTGCATGGAGACTACAGGATGGGTGTAATATGATCAGTGTACGGAGTCTACAGGATGGTGTAATATGATCACTGTATGGAGGCTACAGGATGGTGTCATATGATCAGTGTATGGAGGCTACAGCATGGGTGTAATATGATCAATGTATGGAGGCAACAGGATGGTGTAATATGATCAGCGTGTGGAGGCTATAGGATTGGTGTAATATGGTCAGTGTGTGGAGGTTATAAGAGGGTTATATGATGTTCTAATATGATTAGTGTATTGAGGCTACAGGATGGGTGTAATATGATCAGTGCGTGGAGGCTACAGGATGGGTGTAATATGATCAGTGTACGGAGTCTACAGGATGGGTTTAATATGATCACTGTATGGAGGCTACAGGATGGTGTCATATGATCAGTGTATGGAGGCTACAGGATGGGTGTAATATGATCAATGTATGGAGGCAACAGGATGGTGTAATATGATCAGCGTGTGGAGGCTATAGGATTGGTGTAATATGGTCAGTGTATGGAGGTTATAAGAGGGTTAAATATGATCAGTGTATTGAGGCTATAGGATGGTGTAACATGATCAGTGAATCGAGGCTATAGGATGGTGTCATATGATCGGTGTATGGAGGCTATAGTATGGTGTAATATGATCAGTGTATGAAGGCTATATTATGGTGTTATATGATCATTGTATGAAGGCTATAGGATGTTGTAATAAGATCAGTGTTTGGAGGATACAGGATGGTGTCATATGATCAGTGTATGGTCGTTATAGGATGGTGCAATATGATAAGTGTATTGAGGCTATAGGATGGGTGTAATATGATCAGTGTTTTGAGGCTATAGGATGGAGTAATATGATCAGTGAATAGAGGCTATAGGATGGTGTAATATGATCGGTGTATGGAGGCTATAGGATGGTGTAATATGATCAGTGCACGGAGGCTACAGGATGGGTGTAATATGATCAGTGTACGGAGTCTACAGGATGGGTGTAATATGATCAGTATTTGGAGGCTATAGGATGGTGTCATATGATCCGTGTATGGAGGCTATAGGATGGTGTAATATGATCAGTTTATGGAGGTTACAGGATGGGGTGTAATATGGTAAGTGTATGGAGGTTATAGGATGGTGTAATGTGATCAGTGGATTGAGGCTAAAGGATGGTGTAATATGATCAGTGAATGGAGGCTATAGGATGGTGCAATATGATAGGTGTATGGAGGATATAGTATGGTGTAATATGATCAGTGTATGGAGGATACAGGATGGTGTCATATGATCAGTGTATGGTCGCTATAGGATGGTGCAATATGATAAGTGTATTGAGGCTATAGGATGGTGTAATATGATCAGTGTCTGGAGGCTACAGGATGGGTGTAATATGACCAGTGTATGGAAGTTATAGGATGGTGTAATATGATCAGTGTTTTGAGG
This sequence comes from Lampris megalopsis, assembly GCA_022114975.2. Taxonomy (NCBI): domain Eukaryota; kingdom Metazoa; phylum Chordata; class Actinopteri; order Lampriformes; family Lampridae; genus Lampris; species Lampris megalopsis. The sequence continues at coordinate 381,347 of JAJHIY020000114.1, forward strand.
CTATAGGATGGTGTAATATGATCGGTGTATGGAGGCTATAGGATGGTGTAATATGATCAGTGCATGTAGGCTACAGGATGGGTATAATATGATCAGTGTATGGATGCTATAGGATGGTGTCACATTATTAGTGAATGGAGGCTATAGGATGTTCTAATATGATTAGTGTATTGAGGCTACAGGATGGGTGTAATATGATCAGTGAATGGAGGCTACAGGATGTGTGTAATATGATCAGTGTACGGAGGCTACAGGATGGGTATAATATGACCAGTGTATTGAGGCTATAGGATCGTGTAATATGATCAGTGAATAGAGGCTATAGGATGGTGTAATATTATCGGTGTATGGAGGCTATAGGATGGTGTAATATGATCAGTGCATGGAGGCTACAGGATGGGTGTAATATGATCAATGTATGGAGGCAACAGGATGGTGTAATATGATCAGCGTGTGGAGGCTATAGGATTGGTGTAATATGGTCAGTGTATGGAGGTTATAAGAGGGTTAAATATGATCAGTGTATTGAGGCTATAGGATGGTGTAATATGATCAGTGAATGGAGGCTATAGGATGGTGTCATATGATCGGTGTATGGAGGCTATAGTATGGTGTAATATGATCAGTGTATGAAGGCTATATTATGGTGTCATATGATCAGTGTATGAAGGCTATAGGATGTTGTAATAAGATCAGTGTTTGGAGGATAGAGGATGGTGTCATATGATCAGTGTATGGTCGCTATAGGATGGTGCAATATGATAAGTGTATTGAGGCTATAGGATGGTGTAATATGATCAGTGTCTGGAGGCTACAGGATGGGTGTAATATGACCAGTGTATTGGAAGTCATAGGATGGTGTAATATGATCAGTGTTTTGAGGCTATATGATGGTGTAATATGATCAGTGAATAGAGGCTATAGGATAGTGTAATATGATCAGTGTATGGAGGCTATAGGATGGTGTAATATGATCAGTGCACGGAGGCTACAGGATGGGTGTAATATGATCAGTGCACGGAGTCTACAGGATGGGTGTAATATGATCAGTATTTGGAGGCTATAGGATGGTGTTATATGATCCGTGTATGGAGGCTATAGGATGGTGTAATATGATCAGTTTATGGAGGATACAGGATGGGGTTTAATATGGTAAGTGTATGGAGGTTATAGGATGTTCTAATATGATTAGTGTGTTGAGGCTACAGGATGGGTGTAATATGATCAGTGTCTGGAGGCTACAGGATGTGTGTAATATGATCAGTGTACGGAGGCTACAGGATGGGTGTAATACGATCAGTGTATGGACGTTATAGGATGGTGTACTATGATCAGTGTATTGAGGCTATAGGATCGTGTAATATCATCAGTGAATAGAGGCTCTAGGATGGTGCAATATGATCAGTGTATGGAGGCTATAGGTTGGGTGTAATATGATCAATATATCGAGGCGACAGAATGGTGTCATGTGATCCGTGTATGGAGGCTATAGGATGGTGTAATATGATCAGTTTATGGAGGCTACAGGATGGGTGTAAAATGATCCGTGTATGGAGGCTACAGGATGGTGTAATATGATCAGCGTGTGGAGGCTATAGGATTGGTGTAATATGATCAGTGAATGGAGGCTATAGGATGGGTGTAATATGATCGGTGTATGGAGGCTATAGGATGTTGTAATATGACCAATGTATAGATTCTACAGGATGGGTGTAATATGATCAGTGTCTGGAGGCTACAGTATGGGTGTAAAATGACCAGTGTATGGAAGTTATAGGGTGATGTAATATGATCAATGTATGGAGGATACAGGATGGTGTCATATGATCAGTGTATGGTCGTTATAGGATGGTGCAATATGATCAGTGTATTGAGGCTATAAGATGGTGTCATATGATCAGTGAATGGAGACTATAGGATGGGTGTAATATGATCAGTCTCTGGAGGCTGTAGGATGGTGTCATATTATCAGTGTATGAAGCCTATAGGATGGTGTAATATGATCAGTGTATGGAGGATACAGGATCGTGTCATATGATCAGTGTATGGTCGCTATAGGATGGTGCAATATGATAAGTGTATTGAGGCTATAGGATGGTGTAATATGATCAGTGTCTGGAGGCTACAGTATGGGTGTAAAATGACCAGTGTATGAAAGTTATAGGGTGATGTAATATGATCAGTGTATTGAGGCTATAGGATCGTGTAATATGATCAGTGAATAGAGGCTATAGGATGGTGTAATATTATCGGTGTATGGAGGCTATAGGATGGTGTAATATGATCAGTGCATGGAGGCTACAGGATGGGTGTAATATGATCAGTGTACGGAGTCTACAGGATGGGTGTAATATGATCAATGTATGGAGGCTACAGGATGGTGTCATATGATCAGTGTATGGAGGCTACAGGATGGGTGTAATATGATCAATGTATTGCGGCAACAGGATGGTGTATTATGATCAGCGTGTGGAGGCTATAGGATTGGTGTAATATGGTCAGTGTATGGAGGTTATAAGAGGGTTAAATATGATCAGTGTATTGAGGCTATAGAATGGTGTGATATGATCAGTGAATGGAGGCTATAGGATGGTGTCATATGATCGGTGTATGGAGGCTATAGTATGGTGTAATATGATCAGTGTAAGAAGGCTATATTATGGTGTTATATGATCATTGTATGAAGGCTATAGGATGTTGTAATAAGATCAGTGTTTGGAGGATACAGGATGGTGTCATATGATCAGTGTATGGTCGCTATAGGATAGTGCAATATGATAAGTGTATTGAGGCTATAGGATGGGTTTAATATGATCAGTGTCTGGAGGCTACAGGATGGGTGTAATATGAACAGTGTATTGGAAGTCATAGGATGGTGTAATATGATCAGTGTTTTGAGGCTATAGGATGGTGTAATATGATCAGTGAGTAGAGGCTATAGGATGGTGTAATATGATCAGTGTATGGAGGCTATAGGATGGTGTAATATGATCAGTGCACGGAGGCTACAGGATGGGTGTAATATGATCAGTGTACGGAGTCTACAGGATGGGTGTAATATGATCAGTATTTGGAGGCTATAGGATGGTGTTATATGATCCGTGTATGGAGGCTATAGGATGGTGTAATATGATCAGTTTATGGAGGATACAGGATGGGGTTTAATATTGTAAGTGTATGGAGGTTATAGGATGTTCTAATATGATCAGTGTACGGAGGCTACAGGATGGGTGTTATACGATCAGTGTATGGACGTTATAGGATGGTGTACTATGATCAGTGTATTGAGGCTATAGGATCGTGTAATATGATCAGTGAATAGAGGCTCTAGGATGGTGCAATATGATCAGTGTATGGAGGCTATAGGTTGGGTGTAATATGATCAATATATCGAGGCGACAGGATGGTGTCATGTGATCCGTGTATGGAGGCTATAGGATGGTGTTATATGATCAGTTTAAGGAGGCTACAGGATGGGTGTAAAATGATCCGTGTATGGAGGCTACAGGATGGTGTAATATGATCAGCGTGTGGAGGCTATAGGATTGGTGTAATATGATCAGTGAATGGAGGCTATAGGATGGGTGTAATATGATCCGTGTATGGAGGCTATAGGATGTTGTAATATGACCAATGTATAGATTCTACAGGATGGGTGTAATATGATCAGTGCGTGGAGGTTATAGGATGGTGTAATATGATTAGTGTATTGAGGCTTTAGGATGGTGTAATATGATCAGTGAATGGATACTATAGGATGGGTGTAATATGATCAGTGTCTGGAGGCTGTAGGATGGTGTCATATGATCAGTGTATGAAGGCTATAGGATGGTGTAATATGATCAATGTATGGAGGATACAGGATGGTGTCATATGATCAGTGTATGGTCGCTATAGGATGGTGCAATATGATAAGTGTATTGAGGCTATAAGATGGTGTAATATGATCAGTGTCTGGAGGCTACAGTATGGGTGTAAAATGACCAGTGTATGGAAGTTATAGGGTGATGTAATATGATCAGTGTATTGAGGCTACAGGATGGTGTAATATGATCAGTGCGTGGAGGTTATAGGATGGTGTAATATGATCAGTGAATGGAGGCTATAGGACGGGTGTAATATGATCGGTGTATGGAGGCTATAGGATGTTGTAATATGATCAATGTATGGAGGCTACAGGATGGGTGTAATATGATCAGTGCGTGGAGGTTATAGGATGGTGTAATATGATCAGTGTATTGAGGCTATAAGATGGTGTAATATGATCAGTGAATGGAGACTATAGGAGGGGTGTAATATGATCAGTGTCTGGAGGCTGTAGGATGGTGTCATATTATCAGTGTATGAAGCCTATAGGATGGTGTAATATGATCAGTGTATGGAGGATACAGGATGGTGTCATATGATCAGTGTATGGTCGCTATAGGATGGTGCAATATGATAAGTGTATTGAGGCTATAGGATGGTGTAATATGATCAGTGTCTGGAGGCTACAGTATGGGTGTAAAATGACCAGTGTATGAAAGTTATAGGGTGATGTAATATGATCAGTGTATTGAGGCTATAGGATCGTGTAATATGATCAGTGAATAGAGGCTATAGGATGGTGTAATATTATCGGTGTATGGAGGCTATAGGATGGTGTAATATGATCAGTGCATGGAGGCTACAGGATGGGTGTAATATGATCAGTGTACGGAGTCTACAGGATGGGTGTAATATGATCAATGTATGGAGGCTACAGGATGGTGTCATATGATCAGTGTATGGAGGCTACAGGATGGGTGTAATATGATCAATGTATTGCGGCAACAGGATGGTGTATTATGATCAGCGTGTGGAGGCTATAGGATTGGTGTAATATGGTCAGTGTATGGAGGTTATAAGAGGGTTAAATATGATCAGTGTATTGAGGCTATAGAATGGTGTAATATGATCAGTGAATGGAGGCTATAGGATGGTGTCATATGATCGGTGTATGGAGGCTATAGTATGGTGTAATATGATCAGTGTAAGAAGGCTATATTATGGTGTTATATGATCATTGTATGAAGGCTATAGGATGTTGTAATAAGATCAGTGTTTGGAGGATACAGGATGGTGTCATATGATCAGTGTATGGTCGCTATAGGATAGTGCAATATGATAAGTGTATTGAGGCTATAGGATGGGTTTAATATGATCAGTGTCTGGAGGCTACAGGATGGGTGTAATATGAACAGTGTATTGGAAGTCATAGGATGGTGTAATATGATCAGTGTTTTGAGGCTATAGGATGGTGTAATATGATCAGTGAATAGAGGCTATAGGATGGTGTAATATTATCGGTGTATGGAGGCTATAGGATGGTGTAATATGATCAGTGCATGGAGGCTACAGGATGGTGTCATATGATCAGTGTATGGAGGCTACAGGATGGTGTAATATGATCAATGTATTGCGGCAACAGGATGGTGTATTATGATCAGCGTGTGGAGGCCATAGGATTGGTGTAATATGGTCAGTGTATGGAGGTTATAAGAGGGTTAAATATGATCAGTGTATTGAGGCTATAGAATGGTGTAATATGATCAGTGAATGGAGGATACAGGATGGTGTCATATGATCAGTGTATGGTTGCTATAGGATGGTGCAATATGATAGGTGTATGGAGGATATAGGATGGTGTAATATGATCAGTGTATGGAGGATACAGGATGGTGTCATATGATCAGTGTATGGTTGCTATAGGATGGTGCAATATGATAAGTGTATTGAGGCTATAGGATGGTGTAATATGATCAGTGTCTGGAGGCTACAGGATGGGTGTAATATGACCAGTGTATGGAAGTTATAGGATGGTGTAATATGATCAGTGTTTTGAGGCTATAGGATGGTGTAATATGATCGGTGTATGGAGGCTATAGGATGGTGTAATATGATCAGTGCATGTAGGCTACAGGATGGTTGTAATATGATCAGTGTATGGATGCTATAGGATGGTGTCATATTATTAGTGAATGGAGGCTATAGGATGTTCTAATATGATTAGTGTCTGGAGGCTACAGGATGTGTGTAATATGATCAGTGTACGGAGGCTAGAGGATGGGTGTAATATGACCAGTGTATTGAGGCTATAGGATCGTGTAATATGATCAGTGAATAGAGGCTATAGGATGGTGTAATATTATCGGCGTATGGAGGCTATAGGATGGTGTAATATGATCAGTGCATGGAGGCTACAGGATGGGTGTAATATGATCAATGTATGGAGGCAACAGGATGGTGTAATATGATCAGCGTGTGGAGGCTATAGGATTGGTGTAATACGGTCAGCGTATGGAGGTTATAAGAGGCTTAAATATGATCAGTGTATTGAGGCTATAGGATGGTGTAATATGATCAGTGAATGGAGGTTATAGGATGGTGTCATATGATCGGTGTATGGAGGCTATAGTATGGTGTAATATGATCAGTGTATGAAGGCTATATCATGGTGTCATATGATCAGTGTATGAAGTCTATTGGATGTTGTAATAAGATCAGTGTTTGGAAAATACAGGATGGTGTCATATGATCAGTGTATGGTCGCTATAGGATGATGCAATATGATAAGTCTATTGAGGCTATAGGATGGTGTAATATGATCAGTGTATGGAGGCTACAGGATGGGCGTAATATGATCCGTGAATAGAGGCTCTAGGATGGTGCAATATGATCAGTATATGGAGGCTATAGGTTGAGTGTAATATGATCAGCGTCTGGATGCTACAGGATGGAGTATTATGATCAGTGTATGTAGGCTATAGGTTGGGTGTAATATGATCAATATATCGAGGCGACAGGATGGTGTCATGTGATCCGTGTATGGAGGCTATAGGATGGTGTAATATGATCAGTTTATGGAGGCTACAGGATGGGTGTAAAATGGTCAGTGTATGGAGGTGATAGGATGTTTAATATGGTCAGTGTATTTAGGCAATAGGATGGTGTAATATGATCAGTGAATGGAGGCTATATGATGGTGCAATATGATAGGTGTATGGAGGATATAGGATGATGTAATATGATCAGTGTATGGAGGCTACAGGATGGGCGTAATATGATCCGTGTATGGAGGCTATAGGATGGTATCATATGATCAGTGTATGGAGGCTACAGGATGGTGTAATATGATCAGTGAATGGAGGCTATAGGATGGTGTCATATGATCGGTGTATGGAGGCTATAGGATGTTGTAATATGATCAGTGTATGGAGGATATAGGATGGTGTCATATGATCAGTGTATGGTCGCTATAGGATGGTGCAATATGATAAGTGTATTGAGGCTATAGGATGGTGTAATATGATCAGTGTCTGGAGGCTACAGAATGGGTGTAATACGATCAGTATATGGAGGCTATAGGATAGGTGTCATATTATTAGTCTATGGATGCTATAGTATGGTGTAATATCATTAGTGTATGGTCGATATAGGATGGTGCAATATGATCAGTGTATTGAGGCTATAGGATGGTTAATATGATCAGTGTACGGAGGCTACAAGATGGGTGTAATACGATCAGTGCATGGAAGATATAGGATGGTGCAATATCATCAGTGTATTGAAGCTATAGGATCGTGTAATATGATCAGTGAATGGAGGCTATAAGATGGCGCAATATGATCAGTGTATGGAGGCTATAGTTTGGGTGTAATATGATCCGTGTATGGAGGCTACAGGATGGTGTAATATGATCAGTGTCTGGAGGCTACAGGATGGGTGTAATATGACCAGTGTATGGAAGTTATAGGATGGTGTAATATGATCAGTGTTTTGAGGCTATAGGATGGTGTAATATGATCGGTGTATGGAGGCTATAGGATGGTGTAATATGATCAGTGCATGTAGGCTACAGGATGGTTGTAATATGATCAGTGTATGGATGCTATAGGATGGTGTCATATTATTAGTGAATGGAGGCTATAGGATGTTCTAATATGATTAGTGTCTGGAGGCTACAGGATGTGTGTAATATGATCAGTGTACGGAGGCTAGAGGATGGGTGTAATATGACCAGTGTATTGAGGCTATAGGATCGTGTAATATGATCAGTGAATAGAGGCTATAGGATGGTGTAATATTATCGGCGTATGGAGGCTATAGGATGGTGTAATATGATCAGTGCATGGAGGCTACAGGATGGGTGTAATATGATCAATGTATGGAGGCTACAGGATGGGTGTAATATGATCAGTGCGTGGAGGTTATAGGATGGTGTAATATGATCAGTGTATTGAGGCTATAAGATGGTGTAATATGATCAGTGAATGGAGACTATAGGATGGGTGTAATATGATCAGTGTCTGGAGGCTACAGGATGGTTTAATATGATAAATTTATGGAGGCTACAGGATGGTGTAATATGATCAGTGTATGAAGGCTATAGGATGGTGTCATATGATCAGTGTATGAAGGCTATAGGATGGTGTAATATGATCAGTGTATGGAGGATATAGGATGGTGTCATATGATCAGTGTATGGTCGCTATAGGATGGTGCAATATGATAAGTGTATTGAGGCTATAGGATGGTGTAATATGATCAGTGTCTGGAGGCTACAGAATGGGTGTAATACGATCAGTATATGGAGGCTATAGGATAGGTGTCATATTATTAGTCTATGGATGCTATAGTATGGTGTAATATCATTAGTGTATGGTCGATATAGGATGGTGCAATATGATCAGTGTATTGAGGCTATAGGATGGTTAATATGATCAGTGTACGGAGGCTACAAGATGGGTGTAATACGATCAGTGCATGGAAGATATAGGATGGTGCAATATCATCAGTGTATTGAAGCTATAGGATCGTGTAATATGATCAGTGAATGGAGGCTATAGGATGGCGCAATATGATCAGTGTATGGAGGCTATAGTTTGGGTGTAATATGATCCGTGTATGGAGGCTACAGGATGGTGTAATATGATCAGTGTCTGGAGGCTACAGGATGGGTGTAATATGACCAGTGTATGGAAGTTATAGGATGGTGTAATATGATCAGTGTTTTGAGGCTATAGGATGGTGTAATATGATCGGTGTATGGAGGCTATAGGATGGTGTAATATGATCAGTGCATGTAGGCTACAGGATGGTTGTAATATGATCAGTGTATGGATGCTATAGGATGGTGTCATATTATTAGTGAATGGAGGCTATAGGATGTTCTAATATGATTAGTGTCTGGAGGCTACAGGATGTGTGTAATATGATCAGTGTACGGAGGCTAGAGGATGGGTGTAATATGACCAGTGTATTGAGGCTATAGGATCGTGTAATATGATCAGTGAATAGAGGCTATAGGATGGTGTAATATTATCGGCGTATGGAGGCTATAGGATGGTGTAATATGATCAGTGCATGGAGGCTACAGGATGGGTGTAATATGATCAATGTATGGAGGCAACAGGATGGTGTAATATGATCAGCGTGTGGAGGCTATAGGATTGGTGTAATATGGTCAGCGTATGGAGGTTATAAGAGGCTTAAATATGATCAGTGTATTGAGGCTATAGGATGGTGTAATATGATCAGTGAATGGAGGTTATAGGATGGTGTCATATGATCGGTGTATGGAGGCTATAGTATGGTGTAATATGATCAGTGTATGAAGGCTATATCATGGTGTCATATGATCAGTGTATGAAGTCTATTGGATGTTGTAATAAGATCAGTGTTTGGAAAATACAGGATGGTGTCATATGATCAGTGTATGGTCGCTATAGGATGATGCAATATGATAAGTCTATTGAGGCTATAGGATGGTGTAATATGATCAGTGTATGGAGGCTACAGGATGGGCGTAATATGATCCGTGAATAGAGGCTCTAGGATGGTGCAATATGATCAGTGTATGGAGGCTATAGGTTGAGTGTAATATGATCAGCGTCTGGATGCTACAGGATGGAGTATTATGATCAGTGTATGTAGGCTATAGGTTGGGTGTAATATGATCAATATATCGAGGCGACAGGATGGTGTCATGTGATCCGTGTATGGAGGCTATAGGATGGTGTAATATGATCAGTTTATGGAGGCTACAGGATGGGTGTAAAATGGTCAGTGTATGGAGGTGATAGGATGTTTAATATGGTCAGTGTATTTAGGCAATAGGATGGTGTAATATGATCAGTGAATGGAGGCTATATGATGGTGCAATATGATAGGTGTATGGAGGATATAGGATGATGTAATATGATCAGTGTATGGAGGCTACAGGATGGGCGTAATATGATCCGTGTATGGAGGCTATAGGATGGTATCATATGATCAGTGTATGGAGGCTACAGGATGGTGTAATATGATCAGTGAATGGAGGCTATAGGATGGTGTCATATGATCGGTGTATGGAGGCTATAGGATGTTGTAATATGATCAATGTGTGGAGGCTACAGGATGGGTGTAATATGATCAGTGCGTGGAGGTTATAGGATGGTGTAATATGATCAGTGTATTGAGGCTATAAGATGGTGTAATATGATCAGTGTCTGGAGGCTACAGGATGGTTTAATATGATAAATTTATGGAGGCTACAGGATGGTGTAATATGATCAGTGTATGAAGGCTATAGGATGGTGTCATATGATCAGTGTATGAAGGCTATAGGATGGTGTAATATGATCAGTGTATGGAGGATATAGGATGGTGTCATATGATCAGTGTATGGTCGCTATAGGATGGTGCAATATGATAAGTGTATTGAGGCTATAGGATGGTGTAATATGATCAGTGTCTGGAGGCTACAGAATGGGTGTAATATGATCAGTGTCTGGAGGCTACAGGATGGTTTAATATGATAAATTTATGGAGGCTACAGGATGGTGTAATATGATCAGTGTATGAAGGCTATAGGATGGTGTCATATGATCAGTGTATGAAGGCTATAGGATGGTGTAATATGATCAGTTTATGGAGGATATAGGATGGTGTCCTATGATCAGTGTATGGTCGGTATAGGATGGTGCAATATGATAAGTGTATTGAGGCTATAGGATGGTGTAATATGATCAGTGTCTGGAGGCTACAGAATGGGTGTAATACGATCAGTATATGGAGGCTATAGGATAGGTGTCATATTATTAGTCTATGGATGCTATAGTATGGTGTAATATCATTAGTGTATGGTCGATATAGGATGGTGCAATATGATCAGTGTATTGAGGCTATAGGATGGTTAATATGATCAGTGTACGGAGGCTACAAGATGGGTGTAATACGATCAGTGCATGGAAGATATAGGATGGTGTAATATGATCAGTGTATTGAAGCTATAGGATCGTGTAATATGATCAGTGAATGGAGGCTATAGGATGGCGCAATATGATCAGTGTATGGAGGCTATAGGTTGGGTGTAATATGATCAGTGTCTGGAGGCTACAGGATGGTGTAATATGATCAGTGTTTGGACACTATAGGATGGTGTCATATGATCAGTGTATGGAGGCTATAGGATAGGTGTCATATGATCAGTGTTTGGAGGCTATAGGATGGTGTAATATGATCAGTGTCTGGAGGCTTCAGGCTGGGTGTAATATGATCAGTGTACGGAGGCTACAGGATGGGTGTAATATGATAAGTGTATGAAGGCTATTGGATGGTGTAATATGATCTGAATAAGGAGGATACAGGATGGTGTAATATCATTAGTGTATGGTCGCTATAGGATGGTGCAATATGATCAGTGTATTGCGGCTATAGGATGGTGTAATATGTTCAGTGTACGGAGGCTACAAGATGGGTTTAATACGATCAGTGTTTGCAGGCTGTAGGATGGTGTCATATGATCAGTGCGTGGAGGTTATAGGATGGAGTAATATGATCAGTGTATTGAGGCTATAGGATGGTGTGATATGTTCAGTTTATGGAGGCTACAGGATGGGTGCAATATGATCAGTGTATGGAGGCTACAGGATGGGTGTAATATGATCAGTGTCTGGAGGCTACAGGATGGGTGTAATATGACCAGTGTATGGAAGTTATAGGATGGTGTAATATGATCAGTGTATTGAGGCTATAGGATCGTGTAATATGATCAGTGAGTAGAGGCTATAGGATGGTGTAATGTGATCAGTGCATGGAGGCTACAGCATGGTGTCATATGATCAGTGTATGGAGGCTACAGTGTGGTGTAATATTATCAGTGTGAGGACGCTGCTGGATGGTGTAATATGATCAGTGTATGGAAGTTATAGGATGGTGTAATATTATCAGTTTATTGAGGCGATAGGATCGTATGATATGATCAGCGAATAGAGGCTATAGGATGGTGTAATATGATCAGTGTATTGGATGCTACAGGATGGGTGTAATATGATCAGTGTATTGAGGCTATAGGATGGTGTGATATGTTCAGTTTATGGAGGCTACAGGATGGGTGCAATATGATCAGTGTATGGAGGTCATAGGATGGTGTAATATGATCAGTGTATGGAGGCTATAGGATAGGTGTCATATGATCAGCGTATGGAGGCTACAGGATGGGTGTAATATGATCAGTGTCTGGAGGCTACAGGATGGGTGTAATATGACCAGTGTATGGAAGTTATAGGATGGTGTAATATGATCAGTGTATTGAGGCTATAGGATCGTGTAATATGATCAGTGAGTAGAGGCTATAGGATGGTGTAATATGATCAGTGCATGGAGGCTACAGCATGGTGTCATATGATCAGTGTATGGAGGCTACAGTGTGGTGTAATATTATCAGTGTGAGGACGCTGCTGGATGGTGTAATATGATCAGTGTATGGAAGTTATAGGATGGTGTAATATTATCAGTTTATTGAGGCGATAGGATCGTATGATATGATCAGCGAATAGAGGCTATAGGATGGTGTAATATGATCAGTGTATTGGATGCTACAGGATGGGTGTAATATGATCAGTGTATGGATGTTATAGGATGGTGTAATATTATTAGTGAATGGAGGCTATAGGATGTTCTAATATGATTAGTATTTGGAGGCTATAGGATGGTGTAATATGATCAGCGTGTGGAGGCTATAGGATTGGTGTAATATGGTCAGTGTATGGAGGTTATGAGAGGGTTAAATATGATCACTGTATTGAGGCTATAGGATGGTGTAATATGATCAGTGAATGGAGGCTATAGAATGGTGTCATATGATCGGTGTATGGAGGCTATAGTATGGTGTAATATGGTCAGTGTATGAAGGCTATAGGATGTTGTAATAAGATCAGTGTATGGAGGATACAGGATGGTGTCATATGATCAGTGTATGGTCGCTATAGGATGGTGCAATATGATAAGTGTATTGAGGCTATAGGATGGTGTAATATGATCAGTGTCTGGAGGCTACAGGATGGGTGTAATATGACCAGTGTATGGAAGTCATAGGATGGTGTAATATGATCAGTGTTTTGAGTCTATAGGATGGTGTAATATGATCAGTGAATAGAGGCTATAGGATGGTGTAATATGATCGCTTTATGGAGGCTATAGGATGGTGTTATATGATCAGTGCACGGAGGCTACAGGATGGGTGTAATATGATCAGTGTACGGAGTCTACAGGATGGGGTGTAATATGGTAGGTGTATGGAGGTTATAGGATGGTGTAATGTGATCAGTGTATTGAGGCTAAAGGATGGGTGTAATATGACCAGTGTATTGAAGTTATAGGATGGTGTAATATGATCGCTGTATGGAGGCTATAGGATGGTGTAATATGATCAGTGCATGGGGGCTACAGGATGGGTGTAATATGATCAGTGTATGGAGGCTACAGGATGGTGTCATATGATCAGTGTATGGAGGCTACAGGGTGGTGTAATATTATCAGTGTGAGGACGCTGCTGGATGGTGTAATATGATCAGTGTATGGAAGTTATAGGATGGTGTAATATGATCAGTTTATTGAGGCTATAGGATCATATGATATTATCGGTGTATGGAGGCTAATGGATGGTGTAATATGGTCAGTGTATTGGAGGCTACAGGATGGGTGTAATATGATCAGTGTATGGATGCTACAGGATGGGTGTAAAATGGTCAGTGTATGGAGGTGTTAGGATGTTTAATATGGTCAGTGTATTGAGGCTATAGGATGGTGTAATATGATCAGAGAATGGAGGCTATAGGATGGTGCAATATGATAGGTGTATGGAGGATATAGGATGATGTAATATGATCAGTGTATGGATGCTACAGGATGGGCGTAATATGATCCGTGTATGGAGGCTATATGATGGTATCATATGATCAGTGTATGAAGGCTACAGGATGGGTGTAATATGATCAATGTATGGAGGCTACAGGATGGTGTAATATGATCAGCGTGTGGAGGCTATAGGATTGGTGTAATATGGTCAGTGTATGGAGGCTAAAGTGTGGTGTAATATTATCAGTGTGAGGACGCTGCTGGATGGTGTAATATGATCAGTGTATGGAAGTTATAGGATGGTGTAATATTATCAGTTTATTGAGGCGATAGGATCGTATGATATGATCAGCGAATAGAGGCTATAGGATGGTGTAATATGATCAGTGTATTGGATGCTACAGGATGGGTGTAATATGATCAGTGTATGGATGTTATGGATGGTGTAATATTATTAGTGAATGGAGGCTATAGGATGTTCTAATATGATTAGTATTTGGAGGCTATAGGATGGTGTAATATGATCAGCGTGTGGAGGCTATAGGATTGGTGTAATATGGTCAGTGTATGGAGGTTATGAGAGGGTTAAATATGATCAGTATATCTAGGCTATAGGATGGTGTAATATGATCAGTGAATGGAGGCTATAGAATGGTGTCATATGATCGGTGTATGGAGGCTATAGTATGGTGTAATATGATCAGTGTATGAAGGCTATATTATGGTGTCATATGATCAGTGTATGAAGGCTATAGGATGTTGTAATAAGATCAGTGTATGGAGGATACAGGATGGTGTCATATGATCAGTGTATGGTCGCTATAGGATGGTGCAATATGATAAGTGTATTGAGGCTATAGGATGGTGTAATATGATCAGTGTCTGGAGGCTACAGGATGGGTGTAATATGACCAGTGTATGGAAGTCATAGGATGGTGTAATATGATCAGTGTTTTGAGGCTATAGGATGGTGTCATATGATCAGTGAATAGAGGCTATAGGATGGTGTAATATGATCGCTGTATGGAGGCTATACGATGGTGTAATATGATCAGTGCACGGAGGCTACAGGATGGGTGTAATATGATCAGTGTACGGAGTCTACAGGATGTGTGTAATATGACCAGTGTATTGAAGTTATAGGATGGTGTAATATGATCGATGTATGGAGGCTATAGGATGGTGTAATATGATCAGTGCATGGGGGCTACAGGATGGGTGTAATATGATCAGTGTATGGAGGCTACAGGATGGTGTCATATGATCAGTGTATGGAGGCTACAGGGTGGTGTAATATTATCAGTGTGAGGACGCTGCTGGATGGTGTAATATGATCAGTGTATGGAAGTTATAGGATGGTGTAATATGATCAGTTTATTGAGGCTATAGGATCATATGATATTATCGGTGTATGGAGGCTAATGGATGGTGTAATATGGTCAGTGTATTGGAGGCTACAGGATGGGTGTAATATGATCAGTGTATGGATGCTACAGGATGGGTGTAAAATGGTCAGTGTATGGAGGTGTTAGGATGTTTAATATGGTCAGTGTATTGAGGCTATAGGATGGTGTAATATGATCAGAGAATGGAGGCTATAGGATGGTGCAATATGATAGGTGTATGGAGGATATAGGATGATGTAATATGATCAGTGTATGGATGCTACAGGATGGGCGTAATATGATCCGTGTATGGAGGCTATATGATGGTATCATATGATCAGTGTATGAAGGCTACAGGATGGGTGTAATATGATCAATGTATGGAGGCTACAGGATGGTGTAATATGATCAGCGTGTGGAGGTTATAAGAGGTTTAAATATGATCAGTGTATTGAGGCTATAGGATGATGTAATATGATCAGTGAATGCAGGCAAGAGGATGGTGTCATATGATCGGTGTATGGAGGCTATAGTATGGTGTAATATGATCAGTGTATGAAGGCTATATTATGGTGTCATACGATCAGTGTATGAAGGCTATAGGATGTTGTAATATGATCAGCGTGTGGATGCTATAGGTTGGGTGTAATATGATCAGCGTCTGGATGCTACAGGATGGTGTATTATGATCAGTGTATGTAGGCTATAGGTTGGGTGTAATATGATCAATATATCGAGGCGACAGGATGGTGTCATGTAATCCGTGTATGGAGGCTATAGGATGGTGTAATATGATCAGTTTATGGAGGCTACAGGATGGGTGTAAAATGGTCAGTGTATGGAGGTGTTAGGATGTTTAATATGGTCAGTGTATTGAGGCTATAGGATGGTGTAATATGATCAGTGAATGGAGGCTATAGGATGGTGCAATATGATAGGTGTATGGATGAAAAAGGATGATGTAATATGATCAGTGTATGGAGGCTACAGGATGGGCGTAATATGATCCGTGTATGGAGGCTATAGGATGGTATCATATGATCAGTGTATGGAGGCTACAGGATGGTGTAATATGATCAGCGTGTGGATGCTATAGGATTGATGTAATATGGTCAGTGTATGGAGGTTAGAAGAGGGTTAAATATGATCAGTGCGTGGAGGTTATAGGATGGTGTAATATGATCAGTGAATTGAGGCTATAGGATGGGTGTAATATGATCGGTGTATGGAGGCTATAGGATGTTGTAATATGATCAATGTATGGAGGCTACAGGATGGGTGTAATATGATCAGTGTGTGGAGGCTATAGCATGGTGTAATATGATCAGTGTATGAAGGCTATAGGATTGGTGTAATATGGTCAGTGTATGGAGGTTATAAGAAGGTTAAATATGATCAGTGTATTGAGGCTATAAGATGGTGTAATATGATCAGTGAATGGAGACTATAGGATGGGTTGTAATATGATCAGTGTCTGGAGGCTGTAAGATGGTTTAATATGATAAATTTATGGAGGCTACAGGATGGTGTAATATGATCAGTGTCTGGAGGCTACAGTATGGGTGTAATATGACCAGTGTATGGAAGTTATAGGATAGTGTAATATGATCAGTGTATTGAGTCTATAAGATCGTGTAATATGATCAGTGAATAGAGGCTAAAGGATGGTGTAATATCATCGGTTAATGGAGGCTATAGGATGGTGTAATATGATCAGTGCATGGAGGCTACAGGATGGGTGTAATATGATCAGTGTACGGAGTCTACAGGATGGGTGTAATATGATCACTGTATGGAGGCTACAGGATTGTGTCATATGATCAGTGTATGGAGGCTACAGCATGGGTGTAATATGATCAATGTATGGAGGCAACAGGATGGTGTAATATGATCAGCGTGTGGAGGCTATAGGATTGGTGTAATATGGTCAGTGTATGGAGGTTATAAGAGGGTTAAATATGATCAGTGTATTGAGGCTATAGGATGGTGTAATATGATCAGTGAATGGAGGCTATAGGATGGTGCAATATGATAGGTGTATGGAGGATATAGGATGATGTAATATGATCAGTGTATTGAGGCTATAGGATTGGTGTAATATGGACAGTGTATGGAGGCTACAGGATGGTGTAATATGATCAGCGTGTGGATGCTATAGGATTGGTGTAATATGGTCAGTGTATGGAGGTTAGAAGAGGGTTAAATATGATCAGTGCGTGGAGGTTATAGGATGGTGTAATATGATCAGTGAATGGAGGCTATAGGATGGGTGTAATATGATCGGTGTATGGAGGCTATAGGATGTTGTAATATGATCAATGTATGGAGGCTACAGGATGGGTGTAATATGATCAGTGTGTGGATGTTATAGGATGGTGTAATATGATCAGTGTATTGAGGCTATAAGATGGTGTAATATGATCAGTGAATGGAGACTATAGGATGGGTGTAATATGATCAGTGTCTGGAGGCTGTAAGATGGTTTAATATGATAAATTTATGGAGGCTACAGGATGGTGTAATATGATCAGTGTACGGAGGCTACAGGATGGGTGTAATACGATCAGTGTATGGAAGTTATAGGATGGTGTAATATGATCAGTGTACGGAGTCTACAGGATGGGTGTAATATGATCACTGTATGGAGGCTACAGGATGGTGTCATATGATCAGTGTATGGAGGCTACAGGATGGGTGTAATATGATCAATGTATGGAGGCAACAGGATGGTGTAATATGATCAGCGTGTGGAGGCTATAGGATTGGTGTAATATGGTCAGTGTATGGAGGTTATAAGAGGGTTAAATATGATCAGTGTATTGAGGCTATAGGATGGTGTAATATGATCAGTGAATGGAGGCTATAGGATGGTGCAATATGATAGGTGTATGGAGGATATAGGATGATGTAATATGATCAGTGTATTGAGGCTATAGGATGGGTGTAAAATGGTCAGTGTATGGAGGTGTTAGGATGTTTAATATGGTCAGTGTATTGAGGCTATAGGATGGTGTAATATGATCAGTGAATGGAGGCTACAGGATGGGTGTAATATGATCAGTGTGTGGAGGCTATAGGATGGTGTAATATGATCAGTGTATGAAGGCTATAGGATTGGTGTAATATGGTCAGTGTATGAAGGTTATAGGATGGTGTAATATGATCAGTGTATGGAGGATACAGGATGGTGTCATATGATCAGTGTATGGTCGCTATAGGATGGTGCAATATGATAAGTGTATTGAGTCTATAGGATGGTGTAATATGATCAGTGTCTGGAGGCTACAGTATGGGTGTAATATGACCAGTGTATGGAAGTTATAGGATGGTTTAATATGATCAGTGTATTGAGGCTATAGGATCGTGTAATATGATCAGTGAATAGAGGCTATAGGATGGTGTAATATTATCAGTGTATGGAGGCTATAGGATGGTGTAATATGATCAGTTTATGGAGGCTACAGGATGGGTGTAATATGATCAGTGTATGGAGGCTACAGGATGGTGTAATATGATCAGCGTGTGGAGGCTATAGGATTGGTGTAATATGGTCAGTGTATGGAGGTTATAAGAGGGTTAAATATGATCAGTGTATTGAGGCTATAGGATGGTGTAATATGATCAGTGAATGGAGGCTATAGGATGGTGTTATATATTCGGTGTATGGAGGCTATAGTATGGTGTAATATGATCAGTGTATGAAGGCTATAGGATGGTGTCATATGATCAGTGTTTGAAGGCTATTGGATGTTGTAATATGATTAGTATAAGGAGGATACAGGATGGTGTCGTATGATCAGTGTATGGAGGCTATAGGATGGTTAATATGATCAGTGTATTGAGGCTATAGGATGGTGTAATATGATCAGTGTCTGGAGGCTACAGGATGGGTGTAATACGATCAGTGCATGGAAGCTATAGGATGGTGTAATATGATCAGTGTATTGAAGCTATAGGATGGTGTAATATGATCAGTGCACGGAGGCTACAGGATGGGTGTAATATGATCAGTGTACGGAGTCTACAGGATGGGTGTAATATGATCAGTATTTGGAGGCTATAGGATGGTGTCATATGATCCGTGTATGGAGGCTATAGGATGGTGTAATATGATCAGTTTATGGAGGTTACAGGATGGGGTGTAATATGGTAAGTGTATGGAGGTTATAGGATGGTGTAATGTGATCAGTGTATTGAGGCTATAGGATGGCGCAATATGATCAGTGAATGGAGGCTATAGGATGGTGCAATATGATAGGTGTATGGAGGATATAGTATGGTGTAATATGATCAGTGTATGGAGGATACAGGATGGTGTCATATGATCAGTGTATGGTCGCTATAGGATGGTGCAATATGTTAAGTGTATTGAGGCTATAGGATGGTGTAATATGATCAGTGTCTGGAGGCTACAGGATGGGTGTAATATGACCAGTGTATGGAAGTTATAGGATGGTGTAATTTGATCAGTGTTTTGAGGCTATAGGATGGTGTAATATGATCGGTGTATGGAGGCTATAGGATGGTGTAATATGATCAGTGCATGTAGGCTACAGGATGGGTGTAATATGATCAGTGTATGGATGCTATAGGATGGTGTCATATTATTAGTGAATGGAGGCTATAGGATGTTCTAATATGATTAGTATTTGGAGGCTATAGGATGGTGTAATATGATCAGTGTATTGAGGCTACAGGATGGGTGTAATATGATCAGTGTCTGGAGGCTACAGGATGTGTGTAATATGATCAGTGTACGGAGGCTACAGGATGGGTGTAATACGATCAGTGTATGGAAGTTATAGGATGGTGTAATATGATCAGTGTATTGAGGCTATAGGATCGTGTAATATGATCAGTGAATAGAGGCTCTAGGATGGTGCAATATGATCAGTGTATGGAGGCTATAGGTTGGGTGTAATATGATCAACGTCTGGATGCTACAGGATGGTGTATTATGATCAGTGTATGTAGGCTATAGGTTGGGTGTAATATGATCAATATATCGAGGCGACAGGATGGTTTCATGTGATCCGTGTATGGAGGCTATAGGATGGTGTAATATGATCAGTTTATGGAGGCTACAGGATGGGTGTAAAATGGTCAGTGTATGGAGGTGTTAGGATGTTTAATATGGTCAGTGTATTGAGGCTATAGGATGGTGTAATATGATCAGTGAATGGAGGCTATAGGATGGTGCAATATGATAGGTGTATGGATGATATAGGATGATGTAATATGATCAGTGTATGGAGGCTACAGGATGGGCGTAATATGATCCGTGTATGGAGGCTATAGGATGGTATCATATGATCAGTGTATGGAGGCTACAGGATGGGTGTAATATGATCAGCGTGTGGATGCTATAGGATTGGTGTAATATGGTCAATGTATGGAGGTTAGAAGAGGGTTAAATATGATCAGTGCGTGGAGGTTATAGGATGGTGTAATATGATCAGTGAATGGAGGCTATAGGATGGGTGTAATATGATCGGTGTGTGGAGGTTATAGGATGGTGTAATATGATCAGTGTATCGAGGCTATAGGATGGGTGTAATATGATCGGTGTGTGGAGGTTATAGGATGGTGTAATATGATCAGTGTATCGAGGCTATAAGATGGTGTAATATGATCAGTGAATGGAGGTTATAAGAGGGTTAAATATGATCAGTGTATTGAGGCTATAGGATGGTGTAATATGATCAGTGAATGGAGGCTATAGGATGGGTGTAATATGATCAGTGTCTGGAGGCTGTAAGACGGTTTAATATGATAAATTTATGGAGGCTATAGGATGGTGTAATATGATCAGTGTCTGGAGGCTACAGTATGGGTGTAATATGACCAGTGTATGGAAGTTACAGGATGGTGTAATATGATCAGTGTATTGAGGCTATAGGATCGTGTAATATGATCAGTGCATGGAGGCTACAGGATGGTGTAATATTATCGGTTAATGGAGGCTATAGGATGGTGTAATATGATCAGTGCATGGAGGCTACAGGATGGGTGTAATATGATCAGTGTACGGAGTCTACAGGATGGGTGTAATATGATCACTGTATGGAGGCTACAGGATGGTGTCATATGATCAGTGTATGGAGGCTACAGGATGGGTGTAATATGATCAATGTATGGAGGCAACAGGATGGTGTAATATGATCAGCGTGTGGAGGCTATAGGATTGGTGTAATATGGTCAGTGTATGGAGGTTATAAGAGGGTTAAATATGATCAGTGTATTGAGGCTATAGGATGGTGTAATATGATCAGTGAATGGAGGCTATAGGATGGTGCAATATGATAGGTGTATGGAGGATATAGGATGATGTAATATGATCAGTGTATTGAGGCTATAGGATTGGTGTAATATGGACAGTGTATGGAGGCTACAAGATGGTGTAATATGATCAGCGTGTGGATGCTATAGGATTGGTGTAATATGGTCAGTGTATGGAGGTTAGAAGAGGGTTAAATATGATCAGTGAATGGAGGCTATAGGATGGTGTAATATGATCAGTGTATGGAAGTTATAGGATGGTGTAATATGATCGGTGTATGGAGGCTATAGGATGTTGTAATATGATCAATGTATGGAGGCTACAGGATGGGTGTAATATGATCAGTGAATGGATGCTATAGGATGGTGTAATATGATCAGTGTATTGAGGCTATAGGATGGTGTAATATGATCAGTGAATGGAGGACTATAGGATGGGTGTAATATGATCAGTGTCTGGAGGCTGTACAGGATGGTGTAATATGACCAGTGTATGGAAGTTATAGGATAGTGTAATATGATCAGTGTATTGAGGCTATAAGATCGTGTAATATGATCAGTGAATAGAGGCTAAAGGATGGTGTAATATGATCAGTGTACGGAGTCTACAGGATGGGTGTAATATGATCACTGTATGGAGGCTACAGGATGGTGTCATATGATCAGTGTATGGAGGCTACAGCATGGGTGTAATATGATCAATGTATGGAGGCAACAGGATGGTGTAATATGATCAGCGTGTGGAGGCTATAGGATTGGTGTAATATGGTCAGTGTATGGAGGTTATAAGAGGGTTAAATATGATCAGTGTATTGAGGCTATAGGATGGTGTAATATGATCAGTGAATGGAGGCTATAGGATGGTGCAATATGATAGGTGTATGGAGGATATAGGATGATGTAATATGATCAGTGTATTGAGGCTATAGGATTGGTGTAATATGGACAGTGTATGGAGGTTATAAGAGGGTTAAATATGATCAGTGTATTGAGGCTATAGGATGGTGTAATATGATCAGTGAATGGAGGCTACAGGATGGGTGTAATATGATCAGTGTGTGGAGGCTATAGGATGGTGTAATATGATCAGTGTATGAAGGCTATAGGATTGGTGTAATATGGTCAGTGTATGAAGGTTATAGGATGGTGTAATATGATCAGTGTATGGAGGATACAGGATGGTGTCATATGATCAGTGTATGGTCGCTATAGGATGGTGCAATATGATAAGTGTATTGAGTCTATAGGATGGTGTAATATGATCAGTGTCTGGAGGCTACAGTATGGGTGTAATATGACCAGTGTATGGAAGTTATAGGATGGTTTAATATGATCAGTGTATTGAGGCTATAGGATCGTGTAATATGATCAGTGAATAGAGGCTATAGGATGGTGTAATATTATCAGTGTATGGAGGCTATAGGATGGTGTAATATGATCAGTGCCTGGAGGCTACAGGATGGGTGTAATATGATCAATGTATGGAGGCTACAGGATGGTGTAATATGATCAGCGTGTGGAGGCTATAAGATTGGTGTAATATGGTCATTGTATGGAGGTTATAAGAGGGTTAAATATGATCAGTGTATTGAGGCTATAGGATGGTGTAATATGATCAGTGAATGGAGGCTATAGGATGGTGTTATATTATCGGTGTATGGAGGCTATAGTATGGTGTAATATGATCAGTGTATGAAGGCTATATTATGGTGTCATATGATCAGTGTATGAAGGCTATAGGATGTTGTAATAAGATCAGTGTATGGAGGATACAGGATGGTGTCATATGATCAGTGTATGGTCGCTATAGGATGGTGCAATATGATCAGTGTATTGAGGCTATAGGATGGTGTAATATGATCAGTGTCTGGAGGCTACAGGATGGGTGTAATATGACTAGTGTATGGAAGTCATAGGATGGTGTAATATGATCAGTGTTTTGAGGCTATAGGATGGTGTAATATGATCAGTGCACGGAGGCTACAGGATGGGTGTAATATGATCAGTGTACGGAGTCTACAGGATGGGTGTAATATGATCAGTATTTGGAGGCTATAGGATGGTGTCATATGATCCGTGTATGGAGGCTATAGGATGGTGTAATATGATCAGTTTATGGAGGTTACAGGATGGGGTGTAATATGGTAAGTGTATGGAGGTTAGAAGAGGGTTAAATATGATCAGTGCGTGGAGGTTATAGGATGGTGTAATATGATCAGTGAATGGAGGCTATAGGATGGTGCAATATGATAGGTGTATGGAGGATATAGGATGGTGTAATATGATCAGTGTATGGAGGATACAGGATGGTGTCATATGATCAGTGTATGGTCGCTATATGGATGGTGCAATATGTTAAGTGTATTGAGGCTATAGGATGGTGTAATATGATCAGTGTCTGGAGGCTACAGGATGGGTGTAATATGACCAGTGTATGGAAGTTATAGGATTGTGTAATTTGATCAGTGTTTTGAGGCTATAGGATGGTGTAATATGATTGGTGTATGGAGGCTATAGGATGGTGTAATATGATCAGTGCATGTAGGCTACAGGATGGGTGTAATATGATCAGTGCATGGATGCTATAGGATGGTGTCATATTATTAGTGAATGGAGGCTATAGGATGTTCTAATATGATTAGTATTTGGAGGCTATAGGATGGTGTAATATGATCAGTGTATTGAGGCTACAGGATGGGTGTAATATGATCAGTGTCTGGAGGCTACAGGATGTGTGTAATATGATCAGTGTACGGAGGCTACAGGATGGGTGTAATACGATCAGTGTATGGAAGTTATAGGATGGTGTAATATGATCAGTGTATTGAGGCTATAGGATCGTGTAATATGATCAGTGAGTAGAGGCTCTAGGATGGTGCAATATGATCAGTGTATGGAGGCTATAGGTTGGGTGTAATATGATCAACGTCTGGATGCTACAGGATGGTGTATTATGATCAGTGTATGTAGGCTATAGGTTGGGTGTAATATGATCAATATATCGAGGCGACAGGATGGTTTCATGTGATCCGTGTATGGAGGCTATAGGATGGTGTAATATGATCAGTTTATGGAGGCAACTGGATGGGTGTAAAATGGTCAGTGTATGGAGCTGATGGGATGTTTAATATGGTCAGTGTATTGAGGCTATACGATGGTGTAATATGATCAGTGAATGTAGGCTATAGGATGGTGCAATATGATAGGTGTATGGAGGATATAGGATGATGTAATATGATCAGTGTATGGAGGCTACAGGATGTGGTTAATATGATCCGTGTATGGAGGCTATAGGATGGTATCATATGATCAGTGTATGGAGGCTACAGGATGGGTGTAATATGATCAGCGTGTGGATGCTATAGGATTGGTGTAATATGGTCAATGTATGGAGGTTAGAAGAGGGTTAAATATGATCAGTGCGTGGAGGTTATAGGATGGTGTAATATGATCAGTGAATGGAGGCTATAGGATGGGTGTAATATGATCGGTGTATGGAGGCTATAGGATGTTGTAATATGATCAATGTATGGAGGCTACAGGATGGGTGTAATATGATCAGTGTGTGGAGGTTATAGGATGGTGTAATATGATCAGTGTATGAAGGCTATAAGATGGTGTAATATGATCAGTGTATGGAGGTTATACAGGATGGTGTCATATGATCAGTGTATGAAGGCTATAAGATGGTGTAATATGATCAGTGAATGGAGACTATAGGATGGGTGTAATATGATCAGTGTCTGGAGGCTGTAAGACGGTTTAATATGATAAATTTATGGAGGCTACAGGATGGTGTAATATGATCAGTGTCTGGAGGCTACAGTATGGGTGTAATATGACCAGTGTATGGAAGTTATAGGATAGTGTAATATGATCAGTGTATTGAGGCTATAAGATCGTGTAATATGATCAGTGTATTGAGGCTATAGGATGGTGTAATATTATCGGTTAATGGAGGCTATAGGATGGTGTAATATGATCAGTGCATGGAGGCTACAGGATGGGTGTAATATGATCAGTGTACGGAGTCTACAGGATGGGTGTAATATGATCACTGTATGGAGGCTACAGGATGGTGTCATATGATCAGTGTATGGAGGCTACAGCATGGGTGTAATATGATCAATGTATGGAGGCAACAGGATGGTGTAATATGATCAGCGTGTGGAGGCTATAGGATTGGTGTAATATGGTCAGTGTATGGAGGTTATAAGAGGGTTAAATATGATCAGTGTATTGAGGCTATAGGATGGTGTAATATGATCAGTGAATGGAGGCTATAGGATGGTGCAATATGATAGGTGTATGGAGGATATAGGATGATGTAATATGATCAGTGTATTGAGGCTATAGGTTGGTGTAATATGATCAGTGTACGGAGGCTACAGGATGGGTGTAATATGATCAGTGTATTGAGGCTATAGGATGGTGTAATATGATCAGTGTATGGAGGCTAAGATGGTGTAATATGATCAGTGTATTGAAGCTATAGGATCGTGTAATATGATCAGTGAATGGAGGCTATAGGTTGGGTGTAATATGATCGGTGTATGGAGGCTATAGGATGGGTGTCATACGATCAGTGTCTGGAGGCTACAGGATGGTGTAATATGATCAGTGTGGACACTATAGGATGGTGTAATATGATCAGTGTATTGAGGCTATAGTATGGTGAAATATGATCAGTGAATGGAGGCTATAGGATGGGTGTAATATGATCAGTGTATGGAGGCTGTAAGATGGTGTAATATGATCAGTGTATGGAGGCGACAGGATGGTGTAATAATATCAATGTGTGGAGGCTACAGGATGGTGTCATATGATCAGTGTATGGAGGCTATAGGATGGCGTAATATGATCAGTGTACTGAGGCTACAGGATGGGTGTCATATGATCAGTGTATGGAGGCTACAGGATTGGTGTCATATGATCAGTGTTTGGAGGCTACAGGATGGGTGTAATATCATTAGTGTATGGTCGCTATAGGATGGTGCATTATGACCAGTGTATTGAAGCTATAGGATCGTGTAATATGATCAGTGAATGGAGGCTATAGGATGGCGCAATATGATCAGTGTATTGAGGCTATAGGATGGTGCAATATGATCAGTGTATTGAGGCTATAGGATGGTGTCATATGATCGGTGTATGGAGGCTATAGGATGATGTAATATGATCAGTGTATGGAGGCTACAGGATGGGTGTAATATGATCAATGTATGGAGGCAACAGGATGGTGTAATATGATCAGCGTGTGGAGGCAATAGGATTGGTGTAATATGGTCAGTGTATGGAGGTTATAAGAGGGTTAAATATGATCAGTGTATTGAGGCTATAGGATGGTGTAATATGATCAGTGAATGGAGGCTATAGGATGGGTGTAATATGATCAGTGTCTGGAGGCTATAGGATGTTGTAATATGATCAATGTATGGAGGCTACAGGATGGGTGTAATATGATCAGTGTATGGATGTTATAGGATGGTGTAATATGATCAGTGTATTGAGGCTATAGGATGGTGTAATATGATCAGTGAATGGAGGCTATAGGATGGGTGTAATATGATCAGTGTCTGGAGGCTGTAAGACGGTTTAATATGATAAATTTATGGAGGCTACAGGATGGTGTAATATGATCAGTGTCTGGAGGCTATAGGATGATGTAATATGATCAGTGCGCGGAGGTTATAGGATGGCGTAATATGATCAGTGTACTGAGGCTACAGGATGGGTGTCATATGATCAGTGTATGGAGGCTACAGGATTGGT
The DNA here is from genome assembly GCA_022114975.2 of Lampris megalopsis. Lineage (NCBI taxonomy): Eukaryota > Metazoa > Chordata > Actinopteri > Lampriformes > Lampridae > Lampris > Lampris megalopsis. Next base: position 408,925 of record JAJHIY020000114.1, read on the forward strand.
GTCATATGATCAGTGTTTGGAGGCTACAGGATGGGTGTAATATGATCAATGTATGGAGGCAACAGGATGGTGTAATATGATCAGCGTGTGGAGGCAATAGGATTGGTGTAATATGGTCAGTGTATGGAGGTTATAAGAGGGTTAAATATGATCAGTGTATTGAGGCTATAGGATGGTGTAATATGATCAGTGAATGGAGGCTATAGGATGGGTGTAATATGATCAGGTGTATGGAGGATATAGGATGATGTAATATGATCAGTGTATGAGGCTACAGGATGGGTGTAATATGATCAGTGTATGGAGTTAGGATGGTGTAATATAATTATGCTAAGTAATATGATCAGGTGTATGGAGGCTATAGGATGGTGTAATATGATCAGTGAATGGAGGCTACAGGATGGGTGTAATATGATGAGTGTATGGAAGCGATAGGATGGTGTAATATGATCATTGTATGAAGGCTATAGGATGGTGTAATATGATCAGTGAATGGAAGGTTATAGGATGGTGTAATATGATCAGTGTATGGAGGATACAGGATGGTGTAATATGATCAGTGTATTGTCGCTATAGGATGGTGCAATATGATAAGTGTGTTGAGGCTATAGGATGGTGTAATATGATCAGTGTCTGGAGGCTACAGTATGGGTGTAATATGACCAGTGTATGGAAGTTATAGGATGGTGTAATATGATCAGTGTATTGAGGCTATAGGATCGTGTAATATGATCAGTGCATGGAGGCTATACGATAGGTGTCATATGATCAGTGTATGGAGGCTATAGGATGGTGTAATATGATCAGTGCATGGAGGCTACAGGATGGGTGTAATATCATCAGTCTATAGAGGCTACAGGATGGTGTCATATGATCAGCGTGTGGAGGCTACAGGATTGGTGTAATATGGACAGTGTATGGAGGTTATAAGAGGGTTAAATATGATCAGTGTATTGAGGCTATAGGATGGTGTAATATGATCAGTGAATGGAGGCTATAGGATGGTGTTATATATTCGGTGTATGGAGGCTATAGTATGGTGTAATATGATCAGTGTATGAAGGCTATATTATGGTGTCATATGATCAGTGTATGAAGGCTATAGGATGTTGTAATAAGATCAGTGTATGGAGGATACAGGATGGTGTCATATGATCAGTGTATGGTCGCTATAGGATGGGTGTAATATGACCAGTGTATGGAAGTCATAGGATGGTGTAATATGATCAGTGTTTTGAGGCTATAGGATGGTGTAATATGATCAGTGCACGGAGGCTACAGGATGGGTGTAATATGATCAGTGTACGGAGTCTACAGGATGGGTGTAATATGATCAGTATTTGGAGGCTATAGGATGGTGTCATATGATCCGTGTATGGAGGCTATAGGATGGTGTAATATGATCAGTTTATGGAGGTTACAGGATGGGGTGTAATATGGTAAGTGTATGGAGGTTATAGGATGGTGTAATGTGATCAGTGGATTGAGGCTAAAGGATGGTGTAATATGATCAGTGAATGGAGGCTATAGGATGGTGCAATATGATAGGTGTATGGAGGATATAGTATGGTGTAATATGATCAGTGTATGGAGGATACAGGATGGTGTCATATGATCAGTGTATGGTCGCTATATGATGGTGCAATATGATAAGTGTATTGAGGCTATAGGATGGTGTAATATGATCAGTGTCTGGAGGCTACAGGATGGGTGTAATATGACCAGTGTATGGAAGTTATAGGATGGTGTAATTTGATCAGTGTTTTGAGGCTATAGGATGGTGTAATATGATCGGTGTATGGAGGCTATAGGATGGTGTAATATGATCAGTGCATGTAGGCTACAGGATGGGTGTAATATGATCAGTGTATGGATGCTATAGGATGGTGTCATATTATTAGTGAATGGAGGCTATAGGATGTTCTAATATGATTAGTATTTGGAGGCTATAGGATGGTGTAATATGATCAGTGTATTGAGGCTACAGGATGGGTGTAATATGATCAGTGTCTGGAGGCTACAGGATGTGTGTAATATGATCAGTGTACGGAGGCTACAGGATGGGTGTAATACGATCAGTGTATGGAAGTTATAGGATGGTGTAATATGATCAGTGTATTGAGGCTATAGGATCGTGTAATATGATCAGTGAATAGAGGCTATAGGATGGCGCAATATGATCAGTGTATGGAGGCTATAGGTTGGGTGTAATATGATCAATATATGCTACAGGATGGTGTATTATGATCAGTGTATGGAGGCTATAGGTTGGGTGTAATATGATCAGCGTCTGGATGCTACAGGATGGTGTCATGTGATCCGTGTATGGAGGCTATAGGATGGTGTAATATGATCAGTTTATGGAGGCTACAGGATGGGTGTAAAATGGTCAGTGTGTGGAGGTGTTAGGATGTTTAATATGGTCAGTGTTTTGAGGCTATAGGATGGTGTAATATGATCAGTGAATGGAGGCTATAGGATGGTGCAATATGATAGGTGTATGGATGATATAGGATGATGTAATATGATCAGTGTATGGAGGCTACAGGATGTGGTTAATATGATCCGTGTATGGAGGCTATAGGATGGTATCATATGATCAGTGTATGGAGGCTACAGGATGGGTGTAATATGATCAGCGTGTGGATGCTATAGGATTGGTGTAATATGGTCAATGTATGGAGGTTAGAAGAGGGTTAAATATGATCAGTGCGTGGAGGTTATAGGATGGTGTAATATGATCAGTGAATGGAGGCTATAGGATGGGTGTAATATGATCGGTGTATGGAGGCTATAGGATGTTGTAATATGATCAATGTATGGAGGCTACAGGATGGGTGTAATATGATCAGTGTGTGGAGGCTATAGGATGGTGTAATATGATCAGTGTATGAGGCTATAGGATGGTGTAATATGGTCAGTGTATGGAGGTTATAAGGATGGTTAAATATGATCAGTGTATGAAGGCTATAAGATGGTGTAATATGGACAGTGTATGGAGGTTATAAGATGGTTAAATATGATCAGTGTATTGAGGCTATAGGATGGTGTAATATGATCAGTGTGTTGAGGCTATAGGATGGTGTAATATGATCAGTGTCTGGAGGCTACAGTATGGGTGTAATATGACCAGTGTATGGAAGTTACAGGATGGTGTAATATGATCAGTGTATTGAGGCTATAGGATCGTGTAATATGATCAGTGTATGGAAGCTACAGGATGGTGTAATATGATCAGTGTATTGAGGCTATAGGATCGTGTAATATGATCAGTGCATGGAGGCTACAGGATGGGTGTAATATGATCAGTGTACGGAGTCTACAGGATGGGTGTAATATGATCACTGTATGGAGGCTACAGGATGGTGTCATATGATCAGTGTATGGAGGCTACAGGATGGGTGTAATATGATCAATGTATGGAGGCAACAGGATGGTGTAATATGATCAGCGTGTGGAGGCTATAGGATTGGTGTAATATGGTCAGTGTATGGAGGTTATAAGAGGGTTAAATATGATCAGTGTATTGAGGCTATAGGATGGTGTAATATGATCAGTGAATGGAGGCTATAGGATGGTGTAATATGATCGGTGTATGGAGGCTATAGTATGGTGTAATATGATCAGTGTATGGAGGCTATAGGATGGTGTAATATGATCAAGTGTATGGAGGCTACAGGATGGTGTAATATGATCAGTGTATTGAGGCTATAGGATGGGTGTAATATGGTCAGTGTATGGAGGTGAAGATGGTGTAATATGATCAGTGTATTGAGGCTATAGGATCGTGTAATATGATCAGTGAATGGAGGCTATAGGTTGGGTGTAATATGATCAGTGTATGGAGGCTATAGGATGGGTGTAATATGATCAGTGTCTGGAGGCTACAGGATGGTGTAATATGATCAGTGTTTGGACACTATAGGATGGTGTAATATGATCAGTGTATTGAGGCTGTAGGATGGCGCAATATCATCCGTGTATGGAGGCTATAGGATGGTTGTCATATGATCAGTGTTTGGACACTATAGGATGGTGTCATATGATCAGTGTACTGAGGCTACAGGATGGGTGTAATATGATCAGTGTATGGAAGTTATAGGATGGTGTAATATGATCAGTTTATGGAGGCTACAGGATGGATGTAATATGATCAGTGTACGGAGGCTACAGGATGGGTGTAATATGATCAATATATGGAGGCTACAGGATGGTGTCATATGATCAGTGTATGGAGGCTATAGGATGGTGTAATATGATCAGTTTATGGAGGCAACAGGATGGTGTAATATGATCAGTGTATGGAGGCTATAGGATTGGTGTAATATGTCAGTGTATGGAGGTGATAGGATGTTTAATATGGTCAGTGTATTGAGGCTATAGGATGGTGTAATATGATCAGTGAATGGAGGCTATAGGATGGTGCAATATGATAGGTGTATGGAGGATATAGGATGATGTAATACGATCAGTGTATGGAAGTTATAGGATGGTGTAATATGATCAGTGTATTGAGGCTATAGGATCGTGTATGGTCAGTGTATTGGAGGCTATAGGATGGTGTAATATGATCAGTGTATGGAGGCTACAGGATGGGTGTAATATCATTAGTGTATGGTCACTATAGGATGGTTTAATATGATCAGTGTACTGAGGCTATAGGATGGGTGTAATATGTTCAGTGTATGGAAGTTATAGGATGGTGTAATATGATCAGTGTATTGAGGCTATAGGATGTTCTAATATGATCAGTATAAAAAGGCTATAGGATGGGTGTAATATGATCAGTGTCTGGATGCTACAGGATGGTGTAATATGATCAGTGGAAGGAGCCTATATGATGGTGTAATATGATCAGTGTATGGAGGTCATAAGATGGTGTAATATAATCAGTGTATTGAGGCTATAGGATGGTGTAATATGATCAGTGTCTGGAGGCTATAGGATGGTGTAATATGATAAGTGTATTGGAGGCTATAGGATGGGTGTCATATGATCAGTGTCTGGAGGCTACAGGATGGGTGTAATATGATCAGTGGAAGGAGCTTATATGATGGTGTAATATGATCAGTGTATTGAGGCTATAGGATGGTGTAATATGATCAGTGAATGGAGGCTATAGGATGGATATAATATGATCAGTGTCAGGAGGCTATAGGATGGTTTAAAATGATCAGTTTATGGAGGCTACGGGATGGGTGCAATATGAACAGTGTATGGAGGCTATAGGATGGTTTAATATGATCAGTGTCTGGAGGCTACATGGTGGTTGTAATATGATCAGTGTACGGAGGCTATAGGATGGTGTAATATGATCAGTGTCTGGAGGCTATAGAGGTGTAATATGATCAGTGTATTGAGGCTATAGGTGTGTAATATGATCAGTGTATTGAGGATATAGGATCGTGTAATATGATCAGTGAATAGAGGCAATAGGATGGTGTAATATGATCGGTGTATGGAGGCTATAGTATGGTGTAATATGATCAGTGTATGAAGGCTACAGGATGGGTGTAATATGATCAGTGTACGGAGTCTACAGGATGGGTGTAATATAATCAGTATTTGGAGGCTATAGGATTGTGTAATATGATCAGTGAATGGAGGCTATAGGATGGCGCAATATGATCAGTGTATGGAGGCTATAGGTTGGGTGTAATATGATCCGTGTATGGAGGCTATAGGATGGTGTAATGTCATCGGTGTATGGAGGCTATAGGAAGGGTGTCTTATGATCAGTGTATGGTCGCCATAGGATGGTGCAATATGATAAGTGTATTGAGGCTATAGGATGGTGTAATATGATCAGTGTCTGGAGGCTACAGGATGGGTGTAATATGACCAGTGTATGGAATTTATAGGATGGTGTAATATGATCAGTGATTTGAGGCTATAGGATGGTGTAATATGATCGGTGTATGGAGGCTATAGGATGGTGTAATATGATCAGTGCATGTAGGCTACAGGATGGGTGTAATATGATCAGTGTATGGATGCTATAGGATGGTGTCATATTATTAGTGATTGGAGGCTATAGGATGTTCTAATATGATTAGTATTTGGAGGCTATAGGATGGTGTAATATGATCAGTGTATTGAGGCTACAGGATGGGTGTAATATGATCAGTGTCTGGAGGCTACAGGATGTGTGTAATATGATCAGTGTACGGACGTTATAGGATGGTGTACTATGATCAGTGTATTGAGGCTATAGGATCGTGTAATATGATCAGTGAGTAGAGGCTCTAGGATGGTGCAATATGATCAGTGTATGGAGGCTATAGGTTGGGTGTAATATGATCAACGTCTGGATGCTACAGGATGGTGTATTATGATCCGTGTATGGAGGCTATAGGATAGGTGTCATATGATCAGTGTTTGGAGGCTATAGGATAGGTGTCATATGATCAGTGAATGGAGGCTATAGCATGGTGCAATATGATAGGTGTATGGAGGATATAGGATGATGTAATATGATCAGTGTATGGAGGCTACAGGATGGGCGTAATATGATCAATATATGGAGGCTACAGGATGGTGTAATATGATCAGCGTGTGGAGGCTATAGGATTGGTGTAATATGGTCAGTGTATGGAGGTTAGAAGAGGGTTAAATATGATCAGTGAATGGAGACTATAGGATGGGTGTAATATGATCAGTGTCTGGAGCCTATAGGATGGTTTAATATGATAAATTTATGGAGGCTACAGGATGGTGTAATATGATCAGTGTATGAAGGCTATAGGATGTTGTCATATGATCAGTATATGAAGGTTATAGGATGGTGTAATATGATCAGTGTATGGAGGATACAGGATGGTGTCATATGATCAGTGTATGGTCGCTATAGGATGGTGCAATATGATAAGTGTATTGAGGCTATAGGATGGTGTAATATGATCAGTGTCTGGAGGCTACAGTATGGGTGTAATATGACCAGTGTATGGAAGTTATAGGATGGTTTAATATGATCAGTGTATTGAGGCTATAGGATCGTGTAATATGATCAGTGAATAGAGGCTATAGGATGGTGTAATATTATCAGTGTATGGAGGCTATAGGATGGTGTAATATGATCAGTGCATGGAGGCTACAGGATGGGTGTAATATGATCAATGTATGGAGGCTACAGGATGGTGTAATATGATCAGCGTGTGGAGGCTATAGGATTGGTGTAATATGGTCAGTGTATGGAGGTTATAAGAGGGTTAAATATGATCAGTGTATTGAGGATATAGGATCGTGTAATATGATCAGTGAATAGAGGCAATAGGATGGTGTAATATGATCGGTGTATGGAGGCTATAGTATGGTGTAATATGATCAGTGTATGAAGGCTATATTATGGTGTCATATGATCTGTGTATGAAGGCTATAGGATGTTGTAATAAGATCAGTGTATGGAGGATACAGGATGGTGTCATATGATCAGTGTATGGTCGCTATAGGATGGTGTAATATGATCCGTGTATGGAGGCTATAGGATGGGTGTCATATGATCAGTGTCTGGAGGCTACAGGATGGTGTAATATGATCAGTGTTTGGACACTATTGGATGGTGTAATATGATCAATGTATTGAGGCTATAGGATGGCGCAATATGATCAGTGTATGGAGGCTATAGGTTGGGTGTAATATGATCCGTGTATGGAGACTATAGGTTGGGTGTAATGTCATCGGTGTATGGAGGCTATAGGAAGGGTGTCTTATGATCAGTGTATGGTCGCCATGGGATGGTGCAATATGATAAGTGTATTGAGGCTATAGGATGGTGTAATATGATCAGTGTCTGGAGGCTACAGGATGGGTGTAATATGACCAGTGTATGGAATTTATAGGATGGTGTAATATGATCAGTGATTTGAGGCTATAGGATGGTGTAATATGATCGGTGTATGGAGGCTATAGGATGGTGTAATATGATCAGTGCATGTAGGCTACAGGATGGGTGTAATATGATCAGTGTATGGATGCTATAGGATGGTGTCATATTATTAGTGAATGGAGGCTATAGGATGTTCTAATATGATTAGTATTTGGAGGCTATAGGATGGTGTAATATGATCAGTGTATTGAGGCTACAGGATGGGTGTAATATGATCAGTGTCTGGAGGCTACAGGATGTGTGTAATATGATCAGTGTACGGAGGCTACAGGATGGGTGTAATACGATCAGTGTATGGAAGTTATAGGATGGTGTAATATGATCAGTGTATTGATGCTATAGGATCGTGTAATATGATCAGTGAATAGAGGCTCTAGGATGGTGCAATATGATCAGTGTATGGAGGCTATAGGTTGGGTGTAATATGATCAGCGTCTGGATGCTACAGGATGGTGTATTATGATCAGTGTATGTAGGCTATAGGTTGGGTGTAATATGATCAATATATCGAGGCGACAGGATGGTGTCATGTGATCCGTGTATGGAGGCTATAGGATGGTGTAATATGATCAGTTTATGGAGGCTACAGGATGGGTGTAAAATGGTCAGTGTATGGAGGTGTTAGGATGTTTAATATGGTCAGTGTATTGAGGCTATAGGATGGTGTAATATGATCAGTGAATGGAGGCTATAGGATGGTGCAATATGATAGGTGTATGGATGATATAGGATGATGTAATATGATCAGTGTATGGAGGCTACAGGATGGGCGTAATATGATCCGTGCATGGAGGCTATAGGATGGTATCATATGATCAGTGTATGGAGGCTACAGGATGGGTGTAATATGATCAATGTATGGAGGCTACAGGATGGTGTAATATGATCAGCGTGTGGATGCTATAGGATTGGTGTAATATGGTCAGTGTATGGAGGTTAGAAGAGGGTTAAATATGATCAGTGCGTGGAGGTTATAGGATGGTGTAATATGATCAGTGAATTGAGGCTATAGGATGGGTGTAATATGATCGGTGTATGGAGGCTATAGGATGTTGTAATATGATCAATGTATGGAGGCTACAGGATGGGTGTAATATGATCAGTGTGTGGAGGCTATAGGATGGTGTAATATGATCAGTGTATGAAGGCTATAGGATTGGTGTAATATGGTCAGTGTATGGAGGTTATAAGAAGGTTAAATATGATCAGTGTATTGAGGCTATAAGATGGTGTAATATGATCAGTGAATGGAGACTATAGGATGGGTTGTAATATGATCAGTGTCTGGAGGCTGTAAGATGGTTTAATATGATAAATTTATGGAGGCTACAGGATGGTGTAATATGATCAGTGTCTGGAGGCTACAGTATGGGTGTAATATGACCAGTGTATGGAAGTTATAGGATAGTGTAATATGATCAGTGTATTGAGTCTATAAGATCGTGTAATATGATCAGTGAATAGAGGCTAAAGGATGGTGTAATATCATCGGTTAATGGAGGCTATAGGATGGTGTAATGTGATCAGTGCATGGAGGCTACAGGATGGGTGTAATATGATCAGTGTACGGAGTCTACAGGATGGGTGTGATATGATCACTGTATGGAGGCTACAGGATTGTGTCATATGATCAGTGTATGGAGGCTACAGCATGGGTGTAATATGATCAATGTATGGAGGCAACAGGATGGTGTAATATGATCAGCGTGTGGAGGCTATAGGATTGGTGTAATATGGTCAGTGTATGGAGGTTATAAGAGGGTTAAATATGATCAGTGTATTGAGGCTATAGGATGGTGTAATATGATCAGTGAATGGAGGCTATAGGATGGTGCAATATGATAGGTGTATGGAGGATATAGGATGATGTAATATGATCAGTGTATTGAGGCTATAGGATTGGTGTAATATGGACAGTGTATGGAGGCTACAGGATGGGCGTAATATGATCCGTGTATGGAGGCTACAGGATGGGCGTAATATGATCCGTGTATGGAGGCTATAGGATGGTATCATATGATCAGTGTATGGAGGCTACAGGATGGGTGTAATATGATCAATGTATGGAGGCTACAGGATGGTGTAATATGATCAGCGTGTGGATGCTATAGGATTGGTGTAATATGGTCAGTGTATGGAGGTTAGAAGAGGGTTAAATATGATCAGTGCGTGGAGGTTATAGGATGGTGTAATATGATCAGTGAATGGAGGCTATAGGATGGGTGTAATATGATCGGTGTATGGAGGCTATAGGATGTTGTAATATGATCAATGTATGGAGGCTACAGGATGGGTGTAATATGATCAGTGTGTGGAGGTTATAGGATGGTGTAATATGATCAGTGTATTGAGGCTATAAGATGGTGTAATATGATCAGTGAATGGAGACTATAGGATGGGTGTAATATGATCAGTGTCTGGAGGCTGTAAGATGGTTTAATATGATAAATTTATGGAGGCTACAGGATGGTGTAATATGATCAATGTATGGAGGCTACAGGATGGTGTAATATGATCAGCGTGTGGATGCTATAGGATTGGTGTAATATGATCTGTGTACGGAGTCTACAGGATGGGTGTAATATGATCACTGTATGGAGGCTACAGGATGGTGTCATATGATCAGTGTATGGAGGCTACAGCATGGGTGTAATATGATCAATGTATGGAGGCAACAGGATGGTGTAATATGATCAGCGTGTGGAGGCTATAGGATTGGTGTAATATCGTCAGTGTATGGAGGTTATAAGAGGGTTAAATATGATCAGTGTATTGAGGCTATAGGATGGTGTAATATGATCAGTGAATGGAGGCTATAGGATGGTGCAATATGATAGGTGTATGGAGGATATAGGATGATGTAATATGATCAGTGTATTGAGGCTATAGGATGGGTGTAAAATGGTCAGTGTATGGAGGTGTTAGGATGTTTAATATGGTCAGTGTATTGAGGCTATAGGATGGTGTAATATGATCAGTGAATGGAGGCTACAGGATGGGTGTAATATGATCAGTGTGTGGAGGCTATAGGATGGTGTAATATGATCAGTGTATGAAGGCTATAGGATTGGTGTAATATGGTCAGTGTATGGAGGTTATAAGAAGGTTAAATATGATCAGTGTATTGAGGCTATAAGATGGTGTAATATGATCAGTGAATGGAGACTATAGGATGGGTTGTAATATGATCAGTGTCTGGAGGCTGTAAGATGGTTTAATATGATAAATTTATGGAGGCTACAGGATGGTGTAATATGATCAGTGTCTGGAGGCTACAGTATGGGTGTAATATGATCAGTTTATTGAGGCTATAGGATCATATGATATTATCGGTGTATGGAGGCTAATGGATGGTGTAATATGGTCAGTGTATTGGAGGCTACAGGATGGGTGTAATATGATCAGTGTATGGATGCTACAGGATGGGTGTAAAATGGTCAGTGTATGGAGGTGTTAGGATGTTTAATATGGTCAGTGTATTGAGGCTATAGGATGGTGTAATATGATCAGAGAATGGAGGCTATAGGATGGTGCAATATGATAGGTGTATGGAGGATATAGGATGATGTAATATGATCAGTGTATGGATGCTACAGGATGGGCGTAATATGATCCGTGTATGGAGGCTATATGATGGTATCATATGATCAGTGTATGAAGGCTACAGGATGGGTGTAATATGATCAATGTATGGAGGCTACAGGATGGTGTAATATGATCAGCGTGTGGAGGTTATAAGAGGTTTAAATATGATCAGTGTATTGAGGCTATAGGATGATGTAATATGATCAGTGAATGCAGGCAAGAGGATGGTGTCATATGATCGGTGTATGGAGGCTATAGTATGGTGTAATATGATCAGTGTATGAAGGCTATATTATGGTGTCATACGATCAGTGTATGAAGGCTATAGGATGTTGTAATAAGATCAGTGTCTGGAGGCTACAGGATGGGTGTAATATGACCAGTGTATGGAAGTCATAGGATGGGTGTAATATGATCAGTGTTTTGAGGCAATAGGATGGTGTCATATGATCCGTGTATGGAGGCTATAGGATGGTGTAATATGATCAGTTTATGGAGGTTACAGGATGGGGTGTAATATGGTAAGTGTATGGAGGTTATAGGATGGTGTTATGTGATCAGTGTATTGAGGCTAAAGGATGGTGTAATATGATCAGTGAATGGAGGCTATAGGATGGTGCAATATGATAGGTGTATGGAGGCTATAGGATGGTGTAATATGATCAGTGTCTGGAGGCTACAGGATGGGTGTAATATGACCAGTGTATGGAAGTTATAGGATGGTGTAATATGATCAGTGATTTGAGGCTATAGGATGGTGTAATATGATCGGTGTATGGAGGCTATAGGATGGTGTAATATGATCAGTGCATGTAGGCTACAGGATGGGTGTAATATGATCAGTGTATGGATGCTATAGGATGGTGTCATATTATTAGTGAATGGAGGCTATAGGATGGTGTTATATATTCGGTGTATGGAGGCTATAGTATGGTGTAATATGATCAGTGTATGAAGGCTATATTATGGTGTCATATGATCAGTGTATGAAGGCTATAGGATGTTGTAATAAGATCAGTGTATGGAGGATACAGGATGGTGTCATATGATCAGTGTATGGTCGCTATAGGATGGTGCAATATGATAAGTGTATTGAGGCTATAGGATGGTGTAATATGATCAGTGTCTGGAGGCTACAGGATGGGTGTAATATGACCAGTGTATGGAAGTCATAGGATGGTGTAATATGATCAGTGTTTTGAGGCTATTGGATGGTGTAATATGATCAGTGTATAGAGGCTAAAGGATGGGTGTAACATGATCAGTGTACGGAGTGTACAGGATGGGTGTAATATGATCAGTATTTGGAGGCTATAGGATGGTGTCATATGATCCGTGTATGGAGGCTGTAGGATGGTGTAATATGATCAGTTTATGGAGGTTACAGGATGGGGTGTAATATGGTAAGTGTATGGAGGTTATAGGATGGTGTAATGTGATCAGTGTATTGAGGCTAAAGGATGATGTAATATGATCAGTGAATGGAGGCTATAGGATGGTGCAATATGATAGGTGTATGGAGGATATAGGATGGTGTAATATGATCAGTGTATGGAGGATACAGGATGGTGTCATATGATCAATGTATGGTCGCTATATGATGGTGCAATATGATAAGTGTATTGAGGCTATAGGATGGTGTAATATGATCAGTGTCTGGAGGCTACAGGATGGGTGTAATATGACCAGTGTATGGAAGTTATAGGATGGTGTAATTTGATCAGTGTTTTGAGGCTATAGGATAGTGTAATATGATCGGTGTATGGAGGCTATAGGATGGTGTAATATGATCAGTGCATGTAGGCTACAGGATGGGTGTAATATGATCAGTGTATGGATGCTATAGGATGGTGTCATATTATTAGTGAATGGAGGCTATAGGATGTTCTAATATGATTAGTATTTGGAGTCTATAGGATGGTGTAATATGATCAGTGTATTGAGGCTACAGGATGGGTGTAATATGATCAGTGTCTGGAGGCTACAGGATGTGTGTAATATGATCAGTGTACGGAGGCTACAGGATGGGTGTAATACGATCAGTGTATGGAAGTTATAGGATGGTGTAATATGATCAGTGTATAGAGGCTATAGGATCGTGTAATATGATCAGTGAATAGAGGCTCTAGGATGGTGCAATATGATCAGTGTATGGAGGCTGTAGGTTGGGTGTAATATGATCAGCGTCTGGATGCTACAGGATGGTGTATTATGATCAGTGTATGTAGGCTATAGGTTGGGTGTAATATGATCAATATATCGAGGCGACAGGATGGTGTCATGTAATCCGTGTATGGAGGCTATAGGATGGTGTAATATGATCAGTTTATGGAGGCTACAGGATGGGTGTAAAATGGTCAGTGTATGGAGGTGTTAGGATGTTTAATATGGTCAGTGTATTGAGGCTATAGGATGGTGTAATATGATCAGTGAATGGAGGCTATAGGATGGGCGTAATATGATCCGTGTATGGAGGCTATAGTATGGTATCATATGATCAGTGTATGGAGGCTACAGGATGGGTGTAATATGATCAATGTATGGAGGCTACAGGATGGTGTAATATGATCAGCGTGTGGATGCTATAGGATTGATGTAATATGGTCAGTGTATGGAGGTTAGAAGAGGGTTAAATATGATCAGTGCGTGGAGGTTATAGGATGGTGTAATATGATCAGTGAATTGAGGCTATAGGATGGGTGTAATATGATCGGTGTATGGAGGCTATAGGATGTTGTAATATGATCAATGTATGGAGGCTACAGGATGGGTGTAATATGATCAGTGTGTGGAGGCTATAGGATGGTGTAATATGATCAGTGTATGAAGGCTATAGTATTGGTGTAATATGGTCAGTGTATGGAGGTTATAAGAAGGTTAAATATGATCAGTGTATTGAGGCTATAAGATGGTGTAATATGATCAGTGAATGGAGACTATAGGATGGGTTGTAATATGATCAGTGTCTGGAGGCTGTAAGATGGTTTAATATGATAAATTTATGGAGGCTACAGGATGGTGTAATATGATCAGTGTCTGGAGGCTACAGTATGGGTGTAATATGACCAGTGTATGGAAGTTATAGGATAGTGTAATATGATCAGTGTATTGAGTCTATAAGATCGTGTAATATGATCAGTGAATAGAGGCTAAAGGATGGTGTAATATCATCGGTTAATGGAGGCTATAGGATGGTGTAATATGATCAGTGCATGGAGGCTACAGGATGGGTGTAATATGATCAGTGTACGGAGTCTACAGGATGGGTGTAATATGATCACTGTATGGAGGCTACAGGATTGTGTCATATGATCAGTGTATGGAGGCTACAGCATGGGTGTAATATGATCAATGTATGGAGGCAACAGGATGGTGTAATATGATCAGCGTGTGGAGGCTATAGGATTGGTGTAATATGGTCAGTGTATGGAGGTTATAAGAGGGTTAAATATGATCAGTGTATTGAGGCTATAGGATGGTGTAATATGATCAGTGAATGGAGGCTATAGGATGGTGCAATATGATAGGTGTATGGAGGATATAGGATGATGTAATATGATCAGTGTATTGAGGCTATAGGATTGGTGTAATATGGACAGTGTATGGAGGCTACAGGATGGGCGTAATATGATCCGTGTATGGAGGCTACAGGATGGGCGTAATATGATCCGTGTATGGAGGCTATAGGATGGTATCATATGATCAGTGTATGGAGGCTACAGGATGGGTGTAATATGATCAATGTATGGAGGCTACAGGATGGTGTAATATGATCAGCGTGTGGATGCTATAGGATTGGTGTAATATGGTCAGTGTATGGAGGTTAGAAGAGGGTTAAATATGATCAGTGCGTGGAGGTTATAGGATGGTGTAATATGATCAGTGAATGGAGGCTATAGGATGGGTGTAATATGATCGGTGTATGGAGGCTATAGGATGTTGTAATATGATCAATGTATGGAGGCTACAGGATGGGTGTAATATGATCAGTGTGTGGAGGTTATAGGATGGTGTAATATGATCAGTGTATTGAGGCTATAAGATGGTGTAATATGATCAGTGAATGGAGACTATAGGATGGGTGTAATATGATCAGTGTCTGGAGGCTGTAAGATGGTTTAATATGATAAATTTATGGAGGCTACAGGATGGTGTAATATGATCAATGTATGGAGGCTACAGGATGGTGTAATATGATCAGCGTGTGGATGCTATAGGATTGGTGTAATATGATCAGTGTATGGAGGCTACAGCATGGGTGTAATATGATCAATGTATGGAGGCAACAGGATGGTGTAATATGATCAGCGTGTGGAGGCTATAGGATTGGTGTAATATCGTCAGTGTATGGAGGTTATAAGAGGGTTAAATATGATCAGTGTATTGAGGCTATAGGATGGTGTAATATGATCAGTGAATGGAGGCTATAGGATGGTGCAATATGATAGGTGTATGGAGGATATAGGATGATGTAATATGATCAGTGTATTGAGGCTATAGGATGGGTGTAAAATGGTCAGTGTATGGAGGTGTTAGGATGTTTAATATGGTCAGTGTATTGAGGCTATAGGATGGTGTAATATGATCAGTGAATGGAGGCTACAGGATGGGTGTAATATGATCAGTGTGTGGAGGCTATAGGATGGTGTAATATGATCAGTGTATGAAGGCTATAGGATTGGTGTAATATGGTCAGTGTATGGAGGTTATAAGAAGGTTAAATATGATCAGTGTATTGAGGCTATAAGATGGTGTAATATGATCAGTGAATGGAGACTATAGGATGGGTTGTAATATGATCAGTGTCTGGAGGCTGTAAGATGGTTTAATATGATAAATTTATGGAGGCTACAGGATGGTGTAATATGATCAGTGTCTGGAGGCTACAGTATGGGTGTAATATGACCAGTGTATGGAAGTTATAGGATAGTGTAATATGATCAGTGTATTGAGTCTATAAGATCGTGTAATATGATCAGTGAATAGAGGCTAAAGGATGGTGTAATATCATCGGTTGATGGAGGCTATAGGATGGTGTAATATGATCAGTGCATGGAGGCTACAGGATGGGTGTAATATGATCAGTGTACGGAGTCTACAGGATGGGTGTAATATGATCACTGTATGGAGGCTACAGGATTGTGTCATATGATCAGTGTATGGAGGCTACAGCATGGGTGTAATATGATCAATGTATGGAGGCAACAGGATGGTGTAATATGATCAGCGTGTGGAGGCTATAGGATTGGTGTAATATGGTCAGTGTATGGAGGTTATAAGAGGGTTAAATATGATCAGTGTATTGAGGCTATAGGATGGTGTAATATGATCAGTGAATGGAGGCTATAGGATGGTGCAATATGATAGGTGTATGGAGGATATAGGATGATGTAATATGATCAGTGTATTGAGGCTATAGGATTGGTGTAATATGGACAGTGTATGGAGGCTACAGGATGGGCGTAATATGATCCGTGTATGGAGGCTACAGGATGGGCGTAATATGATCCGTGTATGGAGGCTATAGGATGGTATCATATGATCAGCGTGTGGATGCTATAGGATTGGTGTAATATGGTCAGTGTATGGAGGTTAGAAGAGGTTTAAATATGATCAGTGCGTGGAGGTTATAGGATGGTGTAATATGATCAGTGAATGGAGGCTATAGGATGGGTGTAATATGATCGGTGTATGGAGGCTATAGGATGTTGTAATATGATCAATGTATGGAGGCTACAGGATGGTGTAATATGATCAGCGTGTGGAGGCTATAGGATTGGTGTAATATGGTCAGTGTATGGAGGTTAGAAGAGGGTTAAATATGATCAGTGAATGGAGACTATAGGATGGGTGTAATATGATCAGTGTCTGGAGCCTATAGGATGGTTTAATATGATAAATTTATGGAGGCTACAGGATGGTGTAATATGATCAGTGTATGAAGGCTATAGGATGGTGTCATATGATCAGTATATGAAGGTTATAGGATGGTGTAATATGATCAGTGTATGGAGGATACAGGATGGTGTCATATGATCAGTGTATGGTCGCTATAGGATGGTGCAATATGATAAGTGTATTGAGTCTATAGAATGGTGTAATATGATCAGTGTCTGGAGGCTACAGTATGGGTGTAATATGACCAGTGTATGGAAGTTATAGGATGGTTTAATATGATCAGTGTATTGAGGCTATAGGATCGTGTAATATGATCAGTGAATAGAGGCTATAGGATGGTGTAATATTATCATTGTATGGAGGCTATAGGATGGTGTAATATGATCAGTGCATGGAGGCTACAGGATGGGTGTAATATGATCAATGTATGGAGGCTACAGGATGGTTTAATATGATCAGCGTGTGGAGGCTATAGGATTGGTGTAATATGGTCAGTGTATGGAGGTTATAAGAGGGTTAAATATGATCAGTGTATTGAGGCTATAGGATTGTGTAATATGATCAGTGAATGGAGGCTATAGGATGGTGTTATATATTCGGTGTATGGAGGCTATAGTATGGTGTAATATGATCAGTGTATGAAGGCTATATTATGGTGTCATATGATCAGTGTATGAAGGCTATAGGATGTTGTAATAAGATCAGTGTATGGAGGATACAGGATGGTGTCATATGATCAGTGTATGGTCGCTATAGGATGGTGCAATATGATAAGTGTATTGAGGCTATAGGATGGTGTAATATGATCAGTGTCTGGAGGCTACAGGATGGGTGTAATATGACCAGTGTATGGAAGTCATAGGATGGTGTAATATGATCAGTGTTTTGAGGCTATTGGATGGTGTAATATGATCAGTGTATAGAGGCTAAAGGATGGGTGTAACATGATCAGTGTACGGAGTCTACAGGATGGGTGTAATATGATCAGTATTTGGAGGCTATAGGATGGTGTCATATGATCCGTGTATGGAGGCTGTAGGATGGTGTAATATGATCAGTTTATGGAGGTTACAGGATGGGGTGTAATATGGTAAGTGTATGGAGGTTATAGGATGGTGTAATGTGATCAGTGTATTGAGGCTAAAGGATGATGTAATATGATCAGTGAATGGAGGCTATAGGATGGTGCAATATGATAGGTGTATGGAGGATATAGGATGGTGTAATATGATCAGTGTATGGAGGATACAGGATGGTGTCATATGATCAGTGTATGGTCGCTATATGATGGTGCAATATGATAAGTGTATTGAGGCTATAGGATGGTGTAATATGATCAGTGTCTGGAGGCTACAGGATGGGTGTAATATGACCAGTGTATGGAAGTTATAGGATGGTGTAATTTGATCAGTGTTTTGAGGCTATAGGATAGTGTAATATGATCGGTGCATGTAGGCTACAGGATGGGTGTAATATGATCAGTGTATGGATGCTATAGGATGGTGTCATATTATTAGTGAATGGAGGCTATAGGATGTTCTAATATGATTAGTATTTGGAGTCTATAGGATGGTGTAATATGATCAGTGTATTGAGGCTACAGGATGGGTGTAATATGATCAGTGTCTGGAGGCTACAGGATGTGTGTAATATGATCAGTGTACGGAGGCTACAGGATGGGTGTAATACGATCAGTGTATGGAAGTTATAGGATGGTGTAATATGATCAGTGTATTGAGGCTACAGGATGGGTGTAATATGATCAGTGTCTGGAGGCTATAGGATGGTGCAATATGATCAGTGTATGGAGGCTATAGGTTGGGTGTAATATGATCAGCGTCTGGATGCTACAGGATGGTGTATTATGATCAGTGTATGTAGGCTATAGGTTGGGTGTAATATGATCAATATATCGAGGCGACAGGATGGTGTCATGTAATCCGTGTATGGAGGCTATAGGATGGTGTAATATGATCAGTTTATGGAGGCTACAGGATGGGTGTAAAATGGTCAGTGTATGGAGGTGTTAGGATGTTTAATATGGTCAGTGTATTGAGGCTATAGGATGGTGTAATATGATCAGTGAATGGAGGCTATAGGATGGTGCAATATGATAGGTGTATGGATGATATAGGATGATGTAATATGATCAGTGTATGGAGGCTACAGGATGGGCGTAATATGATCCGTGTATGGAGGCTATAGGATGGTATCATATGATCAGTGTATGGAGGCTACAGGATGGGTGTAATATGATCAATGTATGGAGGCTACAGGATGGTGTAATATGATCAGCGTGTGGATGCTATAGGATTGGTGTAATATGGTCAGTGTATGGAGGTTAGAAGAGGGTTAAATATGATCAGTGCGTGGAGGTTATAGGATGGTGTAATATGATCAGTGAATGGAGGCTATAGGATGGGTGTAATATGATCGGTGTATGGAGGCTATAGGATGTTGTAATATGATCAATGTATGGAGGCTACAGGATGGGTGTAATATGATCAGTGTGTGGAGGTTATAGGATGGTGTAATATGATCAGTGTATTGAGGCTATAAGATGGTGTAATATGATCAGTGAATGGAGACTATAGGATGGGTGTAATATGATCAGTGTCTGGAGGCTGTAAGATGGTTTAATATGATAAATTTATGGAGGCTACAGGATGGTGTAATATGATCAATGTATGGAGGCTACAGGATGGTGTAATATGATCAGCATGTGGATGCTATAGGATTGGTGTAATATGATCAGTGTACGGAGTCTACAGGATGGGTGTAATATGATCACTGTATGGAGGCTACAGGATGGTGTCATATGATCAGTGTATGGAGGCTACAGCATGGGTGTAATATGATCAATGTATGGAGGCAACAGGATGGTGTAATATGATCAGCGTGTGGAGGCTATAGGATTGGTGTAATATCGTCAGTGTATGGAGGTTATAAGAGGGTTAAATATGATCAGTGTATTGAGGCTATAGGATGGTGTAATATGATCAGTGAATGGAGGCTATAGGATGGTGCAATATGATAGGTGTATGGAGGATATAGGATGATGTAATATGATCAGTGTATTGAGGCTATAGGATGGGTGTAAAATGGTCAGTGTATGGAGGTGTTAGGATGTTTAATATGGTCAGTGTATTGAGGCTATAGGATGGTGTAATATGATCAGTGAATGGAGGCTATAGGATGGTGCAATATGATAGGTGTATGAATGATATAGGATGATGTAATATGATCAGTTTATGGAGGCTACAGGATGGGCGTAATATGATCCGTGCATGGAGGCTATAGGATGGTATCATATGATCAGTGTATGGAGGCTACAGGATGGGTGTAATATGATCAATGTATGGAGGCTACAGGATGGTGTAATATGATCAGCGTGTGGATGCTATAGCATTGGTGTAATATGGTCAATGTATGGAGGTTAGAAGAGGGTTAAATATGATCAGTGCGTGTGGGTTATAGGATGGTGTAATATGATCAGTGAATGGAGGCTATAGGATGGGTGTAATATGATCGGTGTATGGACGCTATAGGATGTTGTAATATGATCAATGTATGGAGGCTACAGGATGGGTGTAATATGATCAGTGTGTGGAGGTTATAGGATGGTGTAATATGATCAGTGTATTGAGGCTATAAGATGGTGTAATATGATCAGTGAATGGAGACTATAGGATGGGTGTAATATGATCAGTGGCTGGAGGCTGTAGGATGGTTTAATATGATAAATTCATGGAGGCTACAGGATGGTGTAATATGATCAGTGTATGAAGGCTATAGGATTGTGTCATATGATCAGTGTATGAAGGCTATAGGATGTTGTAATAAGATCAGTGTATGGAGGATACAGGATGGTGTCATATGATTAGTGTATGGTCGCTATAGGATGGTGCAATATGATAAGTGTATTGAGGCTATAGGATGGTGTAATATGATCAGTGTCTGGAGGCTACAGGATGGGTGTAATATGACCAGTGTATGGAAGTCATAGGATGGTGTAATATGATCAGTGTTTTGAGGCTATAGGATGGTGTAATATGATCAGTGAATAGATGCTATAGGATGGTGTAATATGATCGCTGTATGGAGGCTATACGATGGTGTAATATGATCAGTGCACGGAGGCTACAGGATGGGTGTAATATGATCAGTGTACGGAGTCTACAGGATGGGTGTAATATGATCAGTATTTGGAGGCTATAGGATGGTGTCATATGATCCGTGTGTGGAGGCTATAGGATGGTGTAATATGATCAGTTTATGGAGGTTACAGGATGGGGTGTAATATGGTAGGTGTATGGAGGTTATAGGATGGTGTAATGTGATCAGTGTATTGAGGCTAAAGGATGGGTGTAATATGACCAGTGTATTGTAGTTATAGGATGGTGTAATATGATCGATGTATGGAGGCTATAGGATGGTGTAATATGATCAGTGCATGGGGGCTACAGGATGGGTGTAATATGATCAGTGTATGGAGGCTACAGGATGGTGTCATATGATCAGTGTATGGAGGCTACAGGGTGGTGTAATATTATCAGTGTGAGGACGCTGCTGGATGGTGTAATATGATCAGTGTATGGAAGTTATAGGATGGTGTAATATGATCAGTTTATTGAGGCTATAGGATCATATGATATTATCGGTGTATGGAGGCTAATGGATGGTGTAATATGGTCAGTGTATTGGAGGCTACAGGATGGGTGTAATATGATCAGTGTATGGATGCTACAGGATGGGTGTAAAATGGTCAGTGTATGGAGGTGTTAGGATGTTTAATATGGTCAGTGTATTGAGGCTATAGGATGGTGTAATATGATCAGAGAATGGAGGCTATAGGATGGTGCAATATGATAGGTGTGTGGAGGATATAGGATGATGTAATATGATCAGTGTATGGATGCTACAGGATGGGCGTAATATGATCCGTGTATGGAGGCTATATGATGGTATCATATGATCAGTGTATGAAGGCTACAGGATGGGTGTAATATGATCAATGTATGGAGGCTACAGGATGGTGTAATGTGATCAGCGTGTGGAGGTTATAAGAGGTTTAAATATGATCAGTGTATTGAGGCTATAGGATGATGTAATATGATCAGTGAATGCAGGCAAGAGGATGATGTCATATGATCGGTGTATGGAGGCTATAGTATGTTGTAATATGATCAGTGTATGAAGGCTATATTATGGTGTCATACGATCAGTGTATGAAGGCTATAGGATGTTGTAATAAGATCAGTGTCTGGAGGCTACAGGATGGGTGTAATATGACCAGTGTATGGAGGCTATAGGATGGTGTAATATGATCAGTGCATGTAGGCTACAGGATGGGTGTAATATGATCAGTGTATGGATGCTATAGGATGGTGTCATATTATTAGTGAATGGAGGCTATAGGATGTTCTAATATGATTAGTATTTGGAGGCTATAGGATGGTGTAATATGATCGGTGTATTGAGGCTACAGGATGGGTGTAATATGATCAGTGTCTGGAGGCTACAGGATGTGTGTAATATGATCAGTGTACGGACGTTATAGGATGGTGTACTATGATCAGTGTATTGAGGCTATAGGATCGTGTAATATGATCAGTGAATAGAGGCTCTAGGATGGTGCAATATGATCCGTGTATGGAGGCTATAGGATGGTGTAATATGATCAGTTTATGGAGGCAACTGGATGGGTGTAAAATGGTCAGTGTATGGAGCTGATGGGATGTTTAATATGGTCAGTGTATTGAGGCTATACGATGGTGTAATATGATCAGTGAATGTAGGCTATAGGATGGTGCAATATGATAGGTGTATGGAGGATATAGGATGATGTAATATGATCAGTGTATGGAGGCTACAGGATGGGCGTAATATGATCAATATATGGAGGCTACAGGATGGTGTAATATGATCAGCGTGTGGAGGCTATAGGATTGGTGTAATATGGTCAGTGTATGGAGGTTAGAAGAGGGTTAAATATGATCAGTGAATGGAGACTATAGGATGGGTGTAATATGATCAGTGTCTGGAGCCTATAGGATGGTTTAATATGATAAATTTATGGAGGCTACAGGATGGTGTAATATGATCAGTGTATGAAGGCTATAGGATGGTGTGATATGATCAGTGTTTTGAGGCTATAGGATGGTGTAATATGATCAGTGAATGGAGGCTATAGGATGGTGTTATATATTCGGTGTATGGAGGCTATAGTATGGTGTAATATGATCAGTGTATGAAGGCTATAGGATGTTGTAATAAGATCAGTGTATGGAGGATACAGGATGGTGTCATATGATCAGTGCATGGTCGCTATAGGATGGTGCAATATGATAAGTGTATTGAGGCTATTGGATGGTGTAATATGATCAGTGTCTGGAGGCTACAAGATGGGTGTAATATGACCAGTGTATGGAAGTCATAGGATTGTGTAATATGATCAGTGTTTTGAGGCTATTGGATGGTGTAATATGATCAGTGTATAGAGGCTAAAGGATGGGTGTAACATGATCAGTGTGCGGAGTCTACAGGATGGGTGTAATATGATCAGTATTTGGAGGCTATAGGATGGTGTCATATGATCCGTGTATGGAGGCTGTAGGATGGTGTAATATGATCAGTTTATGGAGGTTACAGGATGGGGTGTAATATGGTAAGTGTATGGAGGTTATAGGATGGTGTAATGTGATCAGTGTATTGAGGCTAAAGGATGATGTAATATGATCAGTGAATGGAGGCTATAGGATGGGTGTAATATGATCAGTGTCTGGAGCCTATAGGATGGTTTAATATGATAAATTTATGGAGGCTACAGGATGGTGTAATATGATCAGTGTATGAAGGCTATAGGATGGTGTGATATGATCAGTGTTTTGAGGCTATAGGATGGTGTAATATGATCAGTGAATGGAGGCTATAGGATGGTGTTATATATTCGGTGTATGGAGGCTATAGTATGGTGTAATATGATCAGTGTATGAAGGCTATATTATGGTGTCATATGATCAGTGTATGAAGGCTATAGGATGTTGTAATAAGATCAGTGTATGGAGGATACAGGATGGTGTCATATGACCAGTGTATGGAAGTTATAGGATGGTGTAATTTGATCAGTGTTTTGAGGCTATAGGATAGTGTAATATGATCCGTGTATGGAGGCTATAGGATGGTGTCATATGATCAGTTTATGGAGGTTACAGGATGGGGTGTAATATGGTAAGTGTATGGAGGTTATAGGATGGTGTTATGTGATCAGTGTATTGAGGCTAAAGGATGGTGTAATATGATCAGTGAATGGAGGCTATAGGATGGTGCAATATGATAGGTGTATGGAGGCTATAGGATGGTGTAATATGATCAGTGTCTGGAGGCTACAGGATGGGTGTAATATGACCAGTGTATGGAAGTTATAGGATGGTGTAATATGATCGGTGTATGGAGGCTATAGGATGGTGTAATATGATCAGTGCATATAGGCTACAGGATGGGTGTAATATGATCAGTGTATGGATGCTATAGGATGGTGTCATATTAATAGTGAATGGAGGCTATAGGATGTTCTAATATGATTAGTATTTGGAGGCTATAGGATGGTGTACTATGATCAGTGTATTGAGGCTATTGGATCGTGTAATATGATCAGTGAATAGAGGCTCTAGGATGGTGCAATATGATCAGTGTATGGAGGCTATAGGTTGGGTGTAATATGATCAGCGTCTGGATGCTACAGGATGGTGTATTATGATCCGTGTATGGAGGCTATAGGATAGGTGTCATATGATCAGTGTTTGGAGGCTATAGGATAGGTGTCATATGATCAGTGAATGGAGGCTATAGGATGGTGCAATATGATAGGTGTATGGAGGATATAGGATGATGTAATATGATCAGTGTATGGAGGCTACAGGATGGGCGTAATATGATCAATGTATGGAGGCTACAGGATGGTGTAATATGATCAGCGTGTGGAGGCTATAGGATTGGTGTAATATGGTCAGTGTATGGAGGTTAGAAGAGGGTTAAATATGATCAGTGAATGGAGACTATAGGATGGGTGTAATATGATCAGTGTCTGGAGCCTATAGGATTGTTTAATATGATAAATTTATGGAGGCTACACGATGGTGTAATATGATCAGTGTATGAAGGCTATAGGATGGTGTCATATTATCATTGTATGGAGGCTATAGGATGGTGTAATATGATCAGTGCATGGAGGCTACAGGATGGGTGTAATATGATCAATGTATGGAGGCTACAGGATGGTTTAATATGATCAGCGTGTGGAGGCTATAGGATTGGTGTAATATGGTCAGTGTATGGAGGTTATAAGAGGGTTAAATATGATCAGTGTATTGAGGCTATAGGATGGTGTAATATGATCAGTGAATGGAGGCTATAGGATGGTGTTATATATTCGGTGTATGGAGGCTATAGTATGGTGTAATATGATCAGTGTATGAAGGCTATATTATGGTGTCATATGATCAGTGTATGAAGGCTATAGGATGTTGTAATAAGATCAGTGTATGGAGGATACAGGATGGTGTCATATGATCAGTGTATGGTCGCTATAGGATGGTGCAATATGATAAGTGTATTGAGGCTATAGGATGGTGTAATATGATCAGTGTCTGGAGGCTACAGGATGGGTGTAATATGACCAGTGTATGGAAGTCATAGGATGGTGTAATATGATCAGTGTTTTGAGGCTATTGGATGGTGTAATATGATCAGTGTATAGAGGCTAAAGGATGGGTGTAACATGATCAGTGTACGGAGTCTACAGGATGGTGTAATATGATCAGTTTATGGAGGCTACAGGATGGGTGTAAAATGGTCAGTGTATGGAGGTGTTAGGATGTTTAATATGGTCAGTGTATTGAGGCTATAGGATGGTGTAATATGATCAGTGAATGGAGGCTATAGGATGGTGCAATATGATAGGTGTATGGATGATATAGGATGATGTAATATGATCAGTGTATGGAGGCTACAGGATGGGCGTAATATGATCCGTGTATGGAGGCTATAGGATGGTATCATATGATCAGTGTATGGAGGCTACAGGATGGGTGTAATATGATCAATGTATGGAGGCTACAGGATGGTGTAATATGATCAGCGTGTGGATGCTATAGGATTGATGTAATATGGTCAGTGTATGGAGGTTAGAAGAGGGTTAAATATGATCAGTGCGTGGAGGTTATAGGATGGTGTAATATGATCAGTGAATTGAGGCTATAGGATGGGTGTAATATGATCGGTGTATGGAGGCTATAGGATGTTGTAATATGATCAATGTATGGAGGCTACAGGATGGGTGTAATATGATCAGTGTGTGGAGGCTATAGGATGGTGTAATATGATCAGTGTATGAAGGCTATAGGATTGGTGTAATATGGTCAGTGTATGGAGGTTATAAGAAGGTTAAATATGATCAGTGTATTGAGGCTATAAGATGGTGTAATATGATCAGTGAATGGAGACTATAGGATGGGTTGTAATATGATCAGTGTCTGGAGGCTGTAAGATGGTTTAATATGATAAATTTATGGAGGCTACAGGATGGTGTAATATGATCAGTGTCTGGAGGCTACAGTATGGGTGTAATATGACCAGTGTATGGAAGTTATAGGATAGTGTAATATGATCAGTGTATTGAGTCTATAAGATCGTGTAATATGATCAGTGAATAGAGGCTAAAGGATAGTGTAATATCATCGGTTAATGGAGGCTATAGGATGGTGTAATATGATCAGTGCATGGAGGCTACAGGATGGGTGTAATATGATCAGTGTACGGAGCCTACAGGATGGGTGTAATATGATCACTGTATGGAGGCTACAGGATTGTGTCATATGATCAGTGTATGGAGGCTACAGCATGGGTGTAATATGATCAATGTATGGAGGCAACAGGATGGTGTAATATGATCAGCGTGTGGAGGCTACAGCATGGGTGTAATATGATCAATGTATGGAGGCAACAGGATGGTGTAATATGATCAGTGTATGGAGGTTATAAGAGGGTTAAATATGATCAGTGTATTGAGGCTATAGGATGGTGTAATATGATCAGTGAATGGAGGCTATAGGATGGTGCAATATGATAGGTGTATGGAGGATATAGGATGATGTAATATGATCAGTGTATTGAGGCTATAGGATTGGTGTAATATGGACAGTGTATGGAGGCTACAGGATGGGCGTAATATGATCCGTGTATGGAGGCTACAGGATGGGCGTAATATGATCCGTGTATGGAGGCTATAGGATGGTATCATATGATCAGTGTATGGAGGCTACAGGATGGGTGTAATATGATCAATGTATGGAGGCTACAGGATGGTGTAATATGATCAGCGTGTGGATGCTATAGGATTGGTGTAATATGGTCAGTGTATGGAGGTTAGAAGAGGGTTAAATATGATCAGTGCGTGGAGGTTATAGGATGGTGTAATATGATCAGTGAATGGAGGCTATAGGATGGGTGTAATATGATCGGTGTATGGAGGCTATAGGATGTTGTAATATGATCAATGTATGGAGGCTACAGGATGGGTGTAATATGATCAGTGTGTGGAGGTTATAGGATGGTGTAATATGATCAGTGTATTGAGGCTATAAGATGGTGTAATATGATCAGTGAATGGAGACTATAGGATGGGTGTAATATGATCAGTGTCTGGAGGCTGTAAGATGGTTTAATATGATAAATTTATGGAGGCTACAGGATGGTGTAATATGATCAATGTATGGAGGCTACAGGATGGTGTAATATGATCAGCGTGTGGATGCTATAGGATTGGTGTAATATGATCAGTGTACGGAGTCTACAGGATGGGTGTAATATGATCACTGTATGGAGGCTACAGGATGGTGTCATATGATCAGTGTATGGAGGCTACAGCATGGGTGTAATATGATCAATGTATGGAGGCAACAGGATGGTGTAATATGATCAGCGTGTGGAGGCTATAGGATTGGTGTAATATCGTCAGTGTATGGAGGTTATAAGAGGGTTGAATATGATCAGTGTATTGAGGCTATAGGATGGTGTAATATGATCAGTGAATGGAGGCTATAGGATGGTGCAATATGATAGGTGTATGGAGGATATAGGATGATGTAATATGATCAGTGTATTGAGGCTATAGGATGGGTGTAAAATGGTCAGTGTATGGAGGTGTTAGGATGTTAAATATGGTCAGTGTATTGAGGCTATAGGATGGTGTAATATGATCAGTGAATGGAGGCTACAGGATGGGTGTAATATGATCAGTGTGTGGAGGCTATAGGATGGTGTAATATGATCAGTGTATGAAGGCTATAGGATTGGTGTAATATGGTCAGTGTATGGAGGTTATAAGAAGGTTAAATATGATCAGTGTATTGAGGCTATAAGATGGTGTAATATGATCAGTGAATGGAGACTATAGGATGGGTTGTAATATGATCAGTGTCTGGAGGCTGTAAGATGGTTTAATATGATAAATTTATGGAGGCTACAGGATGGTGTAATATGATCAGTGTCTGGAGGCTACAGTATGGGTGTAATATGACCAGTGTATGGAAGTTATAGGATAGTGTAATATGATCAGTGTATTGAGTCTATAAGATCGTGTAATATGATCAGTGAATAGAGGCTAAAGGATGGTGTAATATCATCGGTTGATGGAGGCTATAGGATGGTGTAATATGTTCAGTGCATGGAGGCTACAGGATGGGTGTAATATGATCAGTGTACGGAGTCTACAGGATGGGTGTAATATGATCACTGTATGGAGGCTACAGGATTGTGTCATATGATCAGTGTATGGAGGCTACAGCATGGGTGTAATATGATCAATGTATGGAGGCAACAGGATGGTGTAATATGATCAGCGTGTGGAGGCTATAGGATTGGTGTAATATGGTCAGTGTATGGAGGTTATAAGAGGGTTAAATATGATCAGTGTATTGAGGCTATAGGATGGTGTAATATGATCAGTGAATGGAGGCTATAGGATGGTGCAATATGATAGGTGTATGGAGGATATAGGATGATGTAATATGATCAGTGTATTGAGGCTATAGGATTGGTGTAATATGGACAGTGTATGGAGGCTACAGGATGGGCGTAATATGATCCGTGTATGGAGGCTACAGGATGGGCGTAATATGATCCGTGTATGGAGGCTATAGGATGGTATCATATGATCAGTGTATGGAGGCTACAGGATGGGTGTAATATGATCAATGTATGGAGGCTACAGGATGGTGTAATATGATCAGCGTGTGGATGCTATAGGATTGGTGTAATATGGTCAGTGTATGGAGGTTAGAAGAGGGTTAAATATGATCAGTGCGTGGAGGTTATAGGATGGTGTAATATGATCAGTGAATGGAGGCTATAGGATGGGTGTAATATGATCGGTGTATGGAGGCTATAGGATGTTGTAATATGATCAATGTATGGAGGCTACAGGATGGTGTAATATGATCAGCGTGTGGAGGCTATAGGATTGGTGTAATATGGTCAGTGTATGGAGGTTAGAAGAGGGTTAAATATGATCAGTGAATGGAGACTATAGGATGGGTGTAATATGATCAGTGTCTGGAGCCTATAGGATGGTTTAATATGATAAATTTATGGAGGCTACAGGATGGTGTAATATGATCAGCGTATGAAGGCTATAGGATGGTGTCATATGATCAGTATATGAAGGTTATAGGATGGTGTAATATGATCAGTGTATGGAGGATACAGGATGGTGTCATATGATCAGTGTATGGTCGCTATAGGATGGTGCAATATGATAAGTGTATTGAGTCTATAGGATGGTGTAATATGATCAGTGTCTGGAGGCTACAGTATGGGTGTAATATGACCAGTGTATGGAAGTTATAGGATGGTTTAATATGATCAGTGTATTGAGGCTATAGGATCGTGTAATATGATCAGTGAATAGAGGCTATAGGATGGTGTAATATTATCATTGTATGGAGGCTATAGGATGGTGTAATATGATCAGTGCATGGAGGCTACAGGATGGGTGTAATATGATCAATGTATGGAGGCTACAGGATGGTTTAATATGATCAGCGTGTGGAGGCTATAGGATTGGTGTAATATGGTCAGTGTATGGAGGTTATAAGAGGGTTAAATATGATCAGTGTATTGAGGCTATAGGATGGTGTAATATGATCAGTGAATGGAGGCTATAGGATGGTGTTATATATTCGGTGTATGGAGGCTATAGTATGGTGTAATATGATCAGTGTATGAAGGCTATATTATGGTGTCATATGATCAGTGTATGAAGGCTATAGGATGTTGTAATAAGATCAGTGTATGGAGGATACAGGATGGTGTCATATGATCAGTGTATGGTCGCTATAGGATGGTGCAATATGATAAGTGTATTGAGGCTATAGGATGGTGTAATATGATCAGTGTCTGGAGGCTACAGGATGGGTGTAATATGACCAGTGTATGGAAGTCATAGGATGGTGTAATATGATCAGTGTTTTGAGGCTATTGGATGGTGTAATATGATCAGTGTATAGAGGCTAAAGGATGGGTGTAACATGATCAGTGTACGGAGTCTACAGGATGGGTGTAATATGATCAGTATTTGGATGGGTGTAATATGACCAGTGTATGGAAGTCATAGGATGGTGTAATATGATCAGTGTTTTGAGGCTATTGGATGGTGTAATATGATCAGTGTATAGAGGCTAAAGGATGGGTGTAACATGATCAGTGTACGGAGTCTACAGGATGGGTGTAATATGATCAGTATTTGGAGGCTATAGGATGGTGTCATATTATTAGTGAATGGAGGCTATAGGATGTTCTAATATGATTAGTATTTGGAGTCTATAGGATGGTGTAATATGATCAGTGTATTGAGGCTACAGGATGGGTGTAATATGATCAGTGTCTGGAGGCTACAGGATGGTGTCATATGATCCGTGTATGGAGGCTGTAGGATGGTGTAATATGATCAGTTTATGGAGGTTACAGGATGGGGTGTAATATGGTAAGTGTATGGAGGTTATAGGATGGTGTAATGTGATCAGTGTATTGAGGCTAAAGGATGATGTAATATGATCAGTGAATGGAGGCTATAGGATGGTGCAATATGATAGGTGTATGGAGGATATAGGATGGTGTAATATGATCAGTGTATGGAGGATACAGGATGGTGTCATATGATCAGTGTATGGTCGCTATATGATGGTGCAATATGATAAGTGTATTGAGGCTATAGGATGGTGTAATATGATCAGTGTCTGGAGGCTATAGGATGGGTGTAATATGACCAGTGTATGGAAGTTATAGGATGGTGTAATTTGATCAGTGTTTTGAGGCTATAGGATAGTGTAATATGATCGGTGCATGTAGGCTACAGGATGGGTGTAAAATGGTCAGTGTATGGAGGTGTTAGGATGTTAAATATGGTCAGTGTATTGAGGCTATAGGATGGTGTAATATGATCAGTGAATGGAGGCTACAGGATGGGTGTAATATGATCAGTGTGTGGAGGCTATAGGATGGTGTAATATGATCAGTGTATGAAGGCTATAGGATTGGTGTAATATGGTCAGTGTATGGAGGTTATAAGAAGGTTAAATATGATCAGTGTATTGAGGCTATAAGATGGTGTAATATGATCAGTGAATGGAGACTATAGGATGGGTTGTAATATGATCAGTGTCTGGAGGCTGTAAGATGGTTTAATATGATAAATTTATGGAGGCTACAGGATGGTGTAATATGATCAGTGTCTGGAGGCTACAGTATGGGTGTAATATGACCAGTGTATGGAAGTTATAGGATAGTGTAATATGATCAGTGTATTGAGTCTATAAGATCGTGTAATATGATCAGTGAATAGAGGCTAAAGGATGGTGTAATATCATCGGTTGATGGAGGCTATAGGATGGTGTAATATGATCAGTGCATGGAGGCTACAGGATGGGTGTAATATGATCAGTGTACGGAGTCTACAGGATGGGTGTAATATGATCACTGTATGGAGGCTACAGGATTGTGTCATATGATCAGTGTATGGAGGCTACAGCATGGGTGTAATATGATCAATGTATGGAGGCAACAGGATGGTGTAATATGATCAGCGTGTGGAGGCTATAGGATTGGTGTAATATGGTCAGTGTATGGAGGTTATAAGAGGGTTAAATATGATCAGTGTATTGAGGCTATAGGATGGTGTAATATGATCAGTGAATGGAGGCTATAGGATGGTGCAATATGATAGGTGTATGGAGGATATAGGATGATGTAATATGATCAGTGTATTGAGGCTATAGGATTGGTGTAATATGGACAGTGTATGGAGGCTACAGGATGGGCGTAATATGATCCGTGTATGGAGGCTACAGGATGGGCGTAATATGATCCGTGTATGGAGGCTATAGGATGGTATCATATGATCAGTGTATGGAGGCTACAGGATGGGTGTAATATGATCAA
This sequence comes from Lampris megalopsis, assembly GCA_022114975.2. Taxonomy (NCBI): domain Eukaryota; kingdom Metazoa; phylum Chordata; class Actinopteri; order Lampriformes; family Lampridae; genus Lampris; species Lampris megalopsis. The sequence continues at coordinate 441,788 of JAJHIY020000114.1, forward strand.
TGTATGGAGGCTACAGGATGGTGTAATATGATCAGCGTGTGGATGCTATAGGATTGGTGTAATATGGTCAGTGTATGGAGGTTAGAAGAGGGTTAAATATGATCAGTGCGTGGAGGTTATAGGATGGTGTAATATGATCAGTGAATGGAGGCTATAGGATGGGTGTAATATGATCGGTGTATGGAGGCTATAGGATGTTGTAATATGATCAATGTATGGAGGCTACAGGATGGTGTAATATGATCAGCGTGTGGAGGCTATAGGATTGGTGTAATATGGTCAGTGTATGGAGGTTAGAAGAGGGTTAAATATGATCAGTGAATGGAGACTATAGGATGGGTGTAATATGATCAGTGTCTGGAGCCTATAGGATGGTTTAATATGATAAATTTATGGAGGCTACAGGATGGTGTAATATGATCAGCGTATGAAGGCTATAGGATGGTGTCATATGATCAGTATATGAAGGTTATAGGATGGTGTAATATGATCAGTGTATGGAGGATACAGGATGGTGTCATATGATCAGTGTATGGTCGCTATAGGATGGTGCAATATGATAAGTGTATTGAGTCTATAGGATGGTGTAATATGATCAGTGTCTGGAGGCTACAGTATGGGTGTAATATGACCAGTGTATGGAAGTTATAGGATGGTTTAATATGATCAGTGTATTGAGGCTATAGGATCGTGTAATATGATCAGTGAATAGAGGCTATAGGATGGTGTAATATTATCATTGTATGGAGGCTATAGGATGGTGTAATATGATCAGTGCATGGAGGCTACAGGATGGGTGTAATATGATCAATGTATGGAGGCTACAGGATGGTTTAATATGATCAGCGTGTGGAGGCTATAGGATTGGTGTAATATGGTCAGTGTATGGAGGTTATAAGAGGGTTAAATATGATCAGTGTATTGAGGCTATAGGATGGTGTAATATGATCAGTGAATGGAGGCTATAGGATGGTGTTATATATTCGGTGTATGGAGGCTATAGTATGGTGTAATATGATCAGTGTATGAAGGCTATATTATGGTGTCATATGATCAGTGTATGAAGGCTATAGGATGTTGTAATAAGATCAGTGTATGGAGGATACAGGATGGTGTCATATGATCAGTGTATGGTCGCTATAGGATGGTGCAATATGATAAGTGTATTGAGGCTATAGGATGGTGTAATATGATCAGTGTCTGGAGGCTACAGGATGGGTGTAATATGACCAGTGTATGGAAGTCATAGGATGGTGTAATATGATCAGTGTTTTGAGGCTATTGGATGGTGTAATATGATCAGTGTATAGAGGCTAAAGGATGGGTGTAACATGATCAGTGTACGGAGTCTACAGGATGGGTGTAATATGATCAGTATTTGGATGGGTGTAATATGACCAGTGTATGGAAGTCATAGGATGGTGTAATATGATCAGTGTTTTGAGGCTATTGGATGGTGTAATATGATCAGTGTATAGAGGCTAAAGGATGGGTGTAACATGATCAGTGTACGGAGTCTACAGGATGGGTGTAATATGATCAGTATTTGGAGGCTATAGGATGGTGTCATATTATTAGTGAATGGAGGCTATAGGATGTTCTAATATGATTAGTATTTGGAGTCTATAGGATGGTGTAATATGATCAGTGTATTGAGGCTACAGGATGGGTGTAATATGATCAGTGTCTGGAGGCTACAGGATGGTGTCATATGATCCGTGTATGGAGGCTGTAGGATGGTGTAATATGATCAGTTTATGGAGGTTACAGGATGGGGTGTAATATGGTAAGTGTATGGAGGTTATAGGATGGTGTAATGTGATCAGTGTATTGAGGCTAAAGGATGATGTAATATGATCAGTGAATGGAGGCTATAGGATGGTGCAATATGATAGGTGTATGGAGGATATAGGATGGTGTAATATGATCAGTGTATGGAGGATACAGGATGGTGTCATATGATCAGTGTATGGTCGCTATATGATGGTGCAATATGATAAGTGTATTGAGGCTATAGGATGGTGTAATATGATCAGTGTCTGGAGGCTATAGGATGGGTGTAATATGACCAGTGTATGGAAGTTATAGGATGGTGTAATTTGATCAGTGTTTTGAGGCTATAGGATAGTGTAATATGATCGGTGCATGTAGGCTACAGGATGGGTGTAATATGATCAGTGTATGGATGCTATAGGATGGTGTCATATTATTAGTGAATGGAGGCTATAGGATGTTCTAATATGATTAGTATTTGGAGTATATAGGATGGTGTAATATGATCAGTGTATTGAGGCTACAGGATGGGTGTAATATGATCAGTGTCTGGAGGCTACAGGATGTGTGTAATATGATCAGTGTACGGAGGCTACAGGATGGGTGTAATACGATCAGTGTATGGAAGTTATAGGATGGTGTAATATGATCAGTGTATTGAGGCTATAGGATCGTGTAATATGATCAGTGAATAGAGGCTCTAGGATGGTGCAATATGATCAGTGTATGGAGGCTATAGGTTGGGTGTAATATGATCAGCGTCTGGATGCTACAGGATGGTGTATTATGATCAGTGTATGTAGGCTATAGGTTGGGTGTAATATGATCAATATATCGAGGCGACAGGATGGTGTCATGTAATCCGTGTATGGAGGCTATAGGATGGTGTAATATGATCAGTTTATGGAGGCTACAGGATGGGTGTAAAATGGTCAGTGTATGGAGGTGTTAGGATGTTTATTATGGTCAGTGTATTGAGGCTATAGGATGGTGTAATATTATCGGTTAATGGAGGCTATAGGATGGTGCAATATGATAGGTGCATGGATGATATAGGGTGATGTAATATGATCAGTGTATGGAGGCTACAGGATGGGCGTATTATGATCCGTGTATGGAGGCTATAGGATGGTATCATATGATCAGTGTATGGAGGCTACAGGATGGGTGTAATATCATCAAGGTATGGAGGCTACAGGATGGTGTAATATGATCAGCGTGTGGATGCTATAGGATTGGTGTAATATGGTCAGTGTATGGAGGTTAGAAGAGGGTTAAATATGATCAGTGCGTGGAGGTTATAGGATGGTGTAATATGATCAGTGAATGGAGGCTATAGGATGGGTGTAATATGATCGGTGTATGGAGGCTATAGGATGTTGTAATATGATCAATGTATGGAGGCTACAGGATGGGTGTAATATGATCAGTGTGTGGAGGTTATAGGATGGTGTAATATGATCAGTGTATTGAGGCTATAAGATGGTGTAATATGATCAGTGAATTGAGACTATAGGATGGGTGTAATATGATCAGTGTCTGGAGGCTGTAAGATGGTTTAATATGATAAATTTATGGAGGCTACAGGATGGTGTAATATGATCAATGTATGGAGGCTACAGGATGGTGTAATATGATCAGCGTGTGGATGCTATAGGATTGGTGTAATATGATCAGTGTACGGAGTCTACAGGATGGGTGTAATATGATCACTGTATGGAGGCTACAGGATGGTGTCATATGATCAGTGTATGGAGGCTACAGCATGGGTGTAATATGATCAATGTATGGAGGCAACAGGATGGTGTAATATGATCAGCGTGTGGAGGCTATAGGATTGGTGTAATATCGTCAGTGTATGGAGGTTATAAGAGGGTTAAATATGATCAGTGTATTGAGGCTATAGGATGGTGTAATATGATCAGTGAATGGAGGCTATAGGATGGTGCAATATGATAGGTGTATGGAGGATATAGGATGATGTAATATGATCAGTGTATTGAGGCTATAGGATGGGTGTAAAATGGTCAGTGTATGGAGGTGTTAGGATGTTTAATATGGTCAGTGTATTGAGGCTATAGGATGGTGTAATATGATCAGTGAATGGAGGCTATAGGATGGTGCAATATGATAGGTGTATGGATGATATAGGATGATGTAATATGATCAGTGTATGGAGGCTACAGGATGGGCGTAATATGATCCGTGTATGGAGGCTATAGGATGGTATCATATGATCAGTGTATGGAGGCTACAGGATGGGTGTAATATGATCAATGTATGGAGGCTACAGGATGGTGTAATATGATCAGCGTGTGGATGCTATAGCATTGGTGTAATATGGTCAATGTATGGAGGTTAGAAGAGGGTTAAATATGATCAGTGCGTGGAGGTTATAGGATGGTGTAATATGATCAGTGAATGGAGGCTATAGGATGGGTGTAATATGATCGGTGTATGGACGCTATAGGATGTTGTAATATGATCAATGTATGGAGGCTACAGGATGGGTGTAATATGATCAGTGTGTGGAGGTTATAGGATGGTGTAATATGATCAGTGTATCGAGGCTATAAGATGGTGTAATATGATCAGTGAATGGAGACCATAGGATGGGTGTAATATGATCAGTGTCTGGAGACTGTAGGATGGTTTAATATGATAAATTCATGGAGGCTACAGGATGGTGTAATATGATCAGTGTATGAAGGCTATAGGATTGTGTCATATGATCAGTGTATGAAAGCTATAGGATGTTGTAATAAGATCAGTGTATGGAAGATACAGGATGGTGTCATATGATTAGTGTATGGTCGCTATAGGATGGTGCAATATGATAAGTGTATTGAGGCTATAGGATGGTGTAATATGATCAGTGTCTGGAGGCTACAGGATGGGTGTAATATGACCAGTGTATGGAAGTCATAGGATGGTGTAATATGATCAGTGTTTTGAGGCTATAGGATGGTGTAATATGATCAGTGAATAGATGCTATAGGATGGTGTAATATGATCGCTGTATGGAGGCTATACGATGGTGTAATATGATCAGTGCACGGAGGCTACAGGATGGGTGTAATATGATCAGTGTACGGAGTCTACAGGATGGGTGTAATATGATCAGTATTTGGAGGCTATAGGATGGTGTCATATGATCCGTGTATGGAGGCTATAGGATGGTGTAATATGATCAGTTTATGGAGGTTACAGGATGGGGTGTAATATGGTAGGTGTATGGAGGTTATAGGATGGTGTAATGTGATCAGTGTATTGAGGCTAAAGGATGGGTGTAATATGACCAGTGTATTGAAGTTATAGGATGGTGTAATATGATCGATGTATGGAGGCTATAGGATGGTGTAATATGATCAGTGCATGGGGGCTACAGGATGGGTGTAATATGATCAGTGTATGGAGGCTACAGGATGGTGTCATATGATCAGTGTATGGAGGCTACAGGGTGGTGTAATATTATCAGTGTGAGGACGCTGCTGGATGGTGTAATATGATCAGTGTATGGAAGTTATAGGATGGTGTAATATGATCAGTTTATTGAGGCTATAGGATCATATGATATTATCGGTGTATGGAGGCTAATGGATGGTGTAATATGGTCAGTGTATTGGAGGCTACAGGATGGGTGTAATATGATCAGTGTATGGATGCTACAGGATGGGTGTAAAATGGTCAGTGTATGGAGGTGTTAGGATGTTTAATATGGTCAGTGTATTGAGGCTATAGGATGGTGTAATATGATCAGAGAATGGAGGCTATAGGATGGTGCAATATGATAGGTGTGTGGAGGATATAGGATGATGTAATATGATCAGTGTATGGATGCTACAGGATGGGCGTAATATGATCCGTGTATGGAGGCTATATGATGGTATCATATGATCAGTGTATGAAGGCTACAGGATGGGTGTAATATGATCAATGTATGGAGGCTACAGGATGGTGTAATGTGATCAGCGTGTGGAGGTTATAAGAGGTTTAAATATGATCAGTGTATTGAGGCTATAGGATGATGTAATATGATCAGTGAATGCAGGCAAGAGGATGGTGTCATATGATCGGTGTATGGAGGCTATAGTATGTTGTAATATGATCAGTGTATGAAGGCTATATTATGGTGTCATACGATCAGTGTATGAAGGCTATAGGATGTTGTAATAAGATCAATGTCTGGAGGCTACAGGATGGGTGTAATATGACCAGTGTATGGAGGCTATAGGATGGTGTAATATGATCAGTGCATGTAGGCTACAGGATGGGTGTAATATGATCAGTGTATGGATGCTATAGGATGGTGTCATATTATTAGTTAATGGAGGCTATAGGATGTTCTAATATGATTAGTATTTGGAGGCTATAGGATGGTGTAATATGATCGGTGTATTGAGGCTACAGGATGGGTGTAATATGATCAGTGTCTGGAGGCTACAGGATGTGTGTAATATGATCAGTGTACGGACGTTATAGGATGGTGTACTATGATCAGTGTATTGAGGCTATAGGATCGTGTAATATGATCAGTGAATAGAGGCTCTAGGATGGTGCAATATGATCAGTGTATGGAGGCTATAGGTTGGGTGTAATATGATCAGCGTCTGGATGCTACAGGATGGTGTATTATGATCCGTGTATGGAGGCTATAGGATGGTGTAATATGATCAGTTTATGGAGGCAACTGGATGGGTGTAAAATGGTCAGTGTATGGAGGTGATAGGATGTTTAATATGGGCAGTGTATTGAGGCTATAGGATGGTGTAATATGATCATTGAATGGAGGCTATAGGATGGTGCAATATGATAGGTGTATGGAGGATATAGGATGATGTAATATGATCAGTGTATGGAGGCTACAGGATGGGCGTAATATGATCAATTTATGGAGGCTACAGGATGGTGTAATATGATCAGCGTGTGGAGGCTATAGGATTGGTGTAATATGGTCAGTGTATGGAGGTTAGAAGAGGGTTAAATATGATCAGTGAATGGAGACTATAGGATGGGTGTAATATGATCAGTGTCTGGAGCCTATAGGATGGTTTAATATGATAAATTTATGGAGGCTACAGGATGGTGTAATATGATCAGTGTATGAAGGCTATAGGATGGTGTGATATGATCAGTGTTTTGAGGCTATAGGATGGTGTAATATGATCAGTGAATGGAGGCTATAGGATGGTGTTATATATTCGGTGTATGGAGGCTATAGTATGGTGTAATATGATCAGTGTATGAAGGCTATATTATGGTGTCATATGATCAGTGTATGAAGGCTATAGGATGTTGTAATAAGATCAGTGTATGGAGGATACAGGATGGTGTCATATGATCAGTGTATGGTCGCTATAGGATGGTGCAATATGATAAGTGTATTGAGGCTATAGGATGGTGTAATATGATCAGTGTCTGGAGGCTACAGGATGGGTGTAATATGACCAGTGTATGGAAGTCATAGGATTGTGTAATATGATCAGTGTTTTGAGGCTATTGGATGGTGTAATATGATCAGTGTATAGAGGCTAAAGGATGGGTGTAACATGATCAGTGTACGGAGTCTACAGGATGGGTGTAATATGATCAGTATTTGGAGGCTATAGGATGGTGTCATATGATCCGTGTATGGAGGCTGTAGGATGGTGTAATATGATCAGTTTATGGAGGTTACAGGATGGGGTGTAATATGGTAAGTGTATGGAGGTTATAGGATGGTGTAATGTGATCAGTGTATTGAGGCTAAAGGATGATGTAATATGATCAGTGAATGGAGGCTATAGGATGGTGCAATATGATAGGTGTATGGAGGATATAGGATGGTGTAATATGATCAGTGTATGGAGGATACAGGATGGTGTCATATGATCAGTGTATGGTCGCTATATGATGGTGCAATATGATAAGTGTATTGAGGCTATAGGATGGTGTAATATGATCAGTGTCTGGAGGCTACAGGATGGGTGTAATATGTTCAGTGTATGGAAGTTATAGGATGGTGTAATATGATCAGCGTATTGTGGCTATAGGATCGTGTAATATGATCAGTGTATGGAGGCTATAGGATGGTATCATATGATTAGTGAATGGAGGCTATAGGATGTTCTAATATGATCAGTATAAAAAGGCTATAGGATGGGTGTAATATGATCAGTGTACTGAGGCTACAGGATGGGTGTCATATGATCAGTGTTCGGAGGCTACAGGATTTGTGCAATATGATCAGTGTACTGAAGCTACAGGATGGGTGTAATATGTTCAGTGTATGGAAGTTATAGGATGGTGTAATATGATCAGTGTATTGAGGCTATAGGATCGTGTAATATGATCAGTGAATGGAGGCTATAGTATGGTATAATATGATCAGTGTATGGAGGCTATAGGTTGGGTGTAATATGATCAGCGTCTGGATGCTACAGGATGGTGTATTATGATCAGTGTATGTAGGCTATGGGTTGGGTGTAATATGATCAATATATCGAGGCGACATGATGGTGTCATGTAATCCGTGTATGGAGGCTATAGGATGGTGTAATATGATCAGTTTATGGAGGCTACAGGATGGGTGTAAAATGGTCAGTGTATGGAGGTGTTAGGATGTTTAATATGGTCAGTTTATTGAGGCTATAGGATGGTGTAATATGATCAGTGAATGGAGGCTATAGGATGGTGCAATATGATCCGTGTATGGAGGCTATAGGATGGTATCATATGATCAGTGTATGGAGGCTACAGGATGGGTGTAATATGATCAATGTATGGAGGCTACAGGATGTTGTAATATGATCAGCGTGTGGATGCTATAGGATTGATGTAATATGGTCAGTGTATGGAGGTTAGAAGAGGGTTAAATATGATCAGTGCGTGGAGGTTATAGGATGGTGTAATATGATCAGTGAATGGAGGCTATAGGATGGGTGTAATATGATCGGTGTATGGAGGCTATAGGATGTTGTAATATGATCAATGTATGGAGGCTACAGGATGGGTGTAATATGATCAGTGTGTGGAGGTTATAGGATGGTGTAATATGATCAGTGTATTGAGGCTATAAGATGGTGTAATATGATCAGTGAATGGAGACTATAGGATGGGTGTAATATGATCAGTGTCTGGAGGCTGTAGGATGGTTTAATATGATAAATTTATGGAGGCTACAGGATGGTGTAATATGATCAGTGTATGAAGGCTATAGGATTGGTGTAATATGGTCAGTGTATGGAGGTTATAAGAAGGTTAAATATGATCAGTGTATTGAGGCTATAAGATGGTGTAATATGATCAGTGAATGGAGACTATAGGATGGGTTGTAATATGATCAGTGTCTGGAGGCTGTAAGATGGTTTAATATGATAAATTTATGAAGGCTACAGGATGGTGTAATATGATCAGTGTCTGGAGGCTACAGTATGGGTGTAATATGACCAGTGTATGGAAGTTATAGGATAGTGTAATATGATCAGTGTATTGAGGCTATAAGATCGTGTAATATGATCAGTGAATAGAGGCTAAAGGATGGTGTAATATCATCGGTTAATGGAGGCTATAGGATGGTGTAATATGATCAGTGCATGGAGGCTACAGGATGGGTGTAATATGATCAGTGTACGGAGTCTACAGGATGGGTGTAATATGATCACTGTATGGAGGCTACAGGATTGTGTCCTATGATCAGTGTATGGAGGCTACAGCATGGGTGTAATATGATCAATGTATGGAGGCAACAGGATGGTGTAATATGATCAGCGTGTGGAGGCTATAGGATTGGTGTAATATGGTCAGTGTATGGAGGTTATAAGAGGGTTAAATATGATCAGTGTATTGAGGCTATAGGATGGTGTAATATGATCAGTGAAGGGAGGCTATAGGATGATGCAATATGATAGGTGTATGGAGGATATAGGATGATGTAATATGATCAGTGTATTGAGGCTATAGGATTGGTGTAATATGGACAGTGTATGGAGGCTACAGGATGGGCGTAATATGATCCGTGTATGGAGGCTACAGGATGGGCGTAATATGATCCGTGTATGGAGGCTATAGGATGGTATCATATGATCAGTGTATGGAGGCTACAGGATGGGTGTAATATGATCAATGTATGGAGGCTACAGGATGGTGTAATATGATCAGCGTGTGGAGGCTATAGGATTGGTGTAATATGGTCAGTGTATGGAGGTTAGAAGAGGGTTAAATATGATCAGTGAATGGAGACTATAGGATGGGTGTAATATGATCAGTGTCTGGAGCCTATAGGATGGTTTAATATGATAAATTTATGGAGGCTAGAGGATGGTGTAATATGATCAGTGTATGAAGGCTATAGGATGGTGTCATATGATCAGTATATGAAGGTTATAGGATGGTGTAATATGATCAGTGTATGGAGGATACAGGATGGTGTCATATGATCAGTATATGGTCGCTATAGGATGGTGCAATATGATAAGTGTATTGAGTCTATAGGATGGTGTAATATGATCTGTGTCTGGAGGCTACAGTATGGGTGTAATATGACCAGTGTATGGAAGTTATAGGATGGTTTAATATGATCAGTGTATTGAGGCTATAGGATCGTGTAATATGATCAGTGAATAGAGGCTATAGGATGGTGTAATATTATCATTGTATGGAGGCTATAGGATGGTGTGATATGATCAATGCATGGAGGCTACAGGATGGGTGTAATATGATCAATGTATGGAGGCTACAGGATGGTTTAATATGATCAGCGTGTGGAGGCTATAGGATTGGTGTAATATGACCAGTGTATGGAAGTTATAGGATGGTTTAATATGATCAGTGTATTGAGGCTATAGGATCGTGTAATATGATCAGTGAACAGAGGCTGTAGGATGGTGTAATATTATCATTGTATGGAGGCTATAGGATGGTGTAATATGATCAGTGCATGGAGGCTACAGGATGGGTGTAATATGATCAATGTATGGAGGCTACAGGATGGTGTAATATGATCAGCGTGTGGAGGCTATAGGATTGGTGTAATATGGTCAGTGTATGGAGGTTATAAGAGGGTTAAATATGATCAGTGTATTGAGGCTATAGGATGGTGTAATATGATCAGTGAATGGAGGCTATAGGATGGTGTTATATATTCGGTGTATGGAGGCTATAGTATGGTGTAATATGATCAGTGTATGAAGGCTATATTATGGTGTCATATGATCAGTGTATGAAGGATATAGGATGTTGTAATAAGATCAGTGTATGGAGGATAGAGGATGGTGTCATATGATCAGTGTATGGTCGCTATAGGATGGTGCAATATGATAAGTGTATTGAGGCTATAGGATGGTGTAATATGATCAGTGTCTGGAGGCTACAGGATGGGTGTAATATGACCAGTGTATGGAAGTCATAGGATGGTGTAATATGATCAGTGTTTTGAGGCTATTGGATGGTGTAATATGATCAGTGTATAGAGGCTAAAGGATGGGTGTAACATGATCAGTGTACGGAGTCTACAGGATGGGTGTAATATGATCAGTATTTGGAGGCTATAGGATGGTGTCATATGATCCGTGTATGGAGGCTATAGGATGGTGTAATATGATCAGTTTATGGAGGTTACAGGATGGGGTGTAATATGGTAAGTGTATGGAGGTTATAGGATGGTGTTATGTGATCAGTGTATTGAGGCTAAAGGATGGTGTAATATGATCAGTGAATGGAGGCTATAGGATGGTGCAATATGATAGGTGTATGGAGGCTATAGGATGGTGTAATATGATCAGTGTCTGGAGGCTATAGGATGGGTGTAATATGACCAGTGTATGGAAGTTATAGGATGGTGTAATATGATCAGTGATTTGAGGCTATAGGATGGTGTAATATGATCGGTGTATGGAGGCTATAGGATGGTGTAATATGATCAGTGCATGTAGGCTACAGGATGGGTGTAATATGATCAGTGTATGGATGCTATAGGATGGTGTCATATTATTAGTGAATGGAGGCTATAGGATGTTCTAATATGATTAGTATTTGGAGGCTATATGATGGTGTAATATGATCGGTGTATTGAGGCTACAGGATGGGTGTAATATGATCAGTGTCTGGAGGCTACAGGATGTGTGTAATATGATCAGTGTACGGACGTTATAGGATGGTGTACTATGATCAGTTTATTGAGGCTATAGGATCGTGTAATATGATCAGTGAATAGAGGCTCTAGGATGGTGCAATATGATCAGTGTATGGAGGCTATAGGTTGGGTGTAATATGATCAGCGTCTGGATGCTACAGGATGGTGTATTATGATCCGTGTATGGAGGCTATAGGATGGTGTAATATGATCAGTTTATGGAGGCAACTGGATGGGTGTAAAATGGTCAGTGTATGGAGGCGATAGGATGTTTAATATGGTCAGTGTATTGAGGCTATAGGATGGTGTAATATGATCAGTGTATGGAGGCTACAGGATGGGCGTAATATGATCAATGTATGGAGGCTACAGGATGGTGTAATATGATCAGCGTGTGGAGGCTATAGGATTGGTGTAATATGGTCAGTGTATGGAGGTTAGAAGAGGGTTAAATATGATCAGTGAATGGAGACTATAGGATGGGTGTAATATGATCAGTGTCTGGAGCCTATAGGATGGTTTAATATGATAAATTTATGGAGGCTAGAGGATGGTGTAATATGATCAGTGTATGAAGGCTATATGATGGTGTCATATGATCAGTATATGAAGGTTATAGGATGGTGTAATATGATCAGTGTATGGAGGATACAGGATGGTGTCATATGATCAGTATATGGTCGCTATAGGATGGTGCAATATGATAAGTGTATTGAGTCTATAGGATGGTGTCATATGATCAGTGTCTGGAGGCTACAGTATGGGTGTAATATGACCAGTGTATGGAAGTTATAGGATGGTTTAATATGATCAGTGTATTGAGGCTATAGGATCGTGTAATATGATCAGTGAATAGAGGCTATAGGATGGTGTAATATTATCATTGTATGGAGGCTATAGGATGGTGTAATATGATCAATGCATGGAGGCTACAGGATGGGTGTAATATGATCAATGTATGGAGGCTACAGGATGGTTTAATATGATCAGCGTGTGGAGGCTATAGGATTGGTGTAATATGACCAGTGTATGGAAGTTATAGGATGGTTTAATATGATCAGTGTATTGAGGCTATAGGATCGTGTGATATGATCAGTGAATAGAGGCTGTAGGATGGTGTAATATTATCATTGTATGGAGGCTATAGGATGGTGTAATATGATCAGTGCATGGAGGCTACAGGATGGGTGTAATATGATCAATGTATGGAGGCTACAGGATGGTGTAATATGATCAGCGTGTGGAGGCTATAGGATTGGTGTAATATGGTCAGTGTATGGAGGTTATAAGAGGGTTAAATATGATCAGTGTATTGAGGCTATAGGATGGTGTAATATGATCAGTGAATGGAGGCTATAGGATGGTGTTATATATTCGGTGTATGGAGGCTATAGTATGGTGTAATATGATCAGTGTATGAAGGCTATATTATGGTGTCATATGATCAGTGTCTGGAGGCTACAGGATGGGTGTAATATGACCAGTGTATGGAAGTCATAGGATGGTGTAATTTGATCAGTGTTTTGAGGCTATTGGATGGTGTAATATGATCAGTGTATAGAGGCTAAAGGATGGGTGTAACATGATCAGTGTACGGAGTCTACAGGATGGGTGTAATATGATCAGTATTTGGAGGCTATAGGATGGTGTCATATGATCCGTGTATGGAGGCTGTAGGATGGTGTAATATGATCAGTTTATGGAGGTTACAGGATGGGGTGTAATATGGTAAGTGTATGGAGGTTATAGGATGGTGTAATGTGATCAGTGTATTGAGGCTAAAGGATGATGTAATATGATCAGTGAATGGAGGCTATAAGATGGTGCAATATGATAGGTGTATGGAGGATATAGGATGGTGTAATATGATCAGTGTATGGAGGATACAGGATGGTGTCATATGATCAGTGTATGGTCGCTATATGATGGTGCAATATGATAAGTGTATTGAGGCTATAGGATGGTGTAATATGATCAGTGTCTGGAAGTTATAGGATGGTGTAATTTGATCAGTGTTTTGAGGCTATAGGATGGTGTAATATGATCGGTGTATGGAGGCTATAGGATGGTGTAATATGATCAGTGCATGTAGGCTACAGGATGGGTGTAATATGATCAGTGTATGGATGCTATAGGATGGTGTCATATTATTAGTGAATGGAGGCTATAGGATGTTCTAATATGATTAGTATTTGGAGTCTATAGGATGGTGTAATATGATCAGTGTATTGAGGCTACAGGATGGGTGTAATATGATCAGTGTCTGGAGGCTACAGGATGTGTGTAATATGATCAGTGTACGGAGGCTACAGGATGGGTGTAATACGATCAGTGTATGGAAGTTATAGGATGGTGTAATATGATCAGTGTATTGAGGCTATAGGATCGTGTAATATGATCAGTGAATAGAGGCTCTAGGATGGTGCAATATGATCAGTGTATGGAGGCTATAGGTTGGGTGTAATATGATCAGCGTCTGGATGCTACAGGATGGTGTATTATGATCAGTGTATGTAGGCTATAGGTTGGGTGTAATATGATCAATATATCGAGGCGACAGGATGGTGTCATGTAATCCGTGTATGGAGGCTATAGGATGGTGTAATATGATCAGTTTATGGAGGCTACAGGATGGGTGTAAAATGGTCAGTGTATGGAGGCTATAGGATGGTGCAATATGATAGGTGTATGGATGATATAGGATGATGTAATATGGTCAGTGTATGGAGGTTAGAAGAGGGTTAAATATGATCAGTGCGTGGAGGTTATAGGATGGTGTAATATGATCAGTGAATGGAGGCTATAGGATGGGTGTAATATGATCGGTGTATGGAGGCTATAGGATGTTGTAATATGATCAATGTATGGAGGCTACAGGATGGGTGTAATATGATCAGTGTGTGGAGGCTATAGGATGGTGTAATATGATCAGTGTATTGAGGCTATAAGATGGTGTAATATGATCAGTGAATGGAGACTATAGGATGGGTGTAATATGATCAGTGTCTGGAGGCTGTAGGATGGTTTAATATGATAAATTTATGGAGGCTACAGGATGGTGTAATATGATCAGTGTATGAAGGCTATAGGATTGGTGTAATATGGTCAGTGTATGGAGGTTATAAGAAGGTTAAATATGATCAGTGTATTGAGGCTATAAGATGGTGTAATATGATCAATGAATGGAGACTATAGGATGGGTTGTAATATGATCAGTGTCTGGAGGCTGTAAGATGGTTTAATATGATAAATTTATGGAGGCTACAGGATGGTGTAATATGATCAGTGTCTGGAGGCTACAGTATGGGTGTAATATGACCAGTGTATGGAAGTTATAGGATAGTGTAATATGATCAGTGAATAGAGGCTAAAGGATGGTGTAATATCATCGGTTAATGGAGGCTATAGGATGGTGTAATATGATCAGTGCATGGAGGCTACAGGATGGGTGTAATATGATCAGTGTACGGAGTCTACAGGATGGGTGTAATATGATCACTGTATGGAGGCTACAGGATGGTGTCATATGATCAGTGTATGGAGGCTACAGCATGGGTGTAATATGATCAATGTATGGAGGCAACAGGATGGTGTAATATGATCAGCGTGTGGAGGCTATAGGATTGGTGTAATATGGTCAGTGTATGGAGGTTATAAGAGGGTTAAATATGATCAGTGTATTGAGGCTATAGGATGGTGTAATATGATCAGTGAATGGAGGCTATAGGATGGTGCAATATGATAGGTGTATGGAGGATATAGGATGATGTAATATGATCAGTGTATTGAGGCTATAGGATTGGTGTAATATGGACAGTGTATGGAGGCTACAGGATGGGCGTAATATGATCCGTGTATGGAGGCTACAGGATGGGCGTAATATGATCCGTGTATGGAGGCTATAGGATGGTATCATATGATCAGTGTATGGAGGCTACAGGATGGGTGTAATATGATCAATGTATGGAGGCTACAGGATGGTGTAATATGATCAGCGTGTGGATGCTATAGGATTGGTGTAATATGGTCAGTGTATGGAGGTTAGAAGAGGGTTAAATATGATCAGTGCGTGGAGGTTATAGGATGGTGTAATATGATCAGTGAATGGAGGCTATAGGATGGGTGTAATATGATCGGTGTATGGAGGCTATAGGATGTTGTAATATGATCAATGTATGGAGGCTACAGGATGGGTGTAATATGATCAGTGTGTGGAGGTTATAGGATGGTGTAATATGATCAGTGTATTGAGGCTATAAGATGGTGTAATATGATCAGTGAATGGAGACTATAGGATGGGTGTAATATGATTAGTGTCTGGAGGCTGTAAGATGGTTTAATATGATAAATTTATGGAGGCTACAGGATGGTGTAATATGATCAGTGTCTGGAGGCTACAGTATGGGTGTAATATGATCAATGTATGGAGGCTACAGGATGGTGTAATATGATCAGCGTTCTGGATGCTATAGGATTCGTGTAATATGATCAGTGTACGGAGTCTACAGGATGGGTGTAATATGATCACTGTATGGAGGCTACAGGATGGTGTCATATGATCAGTGTATGGAGGCTACAGCATGGGTGTAATATGATCAATGTATGGAGGCAACAGGATGGTATAATATGATCAGCGTGTGGAGGCTATAGGATTGGTGTAATATGGTCAGTGTATGGAGGTTATAAGAGGGTTAAATATGATCAGTGTATTGAGGCTATAGGATGGTATCATATGATCAGTGAATGGAGGCTATAGGATGGTACAATATGATAGGTGTATGGAGGATATAGGATGATGTAATATGATCAGTGTATTGAGGCTATAGGATTGGTGTAATATGGACAGTGTATGGAGGCTACAGGATGGGCGTAATATGATCCGTGTATGGAGGCTACAGGATGGGCGTAATATGATCCGTGTATGGAGGCTATAGGATGGAATCATATGATCAGTGTATGGAGGCTACAGGATGGGTGTAATATGATCAATGTATGGAGGCTACAGGATGGTGTAATATGATCAGCGTGTGGATGCTCTAGGATTGGTGTGATATGGTCAGTGTATGTAGGTTAGAAGAGGGTTAAATATGATCAGTGCGTGGAGGTTATAGGATGGTGTAATATGATCAGTGAATGGAGTCTATAGGATGGGTGTAATATGATCGGTGTATGGAGGCTATAGGATGTTGTAATATGATCACTGTATGGAGGCTACAGGATGGGTGTAATATGATCAGTGTGTGGAGGTTATAGGATGGTGTAATATGATCAGTGTATTGAGGCTATAGGATGGTGTAATATGATCAGTGAATGGAGGCTATAGGATGGGTGTAATATGATCAGTGTCTGGAGGCTGTAAGATGGTTTAATATGATAAATTTATGGAGGCTACAGGATGGTGTAATATGATCAGTGTCTGGAGGCTACAGTATGGGTGTAATATGATCAATGTATGGAGGCTACAGGATGGTGTAATATGATCAGCGTGTGGATGCTATAGGATTGGTGTAATATGATCAGTGTACGGAGTCTACAGGATGGGTGTAATATGATCACTGTATGGAGGCTACAGGATGGTGTCATATGATCAGTGTATGGAGGCTACAGGATGGGTGTAATATGATCAATGTATGGAGGCAACAGGATGGTGTAATATGATCAGCGTGTGGAGGCTATAGGATTGGTGTAATATGGTCAGTGTATGGAGGTTATAAGAGGGTTAAATATGATCAGTGTATTGAGGCTATAGGATGGTGTAATATGATCAGTGAATGGAGGCTATAGGATGGTGCAATATGATAGGTGCATGGATGATATAGGATGATGTAATATGATCAGTGTCTGGAGGCTACATGATGGGTGTAAAATGGTCAGTGTATGGAGGTGTTAGGATGTTTAATATGGTCAGTGTATTGAGGCTATAGGATGGTGTAATATGATCAGTGAATGGAGGCTATAGGATGGTGCAATATGATAGGTGTATGGATGATATAGGATGATGTAATATGATCAGTGTATGGAGGCTACAGGATGGGCGTAATATGATCCGTGTATGGAGGCTATAGGATGGTATCATATGATCAGTGTATGGAGGCTACAGGATGGGTGTAATATGATCAGTGTGTGGAGGTTATAGGATGGTGTAATATGATCAGTGTATTGAGGCTATAAGATGGTGTAATATGATCAGTGAATGGAGACTATAGGATGGGTGTAATATGATCAGTGTCTGGAGGCTGTAAGATGGTTTAATATGATAAATTTATGGAGGCTACAGGATGGTGTAATATGACCAGTGTATGGAAGTTATAGGATAGTGTAATATGATCAGTGTATTGAGGCTATAAGATCGTGTAATATGATCAGTGAATAGAGGCTAAAGGATGGTGTAATATTATCGGTTAATGGAGGCTATAGGATGGTGTAATATGATCAGTGCATGGAGGCTACAGGATGGGTGTAATATGATCAGTGTACGGAGTCTACAGGATGGGTGTAATATGATCACTGTATGGAGGCTACAGGATGGTGTCATATGATCAGTGTATGGAGGCTACAGCATGGGTGTAATATGATCAATGTATGGAGGCAACAGGATGGTGTAATATGATCAGCGTGTGGAGGCTATAGGATTGGTGTAATATGGTCAGTGTATGGAGGTTATAAGAGGGTTAAATATGATCAGTGTATTGAGGCTATAGGATGGTGTAATATGATCAGTGAATGGAGGCTATAGGATGGTGCAATATGATAGGTGTATGGAGGATATAGGATGATGTAATATGATCAGTGTATTGAGGCTATAGGATTGGTGTAATATGGACAGTGTCTGGAGGTTATAAGAGTGTTAAATATGATCAGTGTATTGAGGCTATAGGATAGTGTAATATGATCAGTGAATGGAGGCTATAGGATTGGTGTAATATGGACAGTGTATGGAGGTTATAAGAGGGTTAAATATGATCAGTGTATTGAGGCTATAGGATGGTGTAATATGATCAGTGAATGGAGGCTATAGGATGGTGTCATATGATCGGTGTATGGAGGCTATAGTATGGTGTAATATGATCAGTGTATGGTCGCTATAGGATGGTGCAATATGATAAGTGTATTGAGTCTATAGGATGGTGTAATATGATCAGTGTCTGGAGGCTACAGGATGGGTGTAAAATGGTCAGTGTATGGAGGTGTTAGGATGTTTAATATGGTCAGTGTATTGAGGCTATAGGATGGTGTAATATGATCAGTGAATGGAGGCTATAGGATGGTGCAATATGATAGGTGTATGGATGATATAGGATGATGTAATATGATCAGTGTATGGAGGCTATAGGATGGTATCATATGATCAGTGTATGGAGGCCATAGGATGTTGTAATATGATCAATGTATGGAGGCTACAGGATGGGTGTAATATGATCAGTGTGTGGAGGTTATAGGATGGTGTAATATGATCAGTGTATTGAGGCTATAAGATGGTGTAATATGATCAGTGAATGGAGACTATAGGATGGGTGTAATATGATCAGTGTCTGGAGGCTGTAGGATGGTTTAATATGATAAATTTATGGAGGCTACAGGATGGTGTAATATGATCAGTGTATTGTCGCTATAGGATGGTGCAATATGATAAGTGTATTGAGGCTATAGGATGGTGTCATATGATCAGTGTGTGGAGGCTACAGGATGGGTGTAATATGATCAATGTATGGAGGCAACAGGATGGTGTAATATGATCAGCGTGTGGAGGCTATAGTATTGGTGTAATATGGTCAGTGTATGGAGGTTATAAGAGGGTTAAATATGATCAGTGTATTGAGGCTATAGGATGGTGTAATATGATCACTGAATGGAGGCTATAAAATGGTGCAATATGATAGGTGTATGGAGGATATAGGATGATGTAATATGATCAGTGCATTGAGGCTATAGGATTGGTGTAATATGGACAGTGTATGGAGGTTATAAGAGGGTTAAATATGATCAGTGTATTGAGGCTATAGGATGGTGTAATATGATCAGTGAATGGAGGCTATAGGATTGGTGTAATATGGACAGTGTATGGAGGTTATAAGAGGGTTAAATATGATCAGTGTATTGAGGCTATAGGATGGTGTCATATGATCGGTATATGGAGGCTATAGTATGGTGTAATATGATCAGTGTATGGTCGCTATAGGATGGTGCAATATGATAAGTGTATTGAGTCTATAGGATGGTGTAATATGATCAGTGTCTGGAGGCTACAGGATGGGTGTAATATGACCAGTGTATGGAAGTCATAGTATGGTGTAATATGATCAGTGTTTTGAGGCTATAGGATGGTGTCATATGATCCGTGTATGGAGGCTGTAGGATGGTGTAATATGATCAGTTTATGGAGTTTACAGGATGGGGTGTAATATGGTAAGTGTATGGAGGTTATAGGATGGTGTAATGTGATCAGTGTATTGAGGCTACAGGATGGGTGTAATATGATCAGTGTCTGGAGGCTACAGGATGGGTGTAATATGATCAGTGAATGGAGGCTATAGGATGGTGTAATATGATCAGTGCATGTAGGCTACAGGATGGGTGTAATATGATCAGTGTATGGATGCTATAGGATGGTGTCATATTATTAGTGAATGGAGGCTATAGGATGTTCTAATATGATTAGTATTTGGAGGCTATAGGATGGTGTAATATGATCAGTGTATTGAGGCTACAGGATGGGTGTAATATGATCAGTGTCTGGAGGCTACAGGATGGGTGTAATATGACCAGTGTATGGAAGTTATAGGATTGTGTAATTTGATCAGTGTTTTGAGGCTATAGGATGGTGTAATATGATCGGTGTATGGAGGCTATAGGATGGTGTAATATGATCAGTGCATGTAGGCTACAGGATGGGTGTAATATGATCAGTGTACGGAGGCTACAGGATGGGTGTAATACGATCAGTGTATGGAAGTTATAGGATGGTGTAATATGATCATTGTATTGAGGCTATAGGATCGTGTAATATGATCAGTGAATAGAGGCTATAGGATGGGTGTAATATGATCGGTGTATGGAGGCTATAGGATGGTGTCATATGATCAGTGTATGGAGGCTACAGCATGGGTGTAATATGATCAATGTATGGAGGCAACAGGATGGTGTAATATGATCAGCGTGTGGAGGCTATAGGATTGGTGTAATATGGTCAGTGTATGGAGGTTATAAGAGGGTTAAATATGATCAGTGTATTGAGGCTATAGGATGGTGTAATATGATCAGTGAATGGAGGCTATAGGATGGTGCAATATGATAGGTGTATAGAGGATATAGGATGATGTAATATGATCAGTGTATTGAGGCTATAGGATGGGCGTAATATGATCTGTGTACGGAGGCTATAGGATGGTATAATATGATCAGTGTCTGGAGGCTACAGGATGGGTGTAATACGATCAGTGCATTGAAGTTATAGGATGGTGTAATATGATCAGTGTATTGAAGCTATAGGATCGTGTAATATGATCAGAGAATGGAGGCTATAGGATGGCGCAAAATGATAGGTGTATGGATGATATAGGATGATGTAATATGATCAGTGTATTGAGGCTACAGGATGGGCGTAATATGATCTGTGTATGGAGGCTATAGGATGGTATCTTATGATCAGTGTATGGAGGCTACAGGATGGGTGTAATACGATCAGTGTATGGAAGTTATAGGATGGTGTAATATGATCATTGTATTGAGGCTATAGGATCGTGTAATATGATAAGTGAATAGAGGCTATAGGATGGGTGTAATATGATCGGTGTATGGAGGCTATAGGATTGGTGTAATATGGTCAGTGTATGGAGGTTATAATAGGGTTAAATATGATCAGTGTATTGAGGCTATAGGATGGTGTAATATGATCAGTGAATGGAGGCTATAGGATGGTGCAATATGATAGGTGCATGGAGGATATAGGATGATGTAATATGATCAGTGTATTGAGGCTATAGGATGGGTGTAAAATGGTCAGTGTATGGAGGTGTTAGGATGTTTAATATGGTCAGTGTATTGAGGCTATAGGATGGTGTAATATGATCAGTGAATGGAGGCTATAGGATGGTGCAATATGATAGGTGTATGGATGATATAGGATGATGTAATATGATCAGTGTATGGAGGCTACAGGATGGGCGTAATATGATCCGTGTATGGAGGCTATAGGATGGTATCATATGATCAGTGTATGGAGGCTACAGGATGGGTGTAATATGATCAGTGTGTGGAGGTTATAGGATGGTGTAATATGATCAGTGTATTGAGGCTATAAGATGGTGTAATATGATCAGTGAATGGAGACTATAGGATGGGTGTAATATGATCAGTGTCTGGAGGCTGTAAGATGGTTTAATATGATAAATTTATGGAGGCTACAGGATGGTGTAATATGACCAGTGTATGGAAGTTATAGGATAGTGTAATATGATCAGTGTATTGAGGCTATAAGATCGTGTAATATGATCAGTGAATAGAGGCTAAAGGATGGTGTAATATTATCGGTTAATGGAGGCTATAGGATGGTGTAATATGATCAGTGCATGGAGGCTACAGGATGGGTGTAATATGATCAGTGTACGGAGTCTACAGGATGGGTGTAATATGATCACTGTATGGAGGCTACAGGATGGTGTCATATGATCAGTGTATGGAGGCTACAGCATGGGTGTAATATGATCAATGTATGGAGGCAACAGGATGGTGTAATATGATCAGCGTGTGGAGGCTATAGGATTGGTGTAATATGGTCAGTGTATGGAGGTTATAAGAGGGTTAAATATGATCAGTGTATTGAGGCTATAGGATGGTGTAATATGATCAGTGAATGGAGGCTATAGGATGGTGCAATATGATAGGTGTATGGAGGATATAGGATGATGTAATATGATCAGTGTATTGAGGCTATAGGATTGGTGTAATATGGACAGTGTATGGAGGTTATAAGAGTGTTAAATATGATCAGTGTATTGAGGCTATAGGATGGTGTAATATGATCAGTGAATGGAGGCTATAGGATTGGTGTAATATGGACAGTGTATGGAGGTTATAAGAGGGTTAAATATGATCAGTGTATTGAGGCTATAGGATGGTGTAATATGATCAGTGAATGGAGGCTATAGGATGGTGTCATATGATCGGTGTATGGAGGCTATAGTATGGTGTAATATGATCAGTGTATGGTCGCTATAGGATGGTGCAATATGATAAGTGTATTGAGTCTATAGGATGGTGTAATATGATCAGTGTCTGGAGGCTACAGGATGGGTGTAAAATGGTCAGTGTATGGAGGTGTTAGGATGTTTAATATGGTCAGTGTATTGAGGCTATAGGATGGTGTAATATGATCAGTGAATGGAGGCTATAGGATGGTGCAATATGATAGGTGTATGGATGATATAGGATGGTGTCATATGATCCGTGTATGGAGGCTATAGGATGGTATCATATGATCAGTGTATGGAGGCTACAGGATGGGTGTAATATGATCAATGTATGGAGGCTACAGGATGGGTGTAATATGATCAGTGTGTGGAGGTTATAGGATGGTGTAATATGATCAGTGTATTGAGGCTATAAGATGGTGTAATATGATCAGTGAATGGAGACTATAGGATGGGTGTAATATGATCAGTGTCTGAAGGCTGTAGGATGGTTTAATATGATAAATTTATGGAGGCTACAGGATGGTGTAATATGATCAGTGTATTGTCGCTATAGGATGGTGCAATATGATAAGTGTATTGAGGCTATAGGATGGTGTCATATGATCAGTGTGTGGAGGCTACAGGATGGGTGTAATATGATCAATGTATGGAGGCAACAGGATGGTGTAATATGATCAGCGTGTGGAGGCTATAGTATTGGTGTAATATGGTCAGTGTATGGAGGTTATAAGAGGGTTAAATATGATCAGTGTATTGAGGCTATAGGATGGTGTAATATGATCACTGAATGGAGGCTATAAAATGGTGCAATATGATAGGTGTATGGAGGATATAGGATGATGTAATATGATCAGTGCATTGAGGCTATAGGATTGGTGTAATATGGACAGTGTATGGAGGTTATAAGAGGGTTAAATATGATCAGTGTATTGAGGCTATAGGATGGTGTAATATGATCAGTGAATGGAGGCTATAGGATTGGTGTAATATGGACAGTGTATGGAGGTTATAAGAGGGTTAAATATGATCAGTGTATTGAGGCTATAGGATGGTGTCATTCGATCGGTATATGGAGGCTATAGTATGGTGTAATATGATCAGTGTATGGTCGCTATAGGATGGTGCAATATGATAAGTGTATTGATTCTTTAGGATGGTGTAATATGATCAGTGTCTGGAGGCTACAGGATTGGTGTAATATGATCAATGTATGGAGGCAACAGGATGGTGTAATATGATCAGCGTGTGGAGGCTATAGGATTGGTGTAATATGGTCAGTGTATGGAGGTTATAAGAGGGTTAAATATGATCAGTGTATTGAGGCTATAGGATGGTGTAATATGATCAGTGAATGGAGGCTATAGGATGGTGCAATATGATAGGTGTATAGAGGATATAGGATGATGTAATATGATCAGTGTATTGAGGCTATAGGATGGGCGTAATATGATCTGTGTATGGAGGCTATAGGATGGTATCTTATGATCAGTATATGGAGGCTACAGGATGGGTGTAATATGATCAGTGTGTGGAGGTTATAGGATGGTGTAATATGATCAGTGTATTGAGGCTATAAGATGGTGTAATATGATCAGTGAATGGAGGCTATAGGATGGTGCAATATGATAGGTGTATGGATGATATAGGATGATGTAATATGATCAGTGTATTGAGGCTACAGGATGGGCGTAATATGATCTGTGTATGGAGGCTATAGGATGGTATCTTATGATCAGTGTATGGAGGCTACAGGATGGGTGTAATACGATCAGTGTATGGAAGTTATAGGATGGTGTAATATGATCATTGTATTGAGGCTATAGGATCGTGTAATATGATCAGTGAATAGAGGCTATAGGATGGGTGTAATATGATCGGTGTATGGAGGCTATAGGATGTTGTAATATGATCAATGTATGGAGGCTACAGGATGGGTGTAATATGATCAGTGTGTGGAGGTTATAGGATGGTGTAATATGATCAGTGTATTGAGGCTATAAGATGGTGTAATATGATCAGTGAATGGAGACTATAGGATGGGTGTAATATGATCAGTGTCTGGAGGCTGTAAGATGGTTTAATATGATAAATTTATGGAGGCTACAGGATGGTGTAATATGATCAGTGTCTGGAGGCTACAGTATGGGTGTAATATGATCAATGTATGGAGGCTACAGGATGGTGTAATATGATCAGCGTGTGGATGCTATAGGTTTGGTGTAATATGATCAGTGTACGGAGTCTACAGGATGGCTGTAATATGATCACTGTATGGAGGCTACAGGATGGTGTCATATGATCAGTGTATGGAGGCTACAGCATGGGTGTAATATGATCAATGTATGGAGGCAACAGGATGGTGTAATATGATCAGCGTGTGGAGGCTATAGGATTGGTGTAATATGGTCAGTGTATGGAGGTTATAAGAGGGTTAAATATGATCAGTGTATTGAGGCTATAGGATGGTGTAATATGATCAGTGAATGGAGGCTATAGGATGGTGCAATATGATAGGTTTATAGAGGATAAAGGATGATGTAATATGATCAGTGTATTGAGGCTATAGGATGGGTGTAAAATGGTCAGTGTATGGAGGTGTTAGGATGTTTAATATGGTCAGTGTATTGAGGCTATAGGATGGGCGTAATATGATCTGTGTATGGAGGCTATAGGATGGTATCTTATGATCAGTATATGGAGGCTACAGGATGGGTGTAATATGATCAGTGTGTGGAGGTTATAGGATGGTGTAATATGATCAGTGTATTGAGGCTATAAGATGGTGTAATATGATCAGTGAATGGAGGCTATAGGATGGTGTAATATGATCAGTGTATTGAGGCTATAAGATGGTGTAATATAATCAGTGAATGGAGACTATAGGATGGGTGTAATATGATCAGTGTCTGGAGGCTGTAAGATGGTTTAATATGATAAATTTATGGAGGCTACAGGATGATGTAATATGATCAGTGTCTGGAGGCTACAGTATGGGTGTAATATGACCAGTGTATGGAAGTTATAGGATAGTGTAATATGATCAGTGTATTGAGGCTATAAGATCGTGTAATATTATCAGTGAATAGAGGCTAAAGGATGGTGTAATATTATCGGTTAATGGAGGCTATAGGATGGTGTAATATGATCAGTGCATGTAGGCTACAGGATGGGTGTAATATGATCAGTGTACGGAGTCTACAGGATGGGTGTAATATGATCACTGTATGGAGGCTACAGGATGGTGTCATTTGATCAGTGTATGGAGGCTATAGGATTGGTGTAATATGGACAGTGTATGGAGGTTATCAGAGTGTTAAATATGATCAGTGTATTGAGGCTATAGGATGGTGTAATATGATCAGTGAATGGAGGCTATAGGATTGGTGTAATATGGACAGTGTATGGAGGTTATAAGAGGGTTAAATATGATCAGTGTATTGAGGCTATAGGATGGTGTAATATGATCAGTGAATGGAGGCTATAGGATGGTGTCATATGATCGGTGTATGGAGGCTATAGTATGGTGTAATATGATCAGTGTATGGTCGCTATAGGATGGTGCAATATGATAAGTGTATTGAGTCTATAGGATGGTGTAATATGATCAGTGTCTGGAGGCTACAGGATGGGTGTAAAATGGTCAGTGTATGGAGGTGTTAGGATGTTTAATATGGTCAGTGTATTGAGGCTATAGTATGGCGTAATATGATCAGTGAATGGAGGCTATAGGATGGTGCAATATGATAGGTGTATGGATGATATAGGATGGTGTCATATGATCCGTGTATGGAGGCTATAGGATGGTATCATATGATCAGTGTATGGAGGCTACAGGATGGGTGTAATATCATCAAGGTATGGAGGCTACAGGATGGTGTAATATGATCAGCGTGTGGATGCTATAGGATTGGTGTAATATGGTCAGTGTATGGAGGTTAGAAGAGGGTTAAATATGATCAGTGCGTGGAGGTTATAGGATGGTGTAATATGATCAGTGAATGGAGGCTATAGGATGTTGTAATATGATCAATGTATGGAGGCTACAGGATGGGTGTAATATGATCAGTGTGTGGAGGTTATAGGATGGTGTAATATGATCAGTGTATTGAGGCTATAAGATGGTGTAATATGATCAGTGAATGGAGACTATAGGATGGGTGTAATATGATCAGTGTCTGGAGGCTGTAGGATGGTTTAATATGATAAATTTATGGAGGCTACAGGATGGTGTAATATGATCAGTGTATGAAGGCTATAGGATGGTGTCATATGATCAGTGTATGAGGGCTATAGGATGGTGTAATATGATCAGTGTATTGTCGCTATAGGATGGTGCAATATGATAAGTGTATTGAGGCTATAGGATGGTGTCATATGATCAGTGTGTGGAGGCTACAGGATGGGTGTAATATGATCAATGTATGGAGGCAACAGGATGGTGTAATATGATCAGCGTGTGGAGACTATAGGATTGGTGTAATATGGTCAGTGTGTGGAGGTTATAAGAGGGTTAAATATGATCAGTGTATTGAGGCTATAGGATGGTGTAATATGATCAGTGAATGGAGGCTATAAAATGGTGCAATATGATAGGTGTATGGAGGATATAGGATGATGTAATATGATCAGTGCATTGAGGCTATAGGACGGTGTAATATGGACAGTGTATGGAGGTTATAAGAGGGTTAAATATGATCAGTGTATTGAGGCTATAGGATGGTGTAATATGATCAGTGAATGGAGGCTATAGGATTGGTGTAATATGGACAGTGTATGGAGGTTATAAGAGGGTTAAATATGATCAGTGTATTGAGGCTATAGGATGGTGTCATTCGATCGGTATATGGAGGCTATAGTATGGTGTAATATGATCAGTGTATGGTCGCTATAGGATGGTGCAATATGATAAGTGTATTGATTCTTTAGGATGGTGTAATATGATCAATGTATTGAGGCTACAGGATGGGTGTAATATGATCAGTGTCTGGAGGCTACAGGATGGGTGTAATATGACCAGTGTATGGAAGTTATAGGATGGTGTAATTTGATCAGTGTTTTGAGGCTATAGGATGGTGTAATATGATCGGTGTATGGAGGCTATAGGATGGTGTAATATGATCAGTGCATGTAGGCTACAGGATGTGTGTAATATGATCAGTGTACGGAGGCTACAGGATGGGTGTAATACGATCAGTGTATGGAAGTTATAGGATGGTGTAATATGATCATTGTATTGAGGCTATAGGATCGTGTAATATGATCAGTGAATAGAGGCTATAGGATGGGTGTAATATGATCGGTGTATGGAGGCTATAGGATGTTGTAATATGATCAATGTATGGAGGCTACAGGATGGGTGTAATATGATCAGTGTGTGGAGGTTATAGAATGGTGTAATATGATCAGTGTATTGAGGCTGTAAGATGGTGTAATATGATCAGTGAATGGAGACTATAGGATGGGTGTAATATGATCAGTGTCTGGAGGCTGTAAGATGGTTTAATATGATAAATTTATGGAGGCTACAGGATGGTGTAATATGATCAGTGTCTGGAGGCTACAGTATGGGTGTAATATGATCAATGTATGGAGGCTACAGGATGGTGTAATATGATCAGCGTGTGGATGCTATAGGTTTGGTGTAATATGATCAGTGTACGGAGTCTACAGGATGGCTGTAATATGATCACTGTATGGAGGCAACAGGATGGTGTAATATGATCAGCGTGTGGAGGCTATAGGATTGGTGTAATATGGTCAGTGTATGGAGGTTATAAGAGGGTTAAATATGATCAGTGTATTGAGGCTATAGGATGGTGTAATATGATCAGTGAATGGAGGCTATAGGATGGTGCAATATGATAGGTGTATAGAGGATATAGGATGATGTAATATGATCAGTGTATTGAGGCTATAGGATGGGTGTAAAATGGTCAGTGTATGGAGGTGTTAGGATGTTTAATATGGTCAGTGTATTGAGGCTATAGGATGGGCGTAATATGATCTGTGTATGGAGGCTATAGGATGGTATCTTATGATCAGTATATGGAGGCTACAGGATGGGTGTAATATGATCAGTGTATGGAGGCTACAGCATGGGTGTAATATGATCAATGTATGGAGGCAACAGGATGGTGTAATATGATCAGCGTGTGGAGGCTATAGGATTGGTGTAATATGGTCAGTGTATGGAGGTTATAAGAGGGTTAAATATGATCAGTGTATTGAGGCTATAGGATGGTGTAATATGATCAGTGAATGGAGGCTATAGGATGGTGCAATATGATAGGTGTATAGAGGATATAGGATGATGTAATATGATCAGTGTATTGAGGCTATAGGATGGGTGTAAAATGGTCAGTGTATGGAGGTGTTAGGATGTTTAATATGGTCAGTGTATTGAGGCTATAGGATGGGCGTAATATGATCTGTGTATGGAGGCTATAGGATGGTATCTTATGATCAGTATATGGAGGCTACAGGATGGGTGTAATATGATCAGTGTGTGGAGGTTATAGGATGGTGTAATATGATCAGTGTATTGAGGCTATAAGATGGTGTAATATGATCAGTGAATGGAGGCTATAGGATGGTGCCATATGATAGGTGTATGGATGATATAGGATGATGTAATATGATCAGTGTATTGAGGCTACAGGATGGGCGTAATATGATCTGTGTATGGAGGCTATAGGATGGTATCTTATGATCAGTGTATGGAGGCTACAGGATGGGTGTAATATGATCAGTGTGTGGAGGTTATAGGATGGTGTAATATGATCAGTGTATTGAGGCTATAAGATGGTGTAATATAATCAGTGAATGGAGACTATAGGATGGGTGTAATATGATCAGTGTCTGGAGGCTGTAAGATGGTTTAATATGATAAATTTATGGAGGCTACAGGATGATGTAATATGATCAGTGTCTGGAGGCTACAGTATGGGTGTAATATGACCAGTGTATGGAAGTTATAGGATAGTGTAATATGATCAGTGTATTGAGGCTATAAGATCGTGTAATATGATCAGTGAATAGAGGCTAAAGGATGGTGTAATATTATCGGTTAATGGAGGCTATAGGATGGTGTAATATGATCAGTGCATGTAGGCTACAGGATGGGTGTAATATGATCAGTGTACGGAGTCTACAGGATGGGTGTAATATGATCACTGTATGGAGGCTACAGGATGGTGTCATTTGATCAGTGTATGGAGGCTATAGGATTGGTGTAATATGGACAGTGTATGGAGGTTATAAGAGTGTTAAATATGATCAGTGTATTGAGGCTATAGGATGGTGTAATATGATCAGTGAATGGAGGCTATAGGATTGGTGTAATATGGACAGTGTATGGAGGTTATAAGAGGGTTAAATATGATCAGTGTATTGAGGCTATAGGATGGTGTAATATGATCAGTGAATGGAGGCTATAGGATGGTGTCATATGATCGGTGTATGGAGGCTATAGTATGGTGTAATATGATCAGTGTATGGTCGCTATAGGATGGTACAATATTATAAGTGTATTGAGTCTATAGGATGGTGTAATATGATCAGTGAATGGAGGCTATAGGATGGTGCAATATGATAGGTGTATGGATGATATAGGATGGTGTCATATGATCCGTGTATGGAGGCTATAGGATGGTATCATATGATCAGTGTATGGAGGCTACAGGATGGGTGTAATATGATCAATGTATGGAGGCTACAGGATGGTGTAATATGATCAGCGTGTGGATGCTATAGGATTGGTGTAATATGGTCAGTGTATGGAGGTTAGAAGAGGGTTAAATATGATCAGTGCGTGGAGGTAATATGATGGTGTAATATGATCAGTGAATGGAGGCTATAGGATGGGTGTAATATGATCAATGTATGGAGGCTACAGGATGGGTGTAATATGATCAGTGTGTGGAGGTTATAGGATGGTGTAATATGATCAGTGTATTGAGGCTATAAGATGGTGTAATATGATCAGTGAATGGAGACTATAGGATGGGTGTAATATGATCAGTGTCTGGAGGCTGTAGGATGGTTTAATATGATAAATTTATGGAGGCTACAGGATGGTGTAATATGATCAGTGTATGAAGGCTATAGGATGGTGTCATATGATCAGTGTATGAGGGCTATAGGATGGTGTAATATGATCAGTGTATTGTCGCTATAGGATGGTGCAATATGATAAGTGTATTGAGGCTATAGGATGGTGTCATATGATCAGTGTGTGGAGGCTACAGGATGGGTGTAATATGATCAATGTATGGAGGCAACAGGATGGTGTAATATGATCAGCGTGTGGAGACTATAGGATTGGTGTAATATGGTCAGTGTATGGAGGTTATAAGAGGGTTAAATATGATCAGTGTATTGAGGCTATAGGATGGTGTAATATGATCAGTGAATGGAGGCTATAAAATGGTGCAATATGATAGGTGTATGGAGGATATAGGATGATGTAATATGATCAGTGCATTGAGGCTATAGGACGGTGTAATATGGACAGTGTATGGAGGTTATAAGAGGGTTAAATATGATCAGTGTATTGAGGCTATAGGATGGTGTAATATGATCAGTGTGTTGAGGCTATAGGATGGTGTAATATGATCAGTGAATTGAGACTATAGGATGGGTGTAATATGATCAGTGTCTGGAGGCTGTAAGATGGTTTATTATGATAAATTTATGGAGGCTACAGGATGGTGTAATATGATCAGTGTCTGGAGGCTACAGTATGGGTGTAATATGATCAATGTATGGAGGCTACAGGATGGTGTAATATGATCAGCGTGTGGATGCTATAGGATTGGTGTAATATGATCAGTGTACCTAGTCTACAGGATGGCTGTAATATGATCACTGTATGGAGGCTACAGGATGGTGTCATATGATCAGTGTATGGAGGCTACAGCATGGGTGTAATATGATCAATGTATGGAGGCAACAGGATGGTGTAATATGATCAGCGTGTGGAGGCTATAGGATTGGTGTAATATGGTCAGTGTATGGAGGTTATAAGAGGGTTAAATATGATCAGTGTATTGAGGCTATAGGATGGTGTAATATGATAGGTGTATGGAGGATATAGGATGATGTAATATGATCAGTGTATTGAGGCTATAGGATGGGTGTAAAATGGTCAGTGTATGGAGGTGTTAGGATGTTTAATATGGTCAGTGTATTGAGGCTATAGGATGGTGTAATATGATCAGTGAATGGAGGCTATAGGATGGTGCAATATGATAGGTGTATGGATGATATAGGATGATGTAATATGATCAGTGTATGGAGGCTACAGGATGGGCGTAATATGATCCGTGTATGGAGGCTATAGGATGGTATCATATGATCAGTGTATGGAGGCTACAGGATGGGTGTAATATGATCAGTGTGTGGAGGTTATAGGAGGGTGTAATATGATCAGTGTATTGAGGCTATAAGATGGTGTAATATGATCAGTGAATGGAGACTATAGGATGGGTGTAATATGATCAGTGTCTGGAGGCTGTAAGACGGTTTAATATGATAAATTTATGGAGGCTACAGGATGGTGTAATATGATCAGTGTCTGGAGGCTACAGTATGGGTGTAATATGACCAGTGTATGGAAGTTATAGGATAGTGTAATATGATCAGTGTATTGAGGCTATAAGATCGTGTAATATGATCAGTGAATAGAGGCTAAAGGATGGTGTAATATTATCGGTTAATGGAGGCTATAGGATGGTGTAATATGATCAGTGCATGTAGGCTACAGGATGGGTGTAATATGATCAGTGTACGGAGTCTACAGGATGGGTGTAATATGATCACTGTATGGAGGCTACAGGATGGTGTCATTTGATCAGTGTATGGAGGCTATAGGATTGGTGTAATATGGACAGTGTATGGAGGTTATAAGAGTGTTAAATATGATCAGTGTATTGAGGCTATAGGATGGTGTAATATGATCAGTGAATGGAGGCTATAGGATTGGTGTAATATGGACAGTGTATGGAGGTTATAAGAGGGTTAAATATGATCAGTGTATTGAGGCTATAGGATGGTGTAATATGATCAGTGAATGGAGGCTATAGGATGGTGTCATATGATCGGTGTATGGAGGCTATAGTATGGTGTAATATGATCAGTGTATGGTCGCTATAGGATGGTACAATATGATAAGTGTATTGAGTCTATAGGATGGTGTAATATGGTCAGTGTCTGGAGGCTACAGGATGGGTGTAAAATGGTCAGTGTATGGAGGTGTTAGGATGTTTAATATGGTCAGTGTATTGAGGCTATAGGATGGTGTAATATGATCAGTGAATGGAGGCTATAGGATGGTGCAATATGATAGGTGTATGGATGATATAGGATGGTGTCATATAATCCGTGTATGGAGGCTATAGGATGGTATCATATGATCAGTGTATGGAGGCTACAGGATGGGTGTAATATGATCAATGTATGGAGGCTACAGGATGGTGTAATATGATCAGCGTGTGGATGCTATAGGATTGGTGTAATATGATCAGTGTATAGAGGATACAGGATGGTGTCATATGATCAGTGTATGTTCGCTATAGGATGGTGAAATATGATAAGTGTATTGAGGCTATAGGATGGTGTAATATGATCAGTGTCTGGAGGCTACAGGATGGGTGTAATATGACCAGTGTATGGAAGTTATAGGATGGTGTAATTTGATCAGTGTTTTGAGGCTATAGGATGGTGTAATATGATCGGTGTATGGAGGCTATAGGATGGTGTAATATGATCAGTGCATGTAGGCTACAGGATGGGTGTAATATGATCAGTGTATGGATGCTATAGGATGGTGTCATATTATTAGTGAATGGAGGCTATAGGATGTTCTAATATGATTAGTATTTGGAGGCTATAGGATGGTGTAATATGATCAGTGTATTGAGGCTACAGGATGGGTGTAATATGATCAGTGTCTGGAGGCTACAGGATGTGTGTAATATGATCAGTGTACGGAGGCTACAGGATGGGTGTAATACGATCAGTGTATGGAAATTATAGGATGGTGTAATATGATCAGTGTATTGAGGCTATAGGATCGTGTAATATCATCAGTGAATAGAGGCTCTAGGATGGTGCAATATGATCAGTGTATGGAGGCTATAGGTTGGGTGTAATATGATCAATATATCAAGGCGACAGGATGATGTCATATTATTAGTGTATGGAGGCTATAGGATGGTGTAATATGATCAGTTTATGGAGGCTACAGGATGGGTGTAAAATGGTCAGTGTATGGAGGTGATAGGATGTTTAATATGGTCAGTGTATTGAGGCTATAGGATGGTGTAATATGATCAGTGAATGGAGGCTATAGGATGGTGCAATATGATAGATGTATGGAGGATATAGGATGATGTAATATGATCTGTGTATGGAGGCTACAGGATGGGCGTAATATGATCCATGTATGGAGGTTATAGGATGGTATCATATGATCAGTCTATGGAGGCTATAGGATCGTGTAATATCATCAGTGAATAGAGGCTCTAGGATGGTGCAATATGATCAGTGTATGGAGGCTATAGGTTGGGTGTAATATGATCAATATATCGAGGCGACAGGATGTTGTCATATTATTAGTGTGTGGAGGCTATAGGATGGTGTAATATGATCAGTGTATTGAGGCTATAGGATCGTGTAATATCATCAGTGAATAGAGGCTCTAGGATGGTGCAATATGATCAGTGTATGGAGGCTATAGGTTGGGTGTAATATGATCAATATATCGAGGCGACAGGATGATGTCATATTATTAGTGTATGGAGGCTATAGGAGGGTGTAATATGATCAGTTTATGGAGGCTACAGGATGGGTGTAAAATGGTCAGTGTATGGAGGTGATAGGATGTTTAATATGGTCAGTGTATTGAGGCTATAGGATGGTGTAATATGATCAGTGATTGGAGGCTATAGGATGGTGCAATATGATAGGTGTATGGAGGATATAGGATGATGTAATATGATCTGTGTATGGAGGCTACAGGATGGGCGTAATATGATCCATGTATGGAGGCTATAGGATGGTATCATATGATCAGTGTATGGAGGCTACAGGATGGTGTAATATGATCAGCGTGTGGAGGCTATTGGATTGGTGTAATATGGTCATTGTATGGAGGTTAGAAGAGGGTTACATATGATCAGTGTATTGAGGCTATAGGATGGTGTAATATGATCAGTGAATGGAGGCTATAGGATGGTGTCATATGATGGGTGTATGGAGGCTATAGGATGTTGTAATATGATCAATGTATGGAGGCTACAGGATGGGTGTAATATGATCAGTGCGTGGAGGTTATAGGATGGTGTAATATGATCAGTGTATTGAGGCTATAAGATGGTGTAATATGATCAGTGTATGGAGGATACAGGATGGTGTCATATGATCAGTGTATGGTCGCTATAGGATGGTACAATATGATAAGTGTATTGAGGCTATAGGATGGCGTAATATGATCAGTGTCTGGATGCTACAGTATGGGTGTAATATGACCAGTGTATGGTAGTTATAGGATGGTGTAATATGATCAGTGTATTGAGGCTAAAAGATCGTGTAATATGATCAGTGAATAGAGGCTAAAGGATGGTGTAATATTATCGGTTAATGGAGGCTATAGGATGGTGTAATATGATCAGTGCATGTAGGCTACAGGATGGGTGTAATATGATCAGTGTACGGAGTCTACAGGATGGGTGTAATATGATCACTGTATGGAGGCTACAGGATGGTGTCATTTGATCAGTGTATGGAGGCTATAGGATTGGTGTAATATGGACAGTGTATGGAGGTTATAAGAGTGTTAAATATGATCAGTGTATTGAGGCTATAGGATGGTGTAATATGATCAGTGAATGGAGGCTATAGGATTGGTGTAATATGGACAGTGTATGGAGGTTATAAGAGGGTTAAATATGATCAGTGTATTGAGGCTATAGGATGGTGTAATATGATCAGTGAATGGAGGCTATAGGATGGTGTCATATGATCGGTGTATGGAGGCTATAGTATGGTGTAATATGATCAGTGTATGGTCGCTATAGGATGGTACAATATGATAAGTGTATTGAGTCTATAGGATGGTGTAATATGGTCAGTGTCTGGAGGCTACAGGATGGGTGTAAAATGGTCAGTGTATGGAGGTGTTAGGATGTTTAATATGGTCAGTGTATTGAGGCTATAGGATGGTGTAATATGATCAGTGAATGGAGGCTATAGGATGGTGCAATATGATAGGTGTATGGATGATATAGGATGGTGTCATATAATCCGTGTATGGAGGCTATAGGATGGTATCATATGATCAGTGTATGGAGGCTACAGGATGGGTGTAATATGATCAATGTATGGAGGCTACAGGATGGTGTAATATGATCAGCGTGTGGATGCTATAGGATTGGTGTAATATGATCAGTGTATGGAGGATACAGGATGGTGTCATATGATCAGTGTATGTTCGCTATAGGATGGTGAAATATGATAAGTGTATTGAGGCTATAGGATGGTGTAATATGATCAGTGTCTGGAGGCTACAGGATGGGTGTAATATGACCAGTGTATGGAAGTTATAGGATTGTGTAATTTGATCAGTGTTTTGAGGCTATAGGATGGTGTAATATGATCGGTGTATGGAGGCTATAGGATGGTGTAATATGATCAGTGCATGTAGGCTACAGGATGGGTGTAATATGATCAGTGTATGGATGCTATAGGATGGTGTCATATTATTAGTGAATGGAGGCTATAGGATGTTCTAATATGATTAGTATTTGGAGGCTATAGGATGGTGTAATATGATCAGTGTATTGAGGCTACAGGATGGGTGTAATATGATCAGTGTCTGGAGGCTACAGGATGTGTGTAATATGATCAGTGTACGGAGGCTACAGGATGGGTGTAATACGATCAGTGTATGGAAATTATAGGATGGTGTAATATGATCAGTGTATTGAGGCTATAGGATCGTGTAATATCATCAGTGAATAGAGGCTCTAGGATGGTGCAATATGATCAGTGTATGGAGGCTATAGGTTGGGTGTAATATGATCAATATATCGAGGCGACAGGATGATGTCATATTATTAGTGTATGGAGGCTATAGGATGGTGTAATATGATCAGTTTATGGAGGCTACAGGATGGGTGTAAAATGGTCAGTGTATGGAGGTGATAGGATGTTTAATATGGTCAGTGTATTGAGGCTATAGGATGGTGTAATATGATCAGTGAATGGAGGCTATAGGATGGTGCAATATGATAGGTGTATGGAGGATATAGGATGATGTAATATGATCTGTGTATGGAGGCTACAGGATGGGCGTAATATGATCCATGTATGGAGGCTATAGGATGGTATCATATGATCAGTCTATGGAGGCTATAGGATCGTGTAATATCATCAGTGAATAGAGGCTCTAGGATGGTGCAATATGATCAGTGTATGGAGGCTATAGGTTGGGTGTAATATGATCAATATATCGAGGCGACAGGATGTTGTCATATTATTAGTGTGTGGAGGCTATAGGATGGTGTAATATGATCAGTGTATTGAGGCTATAGGATCGTGTAATATCATCAGTGAATAGAGGCTCTAGGATGGTGCAATATGATCAGTGTATGGAGGCTATAGGTTGGGTGTAATATGATCAATATATCGAGGCGACAGGATGATATCATATTATTAGTGTATGGAGGCTATAGGAGGGTGTAATATGATCAGTTTATGGAGGCTACAGGATGGGTGTAAAATGGTCAGTGTATGGAGGTGATAGGATGTTTAATATGGTCAGTGTATTGAGGCTATAGGATGGTGTAATATGATCAGTGAATGGAGGCTATAGGATGGTGCAATATGATAGGTGTATGGAGGATATAGGATGATGTAATATGATCTGTGTATGGAGGCTACAGGATGGGCGTAATATGATCCATGTATGGAGGCTATAGGATGGTATCATATGATCAGTGTATGGAGGCTACAGGATGGTGTAATATGATCAGCGTGTGGAGGCTATTGGATTGGTGTAATATGGTCATTGTATGGAGGTTAGAAGAGGGTTACATATGATCAGTGTATTGAGGCTATAGGATGGTGTAATATGATCAGTGAATGGAGGCTATAGGATGGTGTCATATGATGGGTGTATGGAGGCGATAGGATGTTGTAATATGATCAATGTATGGAGGCTACAGGATGGGTGTAATATGATCAGTGCGTGGAGGTTATAGGATGGTGTAATATGATCAGTGTATTGAGGCTATAAGATGGTGTAATATGATCAGTGTATGGAGGATACAGGATGGTGTCATATGATCAGTGTATGGTCGCTATAGGATGGTACAATATGATAAGTGTATTGTGGCTATAGGATGGCGTAATATGATCAGTGTCTGGATGCTACAGTATGGGTGTAATATGACCAGTGTATGGTAGTTATAGGATGGTGTAATATGATCAGTGTATTGAGGCTATTGGATCGTGTAATATGATCAGTGAATAGAGGCTATAGGATGGTGTAATATTATCGGTGTATGGAGGCTATAGGATGGTGTAATATGATCAGTGCATGGAGGCTACAGGATGGGTGTAATATCATCAGTGTATGGAGGCTACAGGATGGTGTCATATGATCAGTGTATGGAGGCTATAGGATGGTGTAATATGATCAGTGCGTGGAGGTTATAGGATGATGTAATATGATCAATTTATTGAGGCTATAGGACGATGTGATATAATCAGTGAATGGAGGCTATAGGATGGGTGTAATATGATCAGTGTCTGGAGGCAATGGGATGGTGTAATATGATCAGTGTATTGAGGCTATAGGACGGTGTAATATGATCAGTGTACGGAGGCTACAGGATGGGTGTAATATGATCAGTGTATTTAAGGCTATTGGATGGTGTAATATGATCAATGTTTGGACACTATAGGATGATGTAATATGATTAGTGTATGGAGGCTATAGGATGGGTGTCATATGATCAGTGTCTCGAGGCTACAGGATGGTGTAATATTATCAGTGTGAAGACACTGCAGGATGGTGTAATATGATCAGTGTATGGAGGCGACAGGATGGTGTAATAACATCAATATATGGAGGCTACAGGATGGTGTCATATGATCAGTGTATGGAGGCTATATATGATAGGTGTCATATGATCATTGTATGGAGACTATAGGATGGTGTAATATGATCAGTGCGTGGAGGTTATAGGATGGTGTAATATGATCAGTGAATAGAGGCTATAGGTTGGTGTAATATGATCGGTGTATGGAGGCTAATGGATGGTGTAATATGATAATTGTATGGTGGTTACAGGATGGGTGTATTATCATCAGTATATGGAGGGTATAGGATGGGTTTAATATGATCAGTGTCTGGATACTACAGGATGGTGTAATATGATCTGTGTATGGAGGCTTTAGGTATATATCATATGATCAGTCTATGCAGGCTACAGGGTGGTGTAATATTATCAGTGTGAGTACACTGCAGGACGGTGTAATATGATCAGTGTATGGAGGCTAATGTATGGTGAAATATGATCAGTGAAAGTAACCTATATGATGGTGTAATACGCTCAATGTATGGAGGCGACAGGATGGTGTAATATGATCAGTTTATGGAGGCTACAGGATGGGTATAAAATTGTCAGTGTATGGAGATGATAGGATGGTATCATATGATCAGTGTGTGGAGGCTACAGGATGGGTGTAATATGATCAGTGTATTGAGGCTATAGGATGTTGTGATATAATCAATGAATGGAGGCTATAGGATGGGTGTAATATGATCAGTGTATGGAGGCTACAGGATGGTATAATATGATCAGTGTATGGAGGATATAGGATTATGTAATATGATCAGTGTATGGAGGATACAGGATGGGTGTAATATGATCAATGTATGGAGGCGACAGGATGGTGTCATATGATCCATGTATGGAGGCTATAGGATGGTGTAATATGATCAGTGCGTGGAGGTTATAGCATGGTGTGATATAATCAGTGAATGGAGGCTATAGGATGGGTGTAATATGATCAGTTTATGGAGGCTACAGGATGGGTGTAAAATGGTCAGTGTATGGAGGTGATAGGATGTTTAATATGGTCAGTGTATTGAGGCTATAGGATGGTGTAATATGATCAGTGAATGGAGGCTATAGGATGGTGCAACATGATAGGTGTATGGAGGATATAGGATGATGTAATATGATCTGTGTATGGAGGCTACAGGATGGGCGTAATATGATCCATGTATGGAGGCTATAGGATGGTATCATATGATCAGTGTATGGAGGCTACAGGATGGTGTAATATGATCAGCGTGTGGAGGATACAGGATGGTGTCATATGATCAGTGTATGTTCGCTATAGGATGGTGCAATATGATAAGTGTATTGAGGCTATAGTATGGTGTAATATGATCAGTGTCTGGAGGCTACAGGATGGGTGTAATATGACCAGTGTATGGAAGTTATAGGATGGTGTAATTTGATCAGTGTTTTGAGGCTATAGGATGGTGTAATATGATCGGTGTATGGAGTCTATAGGATGGTGTAATATGATCAGTGCATGTAGGCTACAGGATGGGTGTAATATGATCAGTGTATGGATGCTATAGGATGGTGTCATATTATTAGTGAATGGAGGCTATAGGATGTTCTAATATGATTAGTATTTGGAGGCTATAGGATGGTGTAATATGATCAGTGTATTGAGGCTACAGGATGGGTGTAATATGATCAGTGTCTGGAGGCTACAGGATGTGTGTAATATGATCAGTGTACGGAGGCTACAGGATGGGTGTAATACGATCAGTGTATGGAAGTTATAGGATGGTGTAATATGATCAGTGTATTGAGGCTATAGGATCGTGTAATATCATCAGTGAATAGATGCTCTAGGATGGTGCAATATGATCAGTGTATGGAGTTTATAGGTTGGGTGTAATATGATCAATATATCGAGGCGACAGGATGATGTCATATTATTAGTGTATGGAGGCTATAGGATGGTGTAATATGATCAGTTTATGGAGGCTACAGGATGGGTGTAAAATGGTCAGTGTATGGAGGTGATAGGATGTTTAATATGGTCAGTGTATTGAGGCTATAGGATGGTGTAATATGATCAGTGAATGGAGGCTATAGGATGGTGCAATATGATCGATGTATGGAGGATATAGGATGATGTAATATGATCTGTGTATGGAGGCTACAGGATGGGCGTAATATGATCCATGTATGGAGGCTATAGGATGGTATCATATGATCAGTCTATGGAGGCTATAGGATCGTGTAATATCATCAGTGAATAGAGGCTCTAGGATGGTGCAATATGATCAGTGTATGGAGGCTATAGGATGTTGTAATATGATCAATGTATGGAGGCTACAGGATGGGTGTAATATGATCAGTGCGTGGAGGTTATAGGATGGTGTAATATGATCAGTGTATTGAGGCTATAAGATGGTGTAATATGATCAGTGTATGGAGGATACAGGATGGTGTCATATGATCAGTGTATGGTCGCTATAGGATGGTACAATATGATAAGTGTATTGTGGCTATAGGATGGCGTAATATGATCAGTGTCTGGATGCTACAGTATGGGTGTAATATGACCAGTGTATGGTAGTTATAGGATGGTGTAATATGATCAGTGTATTGAGGCTATTGGATCGTGTAATATGATCAGTGAATAGAGGCTATAGGATGGTGTAATATTATCGGTGTATGGAGGCTATAGGATGGTGTAATATGATCAGTGCATGGAGGCTACAGGATGGGTGTAATATCATCAGTGTATGGAGGCTACAGGATGGTGTCATATGATCAGTGTATGGAGGCTATAGGATGGTGTAATATGATCAGTGCGTGGAGGTTATAGGATGGTGTAATATGATCAATTTATTGAGGCTATAGGACGATGTGATATAATCAGTGAATGGAGGCTATAGGATGGGTGTAATATGATCAGTGTCTGGAGGCAATGGGATGGTGTAATATGATCAGTGTATTGAGGCTATAGGACGGTGTAATATGATCAGTGTACAGAGGCTACAGGATGGGTGTAATATGATCAGTGTATGAAGGCTATTGGATGGTGTAATATGATCAATGTTTGGACACTATAGGATGATGTAATATGATTAGTGTATGGAGGCTATAGGATGGGTGTCATATGATCAGTGTCTCGAGGCTACAGGATGGTGTAATATGATCAGTGTTTGGACACTATAGGATGGTGTATATGATCAGTGTATGCAGGCTACAGGGTGGTGTAATATTATCAGTGTGAAGACACTGCAGGATGGTGTAATATGATCAGTGTATGGAGGCGACAGGATGGTGTAATAACATCAATATATGGAGGCTACAGGATGGTGTCATATGATCAGTGTATGGAGGCTATAGGATAGGTGTCATATGATCATTGTATGGACACTATAGGATGGTGTAATATGATCAGTGCGTGGAGGTTATAGGATGGTGTAATATGATCAGTGAATAGAGGCTATAGGTTGGTGTAATATGATCGGTGTATGGAGGCTAATGGATGGTGTAATATGATAATTGTATGGTGGTTACAGGATGGGTGTATTATCATCAGTATATGGAGGGTATAGGATGGGTTTAATATGATCAGTGTCTGGATACTACAGGATGGTGTAATATGATCTGTGTATGGAGGCTTTAGGTATATATCATATGATCAGTCTATGCAGGCTACAGGGTGGTGTAATATTATCAGTGTGAGTACACTGCAGGACGGTGTAATATGATCAGTGTATGGAGGCTAATGTATGGTGAAATATGATCAGTGAAAGTAACCTATATGATGGTGTAATACGCTCAATGTATGGAGGCGACAGGATGGTGTAATATGATCAGTTTATGGAGGCTACAGGATGGGTATAAAATTGTCAGTGTATGGAGATGATAGGATGGTATCATATGATCAGTGTGTGGAGGCTACAGGATGGGTGTAATATGATCAGTGTATTGAGGCTATAGGATGTTGTGATATAATCAATGAATGGAGGCTATAGGATGGGTGTAATATGATCAGTGTATGGAGGCTACAGGATGGTATAATATGATCAGTGTATGGAGGATATAGGATTATGTAATATGATCAGTGTATGGAGGATACAGGATGGGTGTAATATGATCAATGTATGGAGGCGACAGGATGGTGTCATATGAACCATGTATGGAGGCTATAGGATGGTGTAATATGATCAGTGCGTGGAGGTTATAGCATGGTGTGATATAATCAGTGAATGGAGGCTATAGGATGGGTGTAATATGATCAGTTTATGGAGGCTACAGGATGGGTGTAAAATGGTCAGTGTATGGAGGTGATAGGATGTTTAATATGGTCAGTGTATTGAGGCTATAGGATGGTGTAATATGATCAGTGAATGGAGGCTATAGGATGGTGCAATATGATAGGTGTATGGAGGATATAGGATGATGTAATATGATCTGTGTATGGAGGCTACAGGATGGGCGTAATATGATCCATGTATGGAGGCTATAGGATGGTATCATATGATCAGTGTATGGAGGCTACAGGATGGTGTAATATGATCAGCGTGTGGAGGCTATTGGATTGGTGTTATATGGTCATTGTATGGAGGTTAGAAGAGGGTTACATATGATCAGTGTATTGAGGCTATAGGATGGTGTAATATGATCAGTGAATGGAGGCTATAGGATGGTGTCATATGATGGGTGTATGGAGGCTATAGGATGTTGTAATATGATCAATGTATGGAGGCTACAGGATGGGTGTAATATGATCAGTGCGTGGAGGTTATAGGATGGTGTAATATGATCAGTTTATTGAGGCTATAAGATGGTGTAATATGATCAGTGTATGGAGGATACAGGATGGTGTCATATGATCAG
Organism: Lampris megalopsis; assembly: GCA_022114975.2. NCBI lineage: Eukaryota > Metazoa > Chordata > Actinopteri > Lampriformes > Lampridae > Lampris > Lampris megalopsis. The sequence goes on from JAJHIY020000114.1 coordinate 485,818, forward strand.
TGTATGGTCGCTATAGGATGGTACAATATGATAAGTGTATTGAGGCTATAGGATGGCGTAATATGATCAGTGTCTGGATGCTACAGTATGGGTGTAATATGACCAGTGTATGGTAGTTATAGGATTGTGTAATATGATCAGTGTATTGAGGCTATTGGATCGTGTAATATGATCAGTGAATAGAGGCTATAGGATCTTGTAATATTATCGGTGTATGGAGGCTATAGGATGGTGTAATATGATCAGTGCGTGGAGGCCACAGGATGGTTGTAATATCATCAGTGTATGGAGGGTACAGGATGGTGTCATATGATCAGTGTATGGAGGCTATAGGATGGTGTAATATGATCAGTGCGTGGAGGTTATAGGATGGTGTAATATGATCAGTGTATTGAGGCTATAGTATGATGTGATATAATCAGTGAATGGAGGCTATAGGATGGGTGTAATATGATTAGTGTATGGAGGCTATAGGATGGGTGTCATATGATCAGTGTCTCGAGGCTACAGGATGGTGTAATATGATCAGTGTTTGGACACTATAGGATGGTGTAATATGATCAGTGTATGCAGGCTACAGGGTGGTGTAATATTATCAGTGTGAAGACACTGCAGGATGGTGTAATATGATCAGTGTATGGAGGCGACAGGATGGTGTAATAACATCAATATATGGAGGCTACAGGATGGTGTCATATGATCAGTGTATGGAGGCTAAAGGATAGGTGTCATATGATCATTATATGGAGACTATAGGATGGTGTAATATGATCAGTGCGTGGAGGTTATAGGATGGTGTAATATGATCAGTGAATCGAGGCTATAGGTTGGTGTAATATGATCGGTGTATGGAGGCTAATGGATGGTGTAATATGATAATTGTATGGTGGTTACAGGATGGGTGTATTATCATCAGTATATGGAGGGTATAGGATGGGTGTAATATGATCAGTGTCTGGATGCTACAGGATGGTGTAATATGATCAGTGTATGGAGGCTTTAGGTATATATCATATGATCAGTGTATGCAGGCTACAGGGTGGTGTAATATTATCAGTGTGAGTACACTGCAGGACGGTGTAATATGATCAGTGTATGGAGGCTAATGTATGGTGAAATATGATCAGTGAAAGGAACCTATATGATGGTGTAATACGCTCAGTGTATGGAGGCGACAGGATGGTGTAATATGATCAGTTTATGGAGGCTACAGGATGGGTATAAAATTGTCAGTGTATGGAGATGATAGGATGGTATCATATGATCAGTGTGTGGAGGCTACAGGATGGGTGTAATATGATCAGTGTATTGAGGCTATAGGATGTTGTGATATAATCAATGAATGGAGGCTATAGGATGGGTGTAATATGATCAGTGTATGGAGGCTACAGGATGGTGTAATATGATAATTGTATGGTGGTTACAGGATGGGTGTATTATCATCAGTATATGGAGGGTATAGGATGGGTGTAATATGATCAGTGTCTGGATGCTACAGGTTGGTGTAATATGATCAGTGTATGGAGGCTTTAGGTATATATCATATGATCAGTGTATGCAGGCTACAGGGTGGTGTAAAATTATTAGTGTGAGTAAACTGCAGGACGGTGTAATATGATCAGTGTATGGAGGCTAATGTATGGTGAAATATGATCAGTGAAAGGAACCTATATGATGGTGTAATACGCTCAGTGTATGGAGGCGACAGGATGGTGTAATATGATCAGTTTATGGAGGCTACAGGATGGGTATAAAATTGTCAGTGTATGGAGATGATAGGATGGTATCATATGATCAGTGTGTGGAGGCTACAGGATGGGTGTAATATGATCAGTGTATTGAGGCTATAGGATGTTGTGATATAATCAATGAATGGAGGCTATAGGATGGGTGTAATATGATCAGTGTATGGAGGCTACAGGATGGTGTAATATGATCAGTGTATGGAGGATATAGGATTATGTAATATGATCAGTGTATGGAGGCTACAGGATGGGTGTAATATGATCAATGTATGGAGGCGACAGGATGGTGTCATATGATCCATGTATGGAGGCTATAGGATGGTGTAATATGATCAGTGCGTGGAGGTTATAGCATGGTGTGATATAATCAGTGAATGGAGGCTATAGGATGGGTGTAATATGATCAGTGTCTGGAGGCAATGGGATAGTTTAATATGATCAGTTTATGGAGGCTACAGGATGGGTGTAATATGATCAGTGTATGGAGGTCATAGGATGGTGTAATATGATCAGTGTATTGAGGCTATAGGACGGTGTAATATGATCAGTGTCTGGAGGCTACAGGATGGATGTAATATGATCAGTGTATGGAGGCTATAGGAGGGGTGTCATATGATCAGTGTCTGGAGGCTACAGGATGGTGTAATATGATCAGTGTTTGGACACTATAGGATGGTGTAATATGATCAGTGTTTGGAGGCTACAGGGTGGTGTAATATTATCAGTGTGAGGACACTGCAGGATGGTGTAATATGATCAGTGTATGGAGGCTACACGATGGTGTAATATGATCAGTGTATGGAGGCTATAGTATGGTGTAATATGATCAGTTTATGGAGATGATAGGATGGTATCATATGATCAGTGTGTGGAGGCTACAGGATGGGTGTAATATGATCAGTGTATGGAGCCTATAGTATGGTGTAATATGATCAGTGTATGGAGGCTACAGGATGGTGTAATAACATCAATATATGGAGGCTACAGGATGGTGTCATATGATCAGTGTATGGAGGCTATAGGATAGGTGTCATATGATCATTGTTTGGAGACTATAGGATGGTGTAATATGATCAGTTCGTGGAGGTTATAGGATGGTGTAATATGATCAGTGAATAGAGGCTATAGGTTGGTGTAATATGATCGGTGTATGGAGCCTAATGGATGGTTTAATATGATAATTGTATGGTGGTTACAGGATGGGTGTATTATCATCAGTATATGGAGGGTATAGGATGGGTGTAATATGATCAGTGTCTGGATGCTACAGGATGGTGTAATATGATCAGTGTATGGAGGATATGGATTGGTTGTAATATGATCCGTGTATGGAGGCTTTAGGTATATATCATATGATCAGTGTATGCAGGCTACAGGGTGGTGTAATATTATCAGTGTGAGGACACTGCAGGATTGTGTAATATGATCAGTGTATGGAGGCTATAGTATGGTGAAATATGATCAGTGTATGGAGGCTACAGGATGGTGTAATATGATCAGTGTATGGAGGATATGGGATTATGTAATATGATCAGTGTATGGAGGATATAGGATAGGTGTAATATGATCAATGTATGGAGGCGAGAGGATGGTGTCATATGATCCATGTATGGAGGCTATAGGATGGTGTAATATGATCTGTTTACGGAGGCTACAGGATGGGTGTATAATGGTCAGTGTATGGAGGTGATAGGATGGTGTAATATGGTCAGGGAATGGAGGCTATAGGATGGTGTAATATGATAGGTGTATGGAGGTTATAGGATGATGTAATATGATCAGTGTATGGAGGCTACAGGATGGGTGTAATATGGTCAGTGTATGGAGGCTACAGGATGGTGTAATATGATCAGCGTATGAAGGCTATAGGATGGTGTAATATGATCAGTGCATGGATGCTACAGGATGGGTGTAATATCATCAGTGTATGGAGGCTACAGGATGGTGTCATATGATCAGTGTATGGAGTCTACAGGATGGGTGTAATATGATCAATGTATGGAGGCTACAGGATGGTGTAATATGAACAGCGTGTGGAGGCTATAGGATTGGTGTAATATGGTAAGTGTATGGAGGTTATAAGAGGGTTAAATATGATCAGTGTATTGAGGCTATAGGATGGTGTAATATAATCAGTGAATGGAGGCTATAGGATGGTGTCATATGATCGGTGTATGGAGGCTATAGTATGGTGTAATATGATCAGTGTATGAAGGCTATATTATGGTGTCATATGATCAGTGTATGAAGGCTATAGGAGTTTGTAATAAGATCAGTGTATGGAGGATACAGGATGGTGTCATATGATCAGTGCATGGAGGATATAGGATTATGTAATATGATCAGTGTATGGAGGCTACAGGATGGGTGTAATATGATCAATGTATGGAGGCGACAGGATGGTGTCATATGATCCATGTATGGAGGCTATAGGATGGTGTAATATGATCAGTGCGTGGAGGTTATAGCATGGTGTGATATAATCAGTGAATGGAGGCTATAGGATGGGTGTAATATGATCAGTGTCTGGAGGCAATGGGATAGTTTAATATGATCAGTTTATGGAGGCTACAGGATGGGTGTAATATGATCAGTGTATGGAGGTCATAGGATGGTGTAATATGATCAGTGTATTGAGGCTATAGGACGGTGTAATATGATCAGTGTCTGGAGGCTACAGGATGGATGTAATATGATCAGTGTATGGAGGCTATAGGAGGGGTGTCATATGATCAGTGTCTGGAGGCTACAGGATGGTGTAATATGATCAGTGTTTGGACACTATAGGATGGTGTAATATGATCAGTGTTTGGAGGCTACAGGGTGGTGTAATATTATCAGTGTGAGGACACTGCAGGATGGTGTAATATGATCAGTGTATGGAGGCTACACGATGGTGTAATATGATCAGTGTATGGAGGCTATAGTATGGTGTAATATGATCAGTTTATGGAGATGATAGGATGGTATCATATGATCAGTGTGTGGAGGCTACAGGATGGGTGTAATATGATCAGTGTATGGAGCCTATAGTATGGTGTAATATGATCAGTGTATGGAGGCTACAGGATGGTGTAATAACATCAATATATGGAGGCTACAGGATGGTGTCATATGATCAGTGTATGGAGGCTATAGGATAGGTGTCATATGATCATTGTTTGGAGACTATAGGATGGTGTAATATGATCAGTTTATGGAGGCTACAGGATGGGTATAAAATTGTCAGTGTATGGAGATGATAGGATGGTATCATATGATCAGTGTGTGGAGGCTACAGGATGGGTGTAATATGATCAGTGTATTGAGGCTATAGGATGTTGTGATATAATCAATGAATGGAGGCTATAGGATGGGTGTAATATGATCAGTGTATGGAGGCTACAGGATGGTGTAATATGATCAGTGTATGGAGGATATAGGATTATGTAATATGATCAGTGTATGGAGGCTACAGGATGGGTGTAATATGATCAATGTATGGAGGCGACAGGGTGGTGTCATATGATCCATGTATGGAGGCTATAGGATGGTGTAATATGATCAGTGCGTGGAGGTTATAGCATGGTGTGATATAATCAGTGAATGGAGGCTATAGGATGGGTGTAATATGATCAGTGTCTGGAGGCAATGGGATAGTTTAATATGATCAGTTTATGGAGGCTACAGGATGGGTGTAATATGATCAGTGTATGGAGGTCATAGGATGGTGTAATATGATCAGTGTATTGAGGCTATAGGACGGTGTAATATGATCAGTGTCTGGAGGCTACAGGATGGATGTAATATGATCAGTGTATGGAGGCTATAGGAGGGGTGTCATATGATCAGTGTCTGGAGGCTACAGGATGGTGTAATATGATCAGTGTTTGGACACTATAGGATGGTGTAATATGATCAGTGTTTGGAGGCTACAGGGTGGTGTAATATTATCAGTGTGAGGACACTGCAGGATGGTGTAATATGATCAGTGTATGGAGGCTACACGATGGTGTAATATGATCAGTGTATGGAGGCTATAGTATGGTGTAATATGATCAGTTTATGGAGATGATAGGATGGTATCATATGATCAGTGTGTGGAGGCTACAGGATGGGTGTAATATGATCAGTGTATGGAGCCTATAGTATGGTGTAATATGATCAGTGTATGGAGGCTACAGGATGGTGTAATAACATCAATATATGGAGGCTACAGGATGGTGTCATATGATCAGTGTATGGAGGCTATAGGATAGGTGTCATATGATCATTGTTTGGAGACTATAGGATGGTGTAATATGATCAGTTCGTGGAGGTTATAGGATGGTGTAATATGATCAGTGAATAGAGGCTATAGGTTGGTGTAATATGATCGGTGTATGGAGCCTAATGGATGGTTTAATATGATAATTGTATGGTGGTTACAGGATGGGTGTATTATCATCAGTATATGGAGGGTATAGGATGGGTGTAATATGATCAGTGTCTGGATGCTACAGGATGGTGTAATATGATCAGTGTATGGAGGATATGGATTGGTTGTAATATGATCCGTGTATGGAGGCTTTAGGTATATATCATATGATCAGTGTATGCAGGCTACAGGGTGGTGTAATATTATCAGTGTGAGGACACTGCAGGATTGTGTAATATGATCAGTGTATGGAGGCTATAGTATGGTGAAATATGATCAGTGTATGGAGGCTACAGGATGGTGTAATATGATCGGTGTATGGAGGATATGGGATTATGTAATATGATCAGTGTATGGAGGATATAGGATAGGTGTAATATGATCAATGTATGGAGGCGAGAGGATGGTGTCATATGATCCATGTATGGAGGCTATAGGATGGTGTAATATGATCTGTTTACGGAGGCTACAGGATGGGTGTATAATGGTCAGTGTATGGAGGTGATAGGATGGTGTAATATGGTCAGGGAATGGAGGCTATAGGATGGTGTAATATGATAGGTGTATGGAGGTTATAGGATGATGTAATATGATCAGTGTATGGAGGCTACAGGATGGGTGTAATATGGTCAGTGTATGGAGGCTACAGGATGGTGTAATATGATCAGCGTATGAAGGCTATAGGATGGTGTAATATGATCAGTGCATGGAGGCTACAGGATGGGTGTAATATCATCAGTGTATGGAGGCTACAGGATGGTGTCATATGATCAGTGTATGGAGTCTACAGGATGGGTGTAATATGATCAATGTATGGAGGCTACAGGATGGTGTAATATGAACAGCGTGTGGAGGCTATAGGATTGGTGTAATATGGTAAGTGTATGGAGGTTATAAGAGGGTTAAATATGATCAGTGTATTGAGGCTATAGGATGGTGTAATATAATCAGTGAATGGAGGCTATAGGATGGTGTCATATGATCGGTGTATGGAGGCTATAGTATGGTGTAATATGATCAGTGTATGAAGGCTATATTATGGTGTCATATGATCAGTGTATGAAGGCTATAGGAGTTTGTAATAAGATCAGTGTATGGAGGATACAGGATGGTGTCATATGATCAGTGCATGGAGGATATAGGATTATGTAATATGATCAGTGTATGGAGGCTAAGGGAGGGGTGTAATATGATCAATGTATGGAGGCGACAGGATGGTGTCATATGATCCATTTATGGAGGCTATAGGATGGTGTAATATGATCAGTGCGTGGAGGTTATAGCATGGTGTGATATAATCAGTGAATGGAGGCTATAGGATGGGTGTAATATGATCAGTGTCTGGAGGCAATGGGATAGTTTAATATGATCAGTTTATGGAGGCTACAGGATGGGTGTAATATGATCAGTGTATGGAGGTCATAGGATGGTGTAATATGATCAGTGTATTGAGGCTATAGGACGGTGTAATATGATCAGTGTCTGGAGGCTACAGGATGGATGTAATATGATCAGTGTATGGAGGCTATAGGAGGGGTGTCATATGATCAGTGTCTGGAGGCTACAGGATGGTGTAATATGATCAGTGTTTGGACACTATAGGATGGTGTAATATGATCAGTGTTTGGAGGCTACAGGGTGGTGTAATATTATCAGTGTGAGGACACTGCAGGATGGTGTAATATGATCAGTGTATGGAGGCTACACGATGGTGTAATATGATCAGTGTATGGAGGCTATAGTATGGTGTAATATGATCAGTTTATGGAGATGATAGGATGGTATCATATGATCAGTGTGTGGAGGCTACAGGATGGGTGTAATATGATCAGTGTATGGAGCCTATAGTATGGTGTAATATGATCAGTGTATGGAGGCTACAGGATGGTGTAATAACATCAATATATGGAGGCTACAGGATGGTGTCATATGATCAGTGTATGGAGGCTATAGGATAGGTGTCATATGATCATTGTTTGGAGACTATGGGATGGTGTAATATGATCAGTTCGTGGAGGTTATAGGATGGTGTAATATGATCAGTGAACAGAGGCTATAGGTTGGTGTAATATGATCGGTGTATGGAGCCTAATGGATGGTTCAATATGATAATTGTATGGTGGTTACAGGATGGGTGTATTATCATCAGTATATGGAGGGTATAGGATGGGTGTAATATGATCAATGTCTGGATGCTACAGGATGGTGTAATATGATCAGTGTATGGAGGATATGGATTGGTTGTAATATGATCCGTGTATGGAGGCTTTAGGTATATATCATATGATCAGTGTATGCAGGCTACAGGGTGGTGTAATATTATCAGTGTGAGGACACTGCAGGATTGTGTAATATGATCAGTGTATGGAGGCTATAGTATGGTGAAATATGATCAGTGTATGGAGGCTACAGGATGGTGTAATATGATCAGTGTATGGAGGATATGGGATTATGTAATATGATCAGTGTATGGAGGATATAGGATAGGTGTAATATGATCATTGTATGGAGGCGAGAGGATGGTGTCATATGATCCATGTATGGAGGCTACAGGATGGTGTAATATGATCTGTTTACGGAGGCTACAGGATGGGTGTATAATGGTCAGTGTATGGAGGTGATAGGATGGTGTAATATGGTCAGGGAATGGAGGCTATAGGATGGTGTAATATGATATGTGTATGGAGGTTATAGGATGATGTAATATGATCAGTGTATGGAGGCTACAGGATGGGTGTAATATGGTCAGTGTATGGAGGCTACAGGATGGTGTAATATGATCAGCGTATGAAGGCTATAGGATGGTGTAATATGAAAAGTGCATGGAGGCTACAGGATGGGTGTAATATCATCAGTGTATGGAGGCTACAGGATGGTGTCATATGATCAGTGTATGGAGTCTACAGGATGGGTGTAATATGATCAATGTATGGAGGCTACAGGATGGTGTAATATGAACAGCGTGTGGAGGCTATAGGATTGGTGTAATATGGTAAGTGTATAGAGGTTATAAGAGGGTTAAATATGATCAGTGTATTGAGGATATAGGATCGTGTAATATGATCAGTGAATAGAGGCAATAGGATGGTGTAATATGATCGGTGTATGGAGGCTATAGTATGGTGTAATATGATCAGTGTATGAAGGCTATATTATGGTGTCATATGATCAGTGTATGAAGGCTATAGGAGTTTGTAATAAGATCAGTGTATGGAGGATACAGGATGGTGTCATATGATCAGTGTATGGTCGCTATAGGATGGTGCAATATGATAAGTGTATTGAGGCTATACGATGGTGTAATATGATCAGTGTATGGAGGCTACAGGATGGGTGTAATATGGTCAGTGTATGGAGGCTACAGGATGGTGTAATATGATCAGCGTATGAAGGCTATAGGATGGTGTAATATGATCAGTGCATGGAGGTTATAAGAGGGTTAAATATGATCAGTGTATTGAGGCTATAGGATGGTGTAATATGATCAGTGAATGGAGGCTATAGGATGGTGTCATATGATTGGTGTATGGAGGCTATAGTATGGTGTAATATGATCAGTGTATGAAGGCTATATTATGGTGTCATATGATCAATGTATGAAGGCTATAGGAGTTTGTAATAAGATCAGTGTATGGAGGATACAGGATGGTGTCATATGATCAGTGTATGGTCGCTATAGGATGGTGCAATATGATAAGTGTATTGAGGCTATACGATGGTGTAATATGATCAGTGTCTGGAGGCTACATGATGGGTGTAATATGACCAGTGTATGGAAGTCATAGGATGGTGTAATATGATCAGTGTTTTGAGGCTATAGGATCGTGTATTATGATCAGTGAATAGAGGCAATAGGATGGTGTAATATGATCGGTGTATGGAGGCTATAGTATGGTGTAATATGATCAGTGTATGAAGGCTACAGGATGGGTGTAATATGATCAGTGTACGGAGTCTACAGGATGGGTGTAATATAATCAGTATTTGGAGGCTATAGGATTGTGTAATATGATAGGTGTATGGAGGATATAGGATGGTGTAATATGATCAGTGTATGGAGGCTACAGGATGGGTGTAATATGATCAATGTATTGAGGCGACAGGATGGTGTCATATAATCAGTGTATTGAGGCTATAGGATGGTGTAATATGATCAGTTTATGGAGGCTGCAGGATTGTTGTAATATGATCAGTGTATTGAGTCTATAGGATGGTGTAATACGAAAGGTGAATGGAGGATATAGGATGGTGTAATATGATAAGTGTATGGAGGCTATAGGTTGGGTGTAATATGATCAGTGTCTGGAGTCTACCGGATGGTGTAATATGATCAGGGTTTGGACACTATAGGATGGTGTAATATGATCAGTGTATGGAGGGTACAGGGTGGTCTAATATTATCAGTGTGAGGACAATGCAGGATGGTGTAATATGATCAATGTATGGATGCTACAGGATGGTGTCATATGATCCGTTTATGGAGTCTATAGCATAGGTGTCATATGATCATTGTATGGAGGCTACAGGATTGGTGTAATATGATCAGTGTGTGGAGATTATAGGATGGTGTAATATGACCAGTGCATTGAGGCTATAGTATGGTGTAATATGATCAGGGAATGGAGGCTATAGGATGGTGTAATATGATAGGTGTATGGAGATTATAGGATGATGTAATATGATCAGTGTATGGAGGCTACAGGATGGGTGTAATATGGTCAGTGTATTGAGGCTATAGGACTGTGTAATATGAAAGGTGTATGGAGGCTACAGGATGGGTGTAATATGATCAATGTATGGAGGCTACAGGAGGGTGTAATATGATCACTGTATGGAGGCTATAGGATAGGTGTCATATGATCATTGTTTGGAGACTATAGGATGGTGTAATATGATCAGTGAATAGAGGCTATAGGTTGGTGTAATATGATCGGTGTATGGAGCCTAATGGATGGTTTAATATGATAATTGTATGGTGGTTACAGGATGGGTGTATTATCATCAGTATATGGAGGGTATAGGATGGGTGTAATATGATCAGTGTCTGGATGCTACAGGATGGTGTAATATGATCAGTGTGTGGAGGATATGGATTGGTTGTAATATGATCCGTGTATGGAGGCTTTAGGTATATATCATATGATCAGTGTATGCAGGCTACAGGTTGGTGTAATATTATCAGTGTGAGGACACTGCAGGATGTTGTAATATGATCAGTGTATGGAGGCTATAGTATGGTGAAATATGATCAGTGAAAGGAACCTATATGATGGTGTAATATGATCAGTGTATGGAGGCGACAGGATGGTGTAATATGATCAGTTTATGGAGGCTACAGGATGGGTGTAAAATGTTCAGTGTACGGAGATGATAGGATGGTATCATATGATCCATGTATGGAGGCTATAGGATGGTGTAATATGATCTGTTTACGGAGGCTACAGGATGGGTGTAAAATGGTCAGTGTATGGAGGTGATAGGATGGTGTAATATAGTCAGGGAATGGAGGCTATAGGATGGTGTAATATGATAGGTGTATGGAGGTTATAGGATGATGTAATATGATCAGTGTATGGAGGCTACAGGATGGGTGTAATATGGTCAGTGTATTGAGATTATAGTACTGTGTAACATGATAGGTGTATGGAGCCTACAGGATGGGTGTAATATGATCAATGTATGGAGGCTACAGGAGGGTGTAATATGATCAGTGTATGGAGGCTACAGGATGGTGTAATATGATCAGCGTATGAAGGCTATAGGATGGTGTAATATGATCAGTGCATGGAGGCTACAGGATGGGTGTAATATCATCAGTGTATGGAGGCTACAGGATGGTGTCATATGATCAGTGTATGGAGTCTACAGGATGGGTGTAATATGATCAATGTATGGAGGCTACAGGATGGTGTAATATGATCAGCGTGTGGAGGCTATAGGATTGGTGTAATATGGTAAGTGTATAGAGGTTATAAGAGGGTTAAATATGATCAGTGTATTGTGGCTATAGGATCGTGTAATATGATCAGTGAATAGAGGCAATAGGATGGTGTAATATGATCGGTGTATGGAGGCTATAGTATGGTGTAATATGATCAGTGTATGAAGGCTATATTATGGTGTCATATGATCAGTGTATGAAGGCTATAGGAGTTTGTAATAAGATCAGTGTATGGAGGATACAGGATGGTGTCATATGATCAGTGTATGGTCGCTATAGGATGGTGCAATATGATAAGGGTATTGAGGCTATACGATGGTGTAATATGATCAGTGTCTGGAGGCTACATGATGGGTGTAATATGACCAGTGTATGGAAGTCATAGGATGGTGTAATATGATCGGTGTATGGAGGCTATAGGATGGTGTAATATGATCAGTGTACGGAGTCTACAGGATGTGTGTAATATAATCAGTATATGGAGGCTATGGGATTGTGTAATATGATAGGTGTATGGAGGATATAGGATGGTGTAATATGATCAGTGTATGGAGGCTACAGGATGGGTGTAATATGATCAATGTATGGAGGCGACAGGATGGTGTCATATAATCAGTGTATTGAGGCTATAGGATGGTGTAATATGATCAGTTTATGGAGGCTGCAGGATTGGTGTAATATGATCAGTGTATTGAGGCTATAGGATGGTGCAATACGACAGGTGAATGGAGGATATAGGATGGTGTAGTATGATAAGTGTATGGAGGCTAGAGGTTGGGTGTAATATGATCAGTGTTTGGAGTCTACCGGATGGTGTAATATGATCAGGGTTTGGACACTATAGGATGGTGTAATATGATCAGTGTATGGAGGTTACAGGGTGGTGTAATATTATCAGTGTGAGGACAATGCAGGATGGTGTAATATGATCAATGTATGGATGCTACAGGATGGTGTCATATGATCCGTTTATGGAGGCTATAGCATAGGTGTCATATGATCATTGCATGGAGGCTACAGGATTGGTGTAATATGATCAGTGTATGGAGGCTACAGGATGGGTGTAATATGATCAGTGTGTGGAGATTATAGGATGGTGTAATATGACCAGTGCATTGAGGCTATAGGATGGTGTAATATGATCAGGGAATGGAGGCTATAGGATGGTGTAATATGATAGGTGTATGGAGGTTATAGGATGATGTAATATGATCAGTGTATGGAGGCTACAGGATGGGTGTAATATGGTCAGTGTATTGAGGCTATAGGACTGTGTAATATGATAGGTGTATGGTGGCTACAGGATGGGTGTAATAAGATCAATGTATGGAGGCTACAGGAGGGTGTAATATGATCAGTGTATGGAGGCTACAGGATGGTGTAATATGATCAGCGTATGAAGGCTATAGGATGGTGTAATATGATCAGTGCATGGAGGCTACAGGATGGGTGTAATATCATCAGTGTATGGAGGCTACAGGATGGTGTCATATGATCAGTGTATGGAGTCTACAGGATGGGTGTAATATGATCAATGTATGGAGGCTACAGGATGGTGTAATATGATCAGCGTGTGGAGGCTATAGGATTGGTGTAATATGGTAAGTGTATAGAGGTTATAAGAGGGTTAAATATGATCAGTGTATTGAGGATATAGGATCGTGTAATATGATCAGTGAATAGAGGCAATAGGATGGTGTAATATGATCGGTGTATGGAGGCTATAGTATGGTGTAATATGATCAGTGTATGAAGGCTATATTATGGTGTCATATGATCAGTGTATGAAGGCTATAGGAGTTTGTAATAAGATCAGTGTATGGAGGATACAGGATGGTGTCATATGATCAGTGTATGGTCGCTATAGGATGGTGCAATATGATAAGTGTATTGAGGCTATACGATGGTGTAATATGATCAGTGTCTGGAGGCTACATGATGGGTGTTATATGACCAGTGTATGGAAGTCATAGGATGGTGTAATATGATCGGTGTATGGAGGCTATAGGATGGTGTAATATGATCAGTGTACGGAGTCTACAGGATGGGTGTAATATAATCAGTATTTGGAGGCTATAGGATTGTGTAATATGATAGGTGTATGGAGGATATAGGATGGTGTAATATGATCAGTGTATGGAGGCTACAGGATGGGTGTAATATGATCAATGTATGGAGGCGACAGGATGGTGTCATATAATCAGTGTATTGAGGCTATAGGATGGTGTAATATGATCAGTTTATGGAGGCTGCAGGATTGGTGTAATATGATCAGTGTATTGAGGCTATAGGATGGTGCAATACGACAGGTGAATGGAGGATATAGGATGGTGTAGTATGATAAGTGTATGGAGGCTAGAGGTTGGGTGTAATATGATCAGTGTCTGGAGTCTACCGGATGGTGTAATATGATCAGGGTTTGGACACTATAGGATGGTGTAATATGATCAGTGTATGGAGGTTACAGGGTGGTGTAATATTATCAGTGTGAGGACAATGCAGGATGGTGTAATATGATCAATGTATGGATGCTACAGGATGGTGTCATATGATCCGTTTATGGAGGCTATAGCATAGGTGTCATATGATCATTGCATGGAGGCTACAGGATTGGTGTAATATGATCAGTGTATGGAGGCTACAGGATGGGTGTAATATGATCAGTGTGTGGAGATTATAGGATGGTGTAATATGACCAGTACATTGAGGCTATAGGATGGTGTAATATGATCAGGGAATGGAGGCTATAGGATGGTGTAATATGATAGGTGTATGGAGGTTATAGGATGATGTAATATGATCAGTGTATGGAGGCTACAGGATGGGTGTAATATGGTCAGTGTATTGAGGCTATAGGACTGTGTAATATGATAGGTGTATGGAGGCTACAGGATGGGTGTAATAAGATCAATGTATGGAGGCTACAGGAGGGTGTAATATGATCAGTGTATGGAGGCTACAGGATGGTGTAATATGATCAGCGTATGAAGGCTATAGGATGGTGTAATATGATCAGTGCATGGAGGCTACAGGATGGGTGTAATATCATCAGTGTATGGAGGCTACAGGATGGTGTCATATGATCAGTGTATGGAGTCTACAGGATGGGTGTAATATGATCAATGTATGGAGGCTACAGGATGGTGTAATATGATCAGCGTGTGGAGGCTATAGGATTGGTGTAATATGGTAAGTGTATGGAGGTTATAAGAGGGTTAAATATGATCAGTGTATTGAGGCTACAGGATGTGTGTAATATAATCAGTATATGGAGGCTATGGGATTGTGTAATATGATAGGTGTATGGAGGATATAGGATGGTGTAATATGATCAGTGTATGGAGGCTACAGGATGGGTGTAATATGATCAATGTATGGAGGCGACAGGATGGTGTCATATAATCAGTGTATTGAGGCTATAGGATGGTATAATATGATCAGTTTATGGAGGCTGCAGGATTGGTGTAATATGATCAGTGTATTGAGGCTATAGGATGGTGCAATACGACAGGTGAATGGAGGATATAGGATGGTGTAGTATGATAAGTGTATGGAGGCTAGAGGTTGGGTGTAATATGATCAGTGTCTGGAGTCTACCGGATGGTGTAATATGATCAGGGTTTGGACACTATAGGATGGTGTAATATGATCAGTGTATGGAGGTTACAGGGTGGTGTAATATTATCAGTGTGAGGACAATGCAGGATGGTGTAATATGATCAATGTATGGATGCTACAGGATGGTGTCATATGATCCGTTTATGGAGGCTATAGCATAGG
Source organism: Lampris megalopsis (assembly GCA_022114975.2). Lineage (NCBI taxonomy): Eukaryota > Metazoa > Chordata > Actinopteri > Lampriformes > Lampridae > Lampris > Lampris megalopsis. The sequence goes on from JAJHIY020000114.1 coordinate 501,680, forward strand.
TGTCATATGATCATTGCATGGAGGCTACAGGATTGGTGTAATATGATCAGTGTATGGAGGCTACAGGATGGGTGTAATATGATCAGTGTGTGGAGATTATAGGATGGTGTAATATGACCAGTGCATTGAGGCTATAGGATGGTGTAATATGATCAGGGAATGGAGGCTATAGGATGGTGTAATATGATAGGTGTATGGAGGTTATAGGATGATGTAATATGATCAGTGTATGGAGGCTACAGGATGGGTGTAATATGGTCAGTGTATTGAGGCTATAGGACTGTGTAATATGATAGGTGTATGGAGGCTACAGGATGGGTGTAATAAGATCAATGTATGGAGGCTACAGGAGGGTGTAATATGATCAGTGTATGGAGGCTACAGGATGGTGTAATATGATCAGCGTATGAAGGCTATAGGATGGTGTAATATGATCAGTGCATGGAGGCTACAGGATGGGTGTAATATCATCAGTGTATGGAGGCTACAGGATGGTGTCATATGATCAGTGTATGGAGTCTACAGGATGGGTGTAATATGATCAATGTATGGAGGCTACAGGATGGTGTAATATGATCAGCGTGTGGAGGCTATAGGATTGGTGTAATATGGTAAGTGTATGGAGGTTATAAGAGGGTTAAATATGATCAGTGTATTGAGGCTATAGGATGGTGTAATATGATCAGTGTATGAAGGCTATATTATGGTGTCATATGATCAGTGTATGAAGGCTATAGGAGTTTGTAATAAGATCAGTGTATGGAGGATACAGGATGGTGTCATATGATCAGTGTATGGTCGCTATAGGATGGTGCAATATGATAAGTGTATTGAGGCTATACGATGGTGTAATATGATCAGTGTCTGGAGGCTACATGATGGGTGTAATATGACCAGTGTATGGAAGTCATAGGATGGTGTAATATGATCGGTGTATGGAGGCTATAGGATGGTGTAATATGATCAGTGTACGGAGTCTACAGGATGTGTGTAATATAATCAGTATATGGAGGCTATGGGATTGTGTAATATGATAGGTGTATGGAGGATATAGGATGGTGTAATATGATCAGTGTATGGAGGCTACAGGATGGGTGTAATATGATCAATGTATGGAGGCGACAGGATGGTGTCATATAATCAGTGTATTGAGGCTATAGGATGGTGTAATATGATCAGTTTATGGAGGCTGCAGGATTGGTGTAATATGATCAGTGTATTGAGGCTATAGGATGGTGCAATACGACAGGTGAATGGAGGATATAGGATGGTGTAGTATGATAAGTGTATGGAGGCTAGAGGTTGGGTGTAATATGATCAGTGTCTGGAGTCTACCGGATGGTGTAATATGATCAGGGTTTGGACACTATAGGATGGTGTAATATGATCAGTGTATGGAGGTTACAGGGTGGTGTAATATTATCAGTGTGAGGACAATGCAGGATGGTGTAATATGATCAATGTATGGATGCTACAGGATGGTGTCATATGATCCGTTTATGGAGGCTATAGCATAGGTGTCATATGATCATTGCATGGAGGCTACAGGATTGGTGTAATATGATCAGTGTATGGAGGCTACAGGATGGGTGTAATATGATCAATGTGTGGAGATTATAGGATGGTGTAATATGACCAGTGCATTGAGGCTATAGGATGGTGTAATATGATCAGGGAATGGAGGCTATAGGATGGTGTAATATGATAGGTGTATGGAGGTTATAGGATGATGTAATATGATCAGTGTATGGAGGCTACAGGATGGGTGTAATATGGTCAGTGTATTGAGGCTATAGGACTGTGTAATATGATAGGTGTATGGAGGCTACAGGATGGGTGTAATAAGATCAATGTATGGAGGCTACAGGAGGGTGTAATATGATCAGTGTATGGAGGCTACAGGATGGTGTAATATGATCAGCGTATGAAGGCTATAGGATGGTGTAATATGATCAGTGCATGGAGGCTACAGGATGGGTGTAATATCATCAGTGTATGGAGGCTACAGGATGGTGTCATATGATCAGTGTATGGAGTCTACAGGATGGGTGTAATATGATCAATGTATGGAGGCTACAGGATGGTGTAATATGATCAGCGTGTGGAGGCTATAGGATTGGTGTAATATGGTAAGTGTATGGAGGTTATAAGAGGGTTAAATATGATCAGTGTATTGAGGCTACAGGATGTGTGTAATATAATCAGTATATGGAGGCTATGGGATTGTGTAATATGATAGGTGTATGGAGGATATAGGATGGTGTAATATGATCAGTGTATGGAGGCTTCAGGATGGGTGTAATATGATCAATGTATGGAGGCGACAGGATGGTGTCATATAATCAGTGTATTGAGGCTATAGGATGGTGTAATATGATCAGTTTATGGAGGCTGCAGGATTGGTGTAATATGATCAGTGTATTGAGGCTATAGGATGGTGCAATACGACAGGTGAATGGAGGATATAGGATGGTGTAGTATGATAAGTGTATGGAGGCTAGAGGTTGGGTGTAATATGATCAGTGTCTGGAGTCTACCGGATGGTGTAATATGATCAGGGTTTGGACACTATAGGATGGTGTAATATGATCAGTGTATGGAGGTTACAGGGTGGTGTAATATTATCAGTGTGAGGACAATGCAGGATGGTGTAATATGATCAATGTATGGATGCTACAGGATGGTGTCATATGATCCGTTTATGGAGGCTATAGCATAGGTGTCATATGATCATTGCATGGAGGCTACAGGATTGGTGTAATATGATCAGTGTATGGAGGCTACAGGATGGGTGTAATATGATCAGTGTGTGGAGATTATAGGATGGTGTAATATGACCAGTGCATTGAGGCTATAGGATGGTGTAATATGATCAGGGAATGGAGGCTATAGGATGGTGTAATATGATAGGTGTATGGAGGTTATAGGATGATGTAATATGATCAGTGTATGGAGGCTACAGGATGGGTGTAATATGGTCAGTGTATTGAGGCTATAGGACTGTGTAATATGATAGGTGTATGGAGGCTACAGGATGGGTGTAATAAGATCAATGTATGGAGGCTACAGGAGGGTGTAATATGATCAGTGTATGGAGGCTACAGGATGGTGTAATATGATCAGCGTATGAAGGCTATAGGATGGTGTAATATGATCAGTGCATGGAGGCTACAGGATGGGTGTAATATCATCAGTGTATGGAGGCTACAGGATGGTGTCATATGATCAGTGTATGGAGTCTACAGGATGGGTGTAATATGATCAATGTATGGAGGCTACAGGATGGTGTAATATGATCAGCGTGTGGAGGCTATAGGATTGGTGTAATATGGTAAGTGTATAGAGGTTATAAGAGGGTTAAATATGATCAGTGTATTGAGGATATAGGATCGTGTAATATGATCAGTGAATGGAGGCTATAGGATGGTGTCATATGATTGGTGTATGGAGGCTATAGTATGGTGTAATATGATCAGTGTATGAAGGCTATATTATGGTGTCATATGATCAGTGTATGAAGGCTATAGGAGTTTGTAATAAGATCAGTGTATGGAGGATACAGGATGGTGTCATATGATCAGTGTATGGTCGCTATAGGATGGTGCAATATGATAAGTGTATTGAGGCTATACGATGGTGTATTATGATCAGTGTCTGGAGGCTACATGATGGGTGTAATATGACCAGTGTATGGAAGTCATAGGATGGTGTAATATGATCGGTGTATGGAGGCTATAGGATGGTGTAATATGATCAGTGTACGGAGTCTACAAGATGGGTGTAATATAATCAGTATTTGGAGGCTATAGGATTGTGTAATATGATAGGTGTATGGAGGATATAGGATGGTGTAATATGATCAGTGTATGGAGGCTACAGGATGGGTGTAATATGATCAATGTATGGAGGCGACAGGATGGTGTCATATAATCAGTGTATTGAGGCTATAGGATGGTGTAATATGATCAGTTTATGGAGGCTGCAGGATTGGTGTAATATGATCAGTGTATTGAGGCTATAGGATGGTGTAATACGACAGGTGAATGGAGGATATAGGATGGTGTAGTATGATAAGTGTATGGAGGCTATAGGTTGGGTGTAATATGATCAGTGTCTGGAGTCTACCGGATGGTGTAATATGATCAGGGTTTGGACACTATAGGATGGTGTAATATGATCAGTGTATGGAGGCTACAGGGTGGTGTAATATTATCAGTGTGAGGACAATGCAGGATGGTGTAATATGATCAATGTATGGATGCTACAGGATGGTGTCATATGATCCGTTTATGGAGGCTATAGCATAGGTGTCATATGATCATTGCATGGAGGCTACAGGATTGGTGTAATATGATCAGTGTATGGAGGCTACAGGATGGGTGTAATATGATCAGTGTGTGGAGATTATAGGATGGTGTAATATGACCAGTGCATTGAGGCTATAGGATGGTGTAATATGATCAGGGAATGGAGGCTATAGGATGGTGTAATATGATCAGTGTATGGAGGCTTTAGGTTGGGTGTAATATGATCAGTATATGGAGGCTTTAGGATGGTGTAATATGATCAGTGTATGGAGGCTACAGGATGGGTGTAAAAGGGTCACTGTATGAAGGTGATAGGATGGTGAAATATGGTCAGTGTAAGGAGGCTATAGGATGGTGTAATATGATCAGTGAATGGAGGCTATAGGATGGTGTAATATGATCAGTGTATGGAGGCTACAGGATGGGTGTAATATCATCCGTGTATGGAGGATATAGGATTATCTAATATGATCAGTGTATGGAGGCTACAGGATGGGTGTAATATGATCAATGTATGGAGGCGACAGGAGGGTGTCATATGATCAGTGTATGGAGGCTACAGGATGGGTGTAATATGAGCAGTGTATTGAATTTATAGGATGGTGTGATACGATCAGTGTGAGGACGCTGCAGGATTGTGTAATATGATCAATGTATCGAAGCTAGAGTATGGTGAAATATGATCAGTGTAAGGAGCCTATATGATGGAGTAATATGATCCGTGTATGGAGGCAACAGGATGGTGTAATATGATCAATGTATGGAGGCTACAGGATGGTGTAATATGATCAATATATGGAGGCTACACGATGGTGTCATATGATCAGTGTATGGAGGCTATACAATAGGTGTCATATGATCAGTGTATGGAGGCTATAGGATGGTGTAATATCATCAGTGCGTGGAGGTTATAGGATGGTGTAATATAATCAGTGAATGGAGGCTATAGGATGGGGGTAATATGATCAATGTCTGGAGGCAATGGGATGGTTTAATATGATCAGTTTATGGAGGCTACAGGATGGGTGTAATATGATCAGTGTATGGAGGTCATAGGATGGTGTAATATGATCAGTGTATTGAGGCTATAGGACGGTGTAATATGATCAGTGTCTGGAGGCTACAGGGTGGGTGTAATATGATCAGTGTACGGAGGCTACAGGATGGGTGTAATATGATCAGTGTATGGAGGCTACAGGGTGGTGTAATATTATCAGTGTGAGGACAATGCAGGATGGCGTAATATGATCAGTGTAAGGAGCCTATATGATGGTGTAATACGATCAGTGTATGGAGGTGACAGGATGTTGTAATATGAACAATGTATGGATGCTACAGGATGGTGTCATATGATCCGTGTATGGAGGCTATAGCATAGGTGTCATATGATCATTGTATGGAGGCTACAGGATTGGTGTAATATGATCAGTGTATGGAGGCTACAGGATGGGTGTAATATGTAAGTGTGTGGAGATTATAGGATGGTGTAATATGACCAGTGCATTGAGGCTATAGGATGGTGTAATATGATCAGGGAATGGAGGCTATAGGATGGTGTAATATGATCAGGGAATGGAGGCTATAGGATGGTGTAATATGATCCGTGTATGGAGGATATAGGATTATGTAATATGATCAGTGTATGGAGGCTACAGGATGGGTGTAATATGATCAATGTATGGAGGAAACAGGAGGGTGTCATATGATCCATGTATGGAGGCTATAGGATGGTGTAATATGATCTGTTTACGGAGGCTACAGGATGGGTGTAAAATGGTCAGTGTATGGAGGTGATAGGATGGTGTAATATGGTCAGTGTATTGACGCTATATGATGGTGTAATATGATAGGTGTATGGAGGTTATAGGATGATGTAATATGATCAGTGTATGGAGGCTACAGGATGGGTGTAATATCATCCGTGTATGGAGGATATAGGATTATCTAATATGATCAGTGTATGGAGGCTACAGGATGGGTGTAATATGATCAATGTATGGAGGCGACAGGAGGGTGTCATATGATCAGTGTATGGAGGCTACAGGATGGGTGTAATATGAGCAGTGTATTGAATTTATAGGATGGTGTGATACGATCAGTGTGAGGACGCTGCAGGATTGTGTAATATGATCAATGTATCGAAGCTAGAGTATGGTGAAATATGATCAGTGTAAGGAGCCTATATGATGGAGTAATATGATCCGTGTATGGAGGCAACAGGATGGTGTAATATGATCAATGTATGGAGGCTACAGGATGGTGTAATATGATCAATATATGGAGGCTACACGATGGTGTCATATGATCAGTGTATGGAGGCTATACAATAGGTGTCATATGATCAGTGTATGGAGGCTATAGGATGGTGTAATATCATCAGTGCGTGGAGGTTATAGGATGGTGTAATATAATCAGTGAATGGAGGCTATAGGATGGGGGTAATATGATCAATGTCTGGAGGCAATGGGATGGTTTAATATGATCAGTTTATGGAGGCTACAGGATGGGTGTAATATGATCAGTGTATGGAGGTCATAGGATGGTGTAATATGATCAGTGTATTGAGGCTATAGGACGGTGTAATATGATCAGTGTCTGGAGGCTACAGGGTGGGTGTAATATGATCAGTGTACGGAGGCTACAGGATGGGTGTAATATGATCAGTGTATGGAGGCTACAGGGTGGTGTAATATTATCAGTGTGAGGACAATGCAGGATGGCGTAATATGATCAGTGTAAGGAGCCTATATGATGGTGTAATACGATCAGTGTATGGAGGTGACAGGATGGTGTAATATGATCAATGTATGGATGCTACAGGATGGTGTCATATGATCCGTTTATGGAGGCTATAGCATAGGTGTCATATGATCATTGTATGGAGGCTACAGGATTGGTGTAATATGATCAGTGTATGGAGGCTACAGGATGGGTGTAATATGTAAGTGTGTGGAGATTATAGGATGGTGTAATATGACCAGTGCATTGAGGCTATAGGATGGTGTAATATGATCAGGGAATGGAGGCTATAGGATGGTGTAATATGATCAGGGAATGGAGGCTATAGGATGGTGTAATATGATCCGTGTATGGAGGATATAGGATTATGTAATATGATCAGTGTATGGAGGCTACAGGATGGGTGTAATATGATCAATGTATGGAGGAAACAGGAGGGTGTCATATGATCCATGTATGGAGGCTATAGGATGGTGTAATATGATCTGTTTACGGAGGCTACAGGATGGGTGTAAAATGGTCAGTGTATGGAGGTGATAGGATGGTGTAATATGGTCAGTGTATTGACGCTATATGATGGTGTAATATGATAGGTGTATGGAGGTTATAGGATGATGTAATATGATCAGTGTATGGAGGCTACAGGATGGGTGTAATATGATCCATGTATGGAGGCTATAGGATGTTATCATATGATCAGTGTGTGGAGGCTACACGATGGGTGTAATATGATCAGCGTATGGAGGCTACAGGATGTGTGTAATATGAGCAGTGTATTGAAGCTATAGGATGGTGTGATATGATCAGTGTGAGGACGCTGCAGGATTGTGTAATATGATCAATGTATCGAAGCTAGAGTATGGTGAAATATGATCAGTGTAAGGAGCCTATATGATGGAGTAATATGATCCGTGTATGGAGGCGACAGGATGGTGTCATATGATCAGTGTATGGTCGCTATAGGATGGTACAATATGATAAGTGTATTGAGGCTATAGGATGGCGTAATATGATCAGTGTCTGGATGCTACAGTATGGGTGTAATATGACCAGTGTATGGAAGTTATAGGATGGTGTAATATGATCAGTGTATTGAGGCTATTGGATCGTGTAATATGATCAGTGAATAGAGGCTATACGATAGGTGTCATATGATCAGTGTATGGAGGCTATAGGATGGTGTAATATGATCAGTGCGTGGAGGTTATAGGATGGTGTAATATGATCAGTGTATTGAGGCTATAGGATGGTGTGATATAATCAGTGAATGGAGGCTATAGGATGGGTGTAATATGATCAGTGTATGGAGGTCATAGGATGGTGTAATATGATCAGTGTGTTGATTCTATAGGACGGTGTAATATGATCAGTGTCTGGAGGCTACAGGGTGGGTGTAATATGATCAGTGTATGGAGGCTACAGGATGGGTGTAATATGATCAGTGTATGAAGGCTATTGGATGGTTTAATATGATCAATGTTTGGACACTATAGGATGGTGTAATATGAACAGTGTCTGGAGGCTACCGGATGGTGTAATATGATCAGGGTTTGGACACTATAGGATGGTGTAATACGATCAGTGTATGGAGGTGACAGGATGGTGTAATATGATCAATGTATGGATGCTACAGGATGGTGTCATATGATCCGTGTATGGAGGCTATAGCATAGGTGTCATATGATCATTGTATGGAGGCTACAGGATGGTGTAATATGATCAGTGTATGGAGGCTACAGGATGGTGTAATATGATCAGTGTGTGGAGGATTATAGGATGGTGTAATATGATCAGTGTATGGAGGCTATAGGATGGTGTAATATGATTAGCGTATGGAGGCTACAGGATGGGTGTAATATGATCAGTGTATGGAGGCTACAGGATGGGTGTAATATGATCAGTGTATGGAGGTCATAGGATGGTGTAATATGATCAGTGTATGGAGGCGACAGGATGGTGTAATAATATCAATGTATGGAGGCTACAGGATGGTGTCATATGATCAGTGTATGGAGGCTATAGGATAGGTGTCATATGATCAGTGTTTGGAGGCTATAGGATGGTGTAATATGATCAGTGCGTGGAGGTTATAGGATGGTGTAATATGATCAGTGTATTGAGGCTATAGGATGGTGTGATATGATCAGTGAATGGAGGCTATATGATGGGTGTAATATGATCAGTGTCTGGAGGCTATAGGATGGTTTAATATGATCAGTTTATGGAGGCTACAGGATGGGTGCAATATGATCAGTGTATGGAGGTCATAGGATGGTGTAATATGATCAGTGTATTGAGGCTATAGGTTGGTGTAATATGATCAGTGTCTGGAGGCTACAGGGTGGGTGTAATATGATCAGTGTACGGAGGCTACAGGATGGGTGTAATATGATCAGTGTATGAAGGCTATTGGATGGTGTAATATGATCAATGTTTGGACACTATAGGATGGTGTAATATGATCAGTGTATGGAGGCTATGGGATGGTGTAATATGATCAGTGTTTGGACACTATAGGATGGTGTAATATGATCAGTGTATGGAGGCTACAGGGTGGTGTAATATTATCAGTGTGAGGACAATGCAGGATGGTGTAATATGATCAATGTATGGAGGCTACAGGATGGTGTAATATGATCAGTGTATGGAGGTGACAGGATGGTGTAATATGATCAATGTATGGATGCTACAGGATTGGTGTCATATGATCAGTTTATGGAGGCTACAGGATGGGTGTAATATGATCAGTGTGTGGAGATTATAGGATGGTGTAATATGACCAGTGCATTGAGGCTATAGGATGGTGTAATATGATCAGGGAATGGAGGCTATAGGATGGTGTAATATGATCAGTGTATGGAAGTTATATGATGGTGTAATATGATCAGTGTATGGAGGCTATAGGATGGTGTAATATGATCAGTGTATGGAGGCTACAGGATGGGTGTAAAATGGTCAGAGTATGAAGGTGATAGGATGGTGTAATATGGTCAGTGTAAGGAGGCTATAGGATGGTGTAATATGATCAGTGAATGGAGGCTATAGGATGGTGTAATATGATCAGTGTATGGAGGCTACAGGATGGGTGTAATATGATCCGTGTATGGAGGATATAGGATTATGTAATATGATCAGTGTATGGAGGCTACAGGATGGGTGTAATATGATCAATGTATGGAGGCGACAGGAGGGTGTCATATGATCCATGTATGGAGGCTATAGGATGGTGTAATATGATCAGTGTATGGAGGCTTCAGGATGGGTGTAAAATGGTCAGTGTATGGAGGTGATAGGATGGTGTAATATGGTCAGTGTATTGAGGCTATAGGATGGTGTGATATGATCAGTGTGAGGACGCTGCAGGATTGTGTAATATGATCAATGTATCGAAGCTAGAGTATGGTGAAATATGATCAGTGTAAGGAGCCTATATGATGGAGTAATATGATCCGTGTATGGAGGCGACAGGATGGTGTAATATGATCAATGTATGGAGGCTATAGGATGGTGTAATATGATCAGTGTATGGAGGCAACAGGATGGTGTAATAATATCAATGTATGGAGGCTACAGGATCGTGTCATATGATCAGTGTATGGAGGCGACAGGATGGTGTAATAATATCAATGTATGGAGGCTACAGGATGGTGTCATATGATCAGTGTATGGAGGCTATAGGATAGGTGTAATATGATCAGTGTTTGGAGGCTATAGGATGGTGTAATAAGATCAGTGCGTGGAGGTTATAGGATGGTATAATATGATCAGTGTATTGAAGCTATAGGATCATGTAATATGATCAGTGAATGGAGGCTATAGGATGGCGCAATATGATCAGTGTATGGAGGCTATAGGTTGGGTGTAATATGATCCGTGTATGGAGGCTATAGGATGGTGTAATATGATCAGTGTATGGAGGCTACAGGGTGGTGTAATATTATCAGTGTGAGGACGCTGCAGGATGGTGTAATATGATCAGTGTATGGAGGCTACAGGGTGGGTGCAATATGATCAGTTTATGGAGGCTATAGGATGGGTATAATATGATCAGTGTCAGGAGGCTATAGGATGGTTAATATGATCAGTTTATGGAGGCTACAGGATGGGTGCAATACGATCAGTGTATGGAGGCAACAGGATGGTGTAATAATATCAATGTATGGAGGCTACAGGATCGTGTCATATGATCAGTGTATGGAGGCTATAGGATAGGTGTCATATGATCATTGTATGGAGACTATAGGATGGTGTAATATGATCAGTGCGTGGAGGTGATAAGATGATGTAATATGATCAGTTAATAGAGGCTATAGGTTGGTGTAATATGATCGGTGTATGGAGGCTAATGGATGGTGTAATATGATAATTGTATGGTGGTTACAGGATGGGTGTAATATCATCAGTATATGGAGGGTATAGGATGGGTGTAATATGATCAGTGTCTGGATGCTACAGGATGGTGTAATATGATCAGTGTATGGAGGATATGGATTGGTTGTAATATGATCCGTGTATGGAGGCTTTAGGTATATATCATATGATCAGTGTATGCAGGCTACAGGGTAGTGTAATATTATCAGTGTGAGGACACTGCAGGATGGTGTAATATGATCAGTGTATGGAGGCTATAGTATGGTGAAATATGATCAGTGAAAGGAGCCATATGATGGTTTAATACGATCAGTGTATGGAGGCGACAGGATGGTGTAATATGATCAGTGTATGGAAGCTACAGGATGGGTGTAATATGATCAGTGTATTGAGGCTATAGGATGGTGTGATATAATCAGTGAATGGAGGCTATAGGATGGGTGTAATATGATCAGTGTATGGAGGCTACAGGATGGTGTAATATGATCAATGTATGAAGGCTATTGGATGGTGTAATATGATCAATGTTTGGACACTATAGGATGGTGTCATATGATCAGTGTATGGAGGCTATAGGATAGGTGTCATATGATCAGTATATGGAGGCTATAGGATGGTGTAATATGATCAGTGTATGGAGGCTACAGGATGGCTGTAAAATGGTCAGTGTATGAAGGTGATAGGATGGTGTAATATGGTCAGTGTAATGAGGCTATAGGATGTTGTAATATGATCAGTGTACGGAGGCTACAGGATGGGTGTAATATGATCAGTGTTTGGACACTATAGGATGGTGTAATATGATCAGTGTATGCAGGCTACAGGGTGGTGTAATATTATCAGTGTGAAGACACTGCAGGATGGTGTAATATGATCAGTGTATGGAGGCTACAGGATGGTGCAATATGATCAGTGTATGGAGGCTATAGTATGGTGTAATATGATCAGTTTATGGAGATGATAGGATGGTATCATATGATCAGTGTGTGGAGGCTACAGGATGGGTGTAATATGATCAGTGTATGGAGCCTATAGTATGGTGTAATATGATCAGTGTATGGAGGCGACAGGATGGTGTAATAACATCAATATATGGAGGCTACAGGATGGTGTCATATGATCAGTGTATGGAGGCTATGGGATAGGTGTCATATGATCATTGTATGGAGACTATAGGATGGTGTAATATGATCAGTGCATGGAGGTTATAGGATGGTGTAATATGATCAGTGAATAGAGGCTATAGGTTGGTGTAATATGATCGTTGTATGGAGCCTAATGGATGGTGTAATATGATAATTGTATGGTGGTTACAGGATGGGTGTATTATCATCAGTATATGGAGGGTATAGGATGGGTTTAATATGATCAGTGTCTGGAGGATATAGGATTATGAAATATGATCAGTGTATGGAGGCTACAGGATGGGTGTAATATGATCAACGTATGGATGCGACAGGATGGTGTCATATGATCAGTGTTTGGAGGCTATAGGATGGTGTAATATGATCAGTGCGTGGAGGTTATAGGATGGTGTGATATAATCAGAGAATGGAGGCTATAGGATGGGTGTAATATGATCAGTGTCTGGAGGCAATGGGATGGTTTAATATGATCAATTTATGGAGGCTACACGATGGGTGTAATATGATCAGTGTATGGAGGTCATAGGATGGTGTAATATGATCAGTGTATTGAGGCTATAGGACGGTGTAATATGATCAGTGTCTGGAGGCTACAGGATGGATGTAATATGATCAGTGTATGAAGGCTATTGGATGGTGTAATATGATCAATGTTTGGACACTATAGGGTGGTGTAATATGATCAGTGTATGGAGGCTATAGGAGGGATGTCATATGATCAGTGTCTGGAGGCTACAGGATGGTGTAATATGATCAGTGTTTGGACACTATAGGATGGTGTAATATGATCAGTGTATGCAGGCTACAGGGTGGTGTAATATTATCAGTGTGAGGACACTGCAAGATGGTGTAATATGATCAGTGTATGGAGGCTACAGGATGGTGTAATATGATCAGTGTATGGAGGCTATAGTATGGTGTAATATGATCAGTTTATGGAGATGATAGGATGGTATCATATGATCAGTGTGTGGACACTATTGGATGGTGTCATATGATCAGTGTATGGAGGCTATAGGATAGGTGTCATATGATCAGTATATGGAGGCTGTAGGATGGTGTAATATGATCAGTGTATGGAGGCTACAGGATGGGTGTAATATGATCAATGTATGGAGGCGACAGGATGGTGTCATATGATCCATGTATGGAGGCTATAGGATGGTGTAATATGATCAGTGCGTGGAGGTTATAGGATGGTGTAATATGATCAGTGTATTGAGGCTATAGGATGGTGTGATATAATCAGTGAATGGAGGCTATAGGATGGGTGTAATATGATCAGTGTCTGGAGGCAATGGGATGGTGTAATATTATCAGTGTATTGAGGCTATAGGACGGTGTAATATGATCAGTGTCTGGAGGCTACAGGGTGGATGTAATATGATCAGTGTACGGAGGCTACAGGATGGGTGTAATATGATCAGTGTATGAAGGCTATTGGATGGTGTAATATGATCAATGTTTGGACACTATAGGATGGTGTAATATGATCAATGTATGGAGGCTACAGGATGGTGTAATATGATCAGTGTCTCGAGTCTACAGGATGGTGTGATATGATCAGTGTATGGAGGCTATAGTATGGTGTAATATGATCAGTGTATGGAGGCGTACAGGATGCTGTAATAATGATCAAGTATATGGAGGCTACAGGATGGTGTCATATGATCAGTGTATGGAGGCTATACGATAGGTGTCATAAGATCAGGGAATGGAGGCTATAGGATGGTGTAATATGATCCGTGTATGGAGGATATAGGATTATGTAATATGATCAGTGTATGGAGGCTACAGGATGGGTGTAATATGATCAATGTATGGAGGAAACAGGAGGGTGTCATATGATCCATGTATGGAGGCTATAGGATGGTGTAATATGATCTGTTTACGGAGGCTACAGGATGGGTGTAAAATGGTCAGTGTATGGAGGTGATAGGATGGTGTAATATGGTCAGTGTATTGAGGCTATAGGATGGTGTAATATGATAGGTGTATGGAGGTTATAGGATGATGTAATATGATCAGTGTATGGAGGCTACAGGATGGGTGTAATATCATCCATGTATGGAGGCTATAGGATGGTATCATATGATCAGTGTGTGGAGGCTACACGATGGGTGTAATATGATCAGCGTATGGAGGCTACAGGATGGGTGTAATATGATCAGTGTATGGAGGCTACAGGATGTGTGTAATATGAGCAGTGTATTGAAGCTATAGGATGGTGTGATATGATCAGTGTGAGGACGCTGCAGGATTGTGTAATATGATCAATGTATCGAAGCTAGAGTATGGTGAAATATTATCAGTGTAAGGAGCCTATATGATGGAGTAATATGATCCGTGTATGGAGGCGACAGGATGGGGTCATATGATCAGTGTATGGTCGCTATAGGATGGTACAATATGATAAGTGTATTGAGGCTATAGGATAGCGTAATATGATCAGTGTCTAGATGCTACAGTATTGGCGTAATATGACCAGTGTATGGAAGTTATAGGATGGTGTAATATGATCAGTGTATTGAGGATTTTGGATCGTGTAATATGATCAGTGAATAGAGGCTGTACGATAGGTGTCATATGATCAGTGTATGGAGGCTATAGGATGGTGTAATATGATCAGTGCGTGGAGGTTATAGGATGGTGTAATATGATCAGTGTATTGAGGCTATAGGATGGTGTGATATAATCAGTGAATGGAGGCTATAGGATGGGTGTAATATGATCAGTGTATGGAGGTCATAGGATGGTGTAATATGATCAGTGTGTTGATTCTATAGGACGGTGTAATATGATCAGTGTCTGGAGGCTACAGGGTGGGTGTAATATGATCAGTGTATGGAGGCTACAGGATGGGTGTAATATGATCAGTGTATGAAGGCTATTGGATGGTTTAATATGATCAATGTTTGGACACTATAGGATGGTGTAATATGAACAGTGTCTGGAGGCTACCGGATGGTGTAATATGATCAGGGTTTGGACACTATAGGATGGTGTAATACGATCAGTGTATGGAGGTGACAGGATGGTGTAATATGATCAATGTATGGATGCTACAGGATGGTGTCATATGATCCGTGTATGGAGGCTATAGCATAGGTGTCATATGATCATTGTATGGAGGCTACAGGATTGGTGTAATATGATCAGTGTATGGAGGCTACAGGATGGGTGTAATATGATCAGTGTGTGGAGATTATAGGATGGTGTAATATGACCAGTGCATTGAGGCTATAGGATGGTGTAATATGATCAATGTATGGAGGCTACAGGATGGTGTAATATGATCAGTGTATGGAGTCTACAGGATGGTGTGATATGATCAGTGTATGGAGGCTATAGTATGGTGTAATATGATCAGTGTATGGAGGCGACAGGATGCTGTAATAATATCAATATATGGAGGCTACAGGATGGTGTCATATGATCAGTGTATGGAGGCTATAGGATAGGTGTCATATGATCAGTGTTTGGAGGCTATAGGATGGTGTAATATGATCAGTGCGTGGAGGTTATAGGATGGTGTAATATGATCAGTGTATTGAGGCTATAGGATGGTGTGATATGATCAGTGAATGGAGGCTATATGATGGGTGTAATATGATCAGTGTCTGGAGGCTATAGGATGGTTTAATATGATCAGTTTATGGAGGCTACAGGATGGGTGCAATATGATCAGTGTATGGAGGTCATAGGATGGTGTAATATGATCAGTGTATTGAGGCTATAGGTTGGTGTAATATGATCAGTGTCTGGAGGCTACAGGGTGGGTGTAATATGATCAGTGTACGGAGGCTACAGGATGGGTGTAATATGAACAGTGTATGAAGGCTATTGGATGGTTTAATATGATCAATGTTTGGACACTATAGGATGGTGTAATATGAACAGTGTCTGGAGGCTACCGGATGGTGTAATATGTTCAGGGTTTGGACACTATAGGATGGTGTACTATGATCAGTGTATGGAGGCTACAGGGTGGTGTAATATTATCAGTGTGAGGACAATGCAGGATGGTGTAATATGATCAATGTATGGAGGCTACAGGATGGTGTAATATGATCAATGTATGGATGGTACAGGATGGTGTCTTATGATCCGTGTATGGAGGCTATAGCATAGGTGTCATATGATCATTGTATGGAGGCTACAGGATGGGTGTAATATGATCAGTGTGTGGAGATTATAGGATGGTGTAATATGACCAGTGCATTGAGGCTATAGGATGGTGTAATATGATCAGGGAATGGAGGCTATAGGATGGTGTAATATGATCAGTGTATGGAAGTTATATGATGGTGTAATATGATCAGTGTATGGAGGCTATAGGATGGTGTAATATGATCAGTGTATGGAGGCTACAGGATGGGTGTAAAATGGTCAGAGTATGAAGGTGATAGGATGGTGTAATATGGTCAGTGTAAGGAGGCTATAGGATGGTGTAATATGATCAGTGAATGGAGGCTATAGGATGGTGTAATATGATCAGTGTATGGAGGCTACAGGATGGGTGTAATATGATCCGTGTATGGAGGATATAGGATTATGTAATATGATCAGTGTATGGAGGCTACAGGATGGGTGTAATATGATCAATGTATGGAGGCGACAGGAGGGTGTCATATGATCCATGTATGGAGGCTATAGGACGGTGTAATATGATCAGTGTATGGAGGCTACAGGATGGGTGTAAAATGGTCAGTGTATGGAGGTGATAGGATGGTGTAATATGGTCAGTGTATTGAGGCTATAGGATGGTGTAATATGATCAGTGTATGGAAGTTATATGATGGTGTAATATGATCAGTGTATGGAGGCTATAGGATGGTGTAATATGATCAGTGTATGGAGGCTACAGGATGGGTGTAAAATGGTCAGAGTATGAAGGTGATAGGATGGTGTAATATGGTCAGTGTAAGGAGGCTATAGGATGGTGTAATATGATCAGTGAATGGAGGCTACAGGATGGTGTCATATGATCAGTGTATGGAGGCTATACGATAGGTGTCATATGATCAGTGTATGGAGGCTATAGGATGGTGTGATATGATCAGTGCGTGGAGGTTATAGGATGGTGTAATATGATCAATGTTTGGACACTATGGGATGGTGTAATATGATCAGTGTATGCAGGCTACAGGGTGGTGTAATATTATCAGTGTGAGGACACTGCAGGATGGTGTAATATGATCAGTGTATGGAGGCTATAGGAGGGGTGTCATATGATCAGTGTCTGGAGGCTACAGGATGGTGTAATATGATCGTTGTATGGAGCCTAATGGATGGTGTAATATGATAATTGTATGGTGGTTACAGGATGGGTGTATTATCATCAGTATATGGAGGGTATAGGATGGGTTTAATATGATCAGTGTCTGGAGGATATAGGATTATGAAATATGATCAGTGTATGGAGGCTACAGGATGGGTGTAATATGATCAACGTATGGAGGCGACAGGATGGTGTCATATGATCCATGTATGGAGGCTATAGGATGGTGTAATATGATCAGTGCGTGGAGGTTATAGGATGGTGTGATATAATCAGAGAATGGAGGCTATAGGATGGGTGTAATATGATCAGTGTCTGGAGGCAATGGGATGGTTTAATATGATCAATTTATGGAGGCTACACGATGGGTGTAATATGATCAGTGTATGGAGGTCATAGGATGGTGTAATATGATCAGTGTATTGAGGCTATAGGACGGTGTAATATGATCAGTGTCTGGAGGCTACAGGATGGATGTAATATGATCAGTGTATGAAGGCTATTGGATGGTGTAATATGATCAATGTTTGGACACTATAGGGTGGTGTAATATGATCAGTGTATGGAGGCTATAGGAGGGATGTCATATGATCAGTGTCTGGAGGCTACAGGATGGTGTAATATGATCAGTGTTTGGACGCTATAGGATGGTGTAATATGATCAGTGTATGCAGGCTACAGGGTGGTGTAATATTATCAGTGTGAGGACACTGCAAGATGGTGTAATATGATCAGTGTATGGAGGCTACAGGATGGTGTAATATGATCAGTGTATGGAGGCTATAGTATGGTGTAATATGATCAGTTTATGGAGATGATAGGATGGTATCATATGATCAGTGTGTGGACACTATTGGATGGTGTCATATGATCAGTGTATGGAGGCTATAGGATAGGTGTCATATGATCAGTATATGGAGGCTGTAGGATGGTGTAATATGATCAGTGTATGGAGGCTACAGGATGGGTGTAATATGATCAATGTATGGAGGCGACAGGATGGTGTCATATGATCCATGTATGGAGGCTATAGGATGGTGTAATATGATCAGTGCGTGGAGGTTATAGGATGGTGTAATATGATCAGTGTATTGAGGCTATAGGATGGTGTGATATAATCAGTGAATGGAGGCTATAGGATGGGTGTAATATGATCAGTGTCTGGAGGCAATGGGATGGTGTAATATTATCAGTGTATTGAGGCTATAGGACGGTGTAATATGATCAGTGTCTGGAGGCTACAGGGTGGATGTAATATGATCAGTGTACGGAGGCTACAGGATGGGTGTAATATGATCAGTGTATGAAGGCTATTGGATGGTGTAATATGATCAATGTTTGGACACTATAGGATGGTGTAATATGATCAATGTATGGAGGCTACAGGATGGTGTAATATGATCAGTGTCTCGAGTCTACAGGATGGTGTGATATGATCAGTGTATGGAGGCTATAGTATGGTGTAATATGATCAGTGTATGGAGGCGACAGGATGCTGTAATAATATCAATATATGGAGGCTACAGGATGGTGTCATATGATCAGTGTATGGAGGCTATACGATAGGTGTCATAAGATCAGGGAATGGAGGCTATAGGATGGTGTAATATGATCCGTGTATGGAGGATATAGGATTATGTAATATGATCAGTGTATGGAGGCTACAGGATGGGTGTAATATGATCAATGTATGGAGGAAACAGGAGGGTGTCATATGATCCATGTATGGAGGCTATAGGATGGTGTAATATGATCTGTTTACGGAGGCTACAGGATGGGTGTAAAATGGTCAGTGTATGGAGGTGATAGGATGGTGTAATATGGTCAGTGTATTGAGGCTATAGGATGGTGTAATATGATAGGTGTATGGAGGTTATAGGATGATGTAATATGATCAGTGTATGGAGGCTACAGGATGGGTGTAATATCATCCATGTATGGAGGCTATAGGATGGTATCATATGATCAGTGTGTGGAGGCTACACGATGGGTGTAATATGATCAGCGTATGGAGGCTACAGGATGGGTGTAATATGATCAGTGTATGGAGGCTACAGGATGTGTGTAATATGAGCAGTGTATTGAAGCTATAGGATGGTGTGATATGATCAGTGTGAGGACGCTGCAGGATTGTGTAATATGATCAATGTATCGAAGCTAGAGTATGGTGAAATATTATCAGTGTAAGGAGCCTATATGATGGAGTAATATGATCCGTGTATGGAGGCGACAGGATGGGGTCATATGATCAGTGTATGGTCGCTATAGGATGGTACAATATGATAAGTGTATTGAGGCTATAGGATAGCGTAATATGATCAGTGTCTAGATGCTACAGTATTGGCGTAATATAACCAGTGTATGGAAGTTATAGGATGGTGTAATATGATCAGTGTATTGAGGATTTTGGATCGTGTAATATGATCAGTGAATAGAGGCTGTACGATAGGTGTCATATGATCAGTGTATGGAGGCTATAGGATGGTGTAATATGATCAGTGCGTGGAGGTTATAGGATGGTGTAATATGATCAGTGTATTGAGGCTATAGGATGGTGTGATATAATCAGTGAATGGAGGCTATAGGATGGGTGTAATATGATCAGTGTATGGAGGTCATAGGATGGTGTAATATGATCAGTGTGTTGATTCTATAGGACGGTGTAATATGATCAGTGTCTGGAGGCTACAGGGTGGGTGTAATATGATCAGTGTATGGAGGCTACAGGATGGGTGTAATATGATCAGTGTATGAAGGCTATTGGATGGTTTAATATGATCAATGTTTGGACACTATAGGATGGTGTAATATGAACAGTGTCTGGAGGCTACCGGATGGTGTAATATGATCAGGGTTTGGACACTATAGGATGGTGTAATACGATCAGTGTATGGAGGTGACAGGATGGTGTAATATGATCAATGTATGGATGCTACAGGATGGTGTCATATGATCCGTGTATGGAGGCTATAGCATAGGTGTCATATGATCATTGTATGGAGGCTACAGGATTGGTGTAATATGATCAGTGTATGGAGGCTACAGGATGGGTGTAATATGATCAGTGTGTGGAGATTATAGGATGGTGTAATATGACCAGTGCATTGAGGCTATAGGATGGTGTAATATGATCAATGTACGGAGGCTACAGGATGGTGTAATATGATCAGTGTATGGAGTCTACAGGATGGTGTGACATGATCAGTGTATGGAGGCTATAGGATCGTGTAATATGATCAGTGTATGGAGGCGACAGGATGGTGTAATAATATCAATGTATGGAGGCTACAGGATGGTGTAATATGATCAGTGTATTGAGGCTATAGGATGGTGTGATATGATCAGTGAATGGAGGCTATAGGATGGGTATAATATGATCAGTGTCAGGAGGCTATAGGATGGTTAATATGATCAGTTTATGGAGGCTACAGGATGGGTGCAATACGATCAGTGTATGGAGGTCATAGGATGGTGTAATATGATCAGTGTATTGAGGCTATAGGATGGTGTAATATGATCAGTGTCTGGAGGCTACAGGGTGGGTGTAATATGATCAGTGTACGGAGGCTACAGGATGGGTGTAATATGAACAGTGTATGAAGGCTATTGGATGGTTTAATATGATCAATGTTTGGACACTATAGGATGGTGTAATATGAACAGTGTCTGGAGGCTACCGGATGGTGTAATATGATCAGGGTTTGGACACTATAGGATGGTGTAATATGATCAGTGTATGGAGGCTACAGGGTGGTGTAATATTATCAGTGTGAGGACAATGCAGGATGGTGTAATATGATCAATGTATGGAGGCTACAGGATGGTGTAATATGATCAATGTATGGATGGTACAGGATGGTGTCTTATGATCCGTGTATGGAGGCTATAGCATAGGTGTCATATGATCATTGTATGGAGGCTACAGGATGGGTGTAATATGATCAGTGTGTGGAGATTATAGGATGGTGTAATATGACCAGTGCATTGAGGCTATAGGATGGTGTAATATGATCAGGGAATGGAGGCTATAGGATGGTGTAATATGATCAGTGTATGGAAGTTATATGATGGTGTAATATGATCAGTGTATGGAGGCTATAGGATGGTGTAATATGATCAGTGTATGGAGGCTACAGGATGGGTGTAAAATGGTCAGAGTATGAAGGTGATAGGATGGTGTAATATGGTCAGTGTAAGGAGGCTATAGGATGGTGTAATATGATCAGGGAATGGAGGCTATAGGATGGTGTAATATGATCAGTGTATGGAAGTTATATGATGGTGTAATATGATCAGTGTATGGAGGCTATAGGATGGTGTAATATGATCAGTGTATGGAGGCTACAGGATGGGTGTAAAATGGTCAGAGTATGAAGGTGATAGGATGGTGTAATATGGTCAGTGTAAGGAGGCTATAGGATGGTGTAATATGATCAGTGAATGGAGGCTACAGGATGGTGTCATATGATCAGTGTATGGAGGCTATACGATAGGTGTCATATGATCAGTGTATGGAGGCTATAGGATGGTGTGATATGATCAGTGCGTGGAGGTTATAGGATGGTGTAATATGATCAATGTTTGGACACTATGGGATGGTGTAATATGATCAGTGTATGCAGGCTACAGGGTGGTGTAATATTATCAGTGTGAGGACACTGCAGGATGGTGTAATATGATCAGTGTATGGAGGCTATAGGAGGGGTGTCATATGATCAGTGTCTGGAGGCTACAGGATGGTGTAATATGATCAGTGTTTGGACACTATAGGATGGTGTAATATGATCAGTGTATGCAGGATACAGGGTGGTGTAATATTATCAGTGTGAGGACACTGCAGGATGGTGTAATATGATCAGTGTATGGAGGCTACAGGATGGTGTAATATGATAAGTGTATGGAGGCTATAGTATGGTGTAATATGATCAGTTTATGGAGATGATAGGATGGTATCATATGATCAGTGTGTGGAGGCTACAGGATGGGTGTAATATGATCAGTGTATGGAGCCTATAGTATGGTGTAATATGATCAGTGTATGGAGGCGACACGATGGTGTAATAACATCAATATATGGAGGCTACAGGATGGTGTCATATGATCAGTGTATGGAGGCTATAGGATAGGTGTCATATGATCATTGTATGGAGACTATAGGATGGTGTAACTTGATCAGTGCGTGGAGGTGATAAGATGGTGTAATATGATCAGTTAATAGAGGCTATAGGTTGGTGTAATATGATCGGTGTATGGAGGCTAATGGATGGTGTAATATGATAATTGTATGGTGGTTACAGGATGGGTGTAATATCATCAGTATATGGAGGGTATAGGATGGGTGTAATATGATCAGTGTCTGGATGCTACAGGATGGTGTAATATGATCAGTGTATGGAGGATATGGATTGGTTGTAATATGATCCGTGTATGGAGGCTTTAGGTATATATCATATGATCAGTGTATGCAGGCTACAGGGTGGTGTAATATTATCAGTGTGAGGACGCTGCAGGATGGTGTAATATGATCAGTGTATGGAGGCTATAGTATGGTGAAATATGATCAGTGAAAGGAGCCATATGATGGTTTAATACGATCAGTGTATGGAGGCGACAGGATGGTGTAATATGATCAGTGTTTGGACACTATAGGATGGTGTAATATGATCAGTGTATTGAGGATATAGGATGGTGTGATATAATCAGTGAATGGAGGCTATAGGATGGGTGTAATATGATCAGTGTATGGAGGCTACAGGATGGTGTAATATGATCAATGTATGAAGGCTATTGGATGGTCTAATATGATCAATGTTTGGACACTATAGGATGGTGTCATATGATCAGTGTATGGAGGCTATAGGATAGGTGTCATATGATCAGTATATGGAGGCTATAGGATGGTGTAATATGATCAGTGTATGGAGGCTACAGGATGGCTGTAAAATGGTCAGTGTATGAAGGTGATAGGATGGTGTAATATGGTCAGTGTAATGAGGCTATAGGATGTTGTAATATGATCAGTGAATGGAGGCTATAGGATGGTGTAATATGATAGGTGTATGGAGGATATAGGATTATGTAATATGATCAGTGTATGGAGGCTACAGGATGGGTGTAATATGATCAATGTATGGAGGCGACAGGATGGTGTCATATGATCCATGTATGGAGGCTATAGGATGGTGTAATATGATCAGTGCGTGGAGGTTATAGGATGGTGTAATATGATCAGTGTATTGAGGCTATAGGATGGTGTGATAAAATCAGTGAATGGAGGCTATAGGATGGGTGTAATATGATCAGTGTCTGGAGGCAATGGGATGGTGTAATATGATCAGTGTATTGAGGCTATAGGACGGTGTAATATGATCAGTGTCTGGAGGCTACAGGGTGGGTGTAATATGATCAGTGTACGGAGGCTACAGGATGGGTGTAATATGATCAGTGTTTGGACACTATAGGATGGTGTAATATGATCAGTGTATGCAGGCTACAGGGTGGTGTAATATTATCAGTGTGAAGACACTGCAGGATGGTGTAATATGATCAGTGTATGGAGGCTACAGGATGGTGCAATATGATCAGTGTATGGAGGCTATAGTATGGTGTAATATGATCAGTTTATGGAGATGATAGGATGGTATCATATGATCAGTGTGTGGAGGCTACAGGATGGGTGTAATATGATCAGTGTATGGAGCCTATAGTATGGTGTAATATGATCAGTGTATGGAGGCGACAGGATGGTGTAATAACATCAATATATGGAGGCTACAGGATGGTGTCATATGATCAGTGTATGGAGGCTATGGGATAGGTGTCATATGATCATTGTATGGAGACTATAGGATGGTGTAATATGATCAGTGCATGGAGGTTATAGGATGGTGTAATATGATCAGTGAATAGAGGCTATAGGTTGGTGTAATATGATCGGTGTATGGAGCCTAATGGATGGTGTAATATGATAATTGTATGGTGGTTACAGGATGGGTGTATTATCATCAGTATATGGAGGGTATAGGATGGGTTTAATATGATCAGTGTCTGGATGCTACAGGATGGTGTAATATGATCAGTGTATGGGGGCTTTAGGTATATATCATATGATCAGTGTATGCAGGCTACAGGGTGGTGTAATATTATCAGTGTGAGGACACTGCAGGATGGTGAAATATGATCAGTGAAAGGAACCTATATGATGGTGTAATACGATCAGTGTATGGAGGCGACAGGATGGTGTAATATTTTCAGTGTATTGAGGCTATAGGATGGTGTGATATAATCAGTGAATGGAGGCTATAGGATGGTGAAATATGATCAGTGAAAGGAACCTATATGATGGTGTAATACGATCAGTGTATGGAGGCGACAGGATGGTGTAATATGATCAGTTTTTGGAGGCTACAGGATGGGTGTAAAATTGTCAGTGTATGGAGATGATAGGATGGTATCATATGATCAGTGTGTGGAGGCTACAGGATGGGTGTAATATGATCAGTGTATTGAGGCTATAGGATGGTGTGATATAATCAGTGAATGGAGGCTATAGGATGGGTGTAATATGATCAGTGTATGGAGGCTACAAGGATGGTGTAATATGATCAGTGTATGGAGGATATAGGATTATGAAATATGATCAGTGTATGGAGGCTACAGGATGGGTGTAATATGATCAATGTATGGAGGCGACAGGATGGTGTCATATGATCCATGTATGGAGGCTATAGGATGGTGTAATATGATCAGTGCGTGGAGGTTATAGGATGGTGTGATATAATCAGAGAATGGAGGCTATAGGATGGGTGTAATATGATCAGTGTCTGGAGGCAATGGGATGGTTTAATATGATCAGTTTATGGAGGTCATAGGATGGTGTAATATGATCAGTGTATTGAGGCTATAGGACGGTGTAATATGATCAGTGTCTGGAGGCTACAGGATGGATGTAATATGATCAGTGTATGAAGGCTATTGGATGGTGTAATATGATCAATGTTTGGACACTATAGGATGGTGTAATATGATCAGTGTATGGAGGCTATAGGAGGGATGTCATATGATCAGTGTCTGGAGGCTACAGGATGGTGTAATATGATCAGTGTTTGGACACTATAGGATGGTGTAATATGATCAGTGTATGCAGGCTACAGGGTGGTGTAATATTATCAGTGTGAGGACACTGCAAGATGGTGTAATATGATCAGTGTATGGAGGCTACAGGATGGTGTAATATGATCAGTGTATGGAGGCTATAGTATGGTGTAATATGATCAGTTTATGGAGATGATAGGATGGTATCATATGATCAGTGTGTGGACACTATTGGATGGTGTCATATGATCAGTGTATGGAGGCTATAGGATAGGTGTCATATGATCAGTATATGGAGGCTGTAGGATGGTGTAATATGATCAGTGTATGGAGGCTACAGGATGGGTGTAATATGATCAATGTATGGAGGCGACAGGATGGTGTCATATGATCCATGTATGGAGGCTATAGGATGGTGTAATATGATCAGTGCGTGGAGGTTATAGGATGGTGTAATATGATCAGTGTATTGAGGCTATAGGATGGTGTGATATAGTCAGTGAATGGAGGCTATAGGATGGGTGTAATATGATCAGTGTCTGGAGGCAATGGGATGGTGTAATATTATCAGTGTATTGAGGCTATAGGACGGTGTAATATGATCAGTGTCTGGAGGCTACAGGGTGGGTGTAATATGATCAGTGTACGGAGGCTACAGGATGGGTGTAATATGATCAGTGTATGAAGGCTATTGGATGGTGTAATATGATCATTGTTTGGACACTATAGGATGGTGTAATATGATCAATGTATGGAGGCTACAGGATGGTGTAATATGATCAGTGTATGGAGTCTACAGGATGGTGTGATATGATCAGTGTATGGAGGCTATAGTATGGTGTAATATGATCAGTGTATGGAGGCGACAGGATGCTGTAATAACATCAATATATGGAGGCTACAGGATGGTGTAATATGATCAGTGTATGGAGGCTATACGATAGGTGTCATAAGATCAGGGAATGGAGGCTATAGGATGGTGTAATATGATCCGTGTATGGAGGATATAGGATTATGTAATATGATCAGTGTATGGAGGCTACAGGATGGGTGTAATATGATCAATGTATGGAGGAAACAGGAGGGTGTCATATGATCCATGTATGGAGGCTATAGGATGGTGTAATATGATCTGTTTACGGAGGCTACAGGATGGGTGTAAAATGGTCAGTGTATGGAGGTGATAGGATGGTGTAATATGGTCAGTGTATTGAGGCTATAGGATGGTGTAATATGATAGGTGTATGGAGGTTATAGGATGATGTAATATGATCAGTGTATGGAGGCTACAGGATGGGTGTAATATCATCCATGTATGGAGGCTATAGGATGGTATCATATGATCAGTGTGTGGAGGCTACACGATGGGTGTAATATGATCAGCGTATGGAGGCTACAGGATGGGTGTAATATGATCAGTGTATGGAGGCTACAGGATGTGTGTAATATGAGCAGTGTATTGAAGCTATAGGATGGTGTGATATGATCAGTGTGAGGACGCTGCAGGATTGTGTAATATGATCAATGTATCGAAGCTAGAGTATGGTGAAATATGATCAGTGTAAGGAGCCTATATGATGGAGTAATATGATCCGTGTATGGAGGCGACAGGATGGTGTCATATGATCAGTGTATGGTCGCTATAGGATGGTACAATATGATAAGTGTATTGAGGCTATAGGATGGCGTAATATGATCAGTGTCTGGATGCTACAGTATTGGTGTAATATGACCAGTGTATGGAAGTTATAGGATGGTGTAATATGATCAGTGTATTGAGGATTTTGGATCGTGTAATATGATCAGTGAATAGAGGCTGTACGATAGGTGTCATATGATCAGTGTATGGAGGCTATAGGATGGTGTAATATGATCAGTGTGTGGAGGTTATAGGATGGTGTAATATGATCAGTGTATTGAGGCTATAGGATGGTGTGATATAATCAGTGAATGGAGGCTATAGGATGGGTGTAATATGATCAGTGTATGGAGGTCATAGGATGGTGTAATATGATCAGTGTGTTGATTCTATAGGACGGTGTAATATGATCAGTGTCTGGAGGCTACAGGGTGGGTGTAATATGATCAGTGTATGGAGGCTACAGGATGGGTGTAATATGATCAGTGTATGAAGGCTATTGGATGGTTTAATATGATCAATGTTTGGAAACTATAGGATGGTGTCATATGATCCGTGTATGGAGGCTATAGCATAGGTGTCATATGATCATTGTATGGAGGCTACAGGATTGGTGTAATATGATCAGTGTATGGAGGCTACAGGATGGGTGTAATTTGATCAGTGTGTGGAGATTATAGGATGGTGTAATATGACCAGTGCATTGAGGCTATAGGATCGTGTAATATGATCAATGTACGGAGGCTACAGGATGGTGTAATATGATCAGTGTATGGAGTCTACAGGATGGTGTGATATGATCAGTGTATGGAGGCTATAGTATGGTGTAATATGATCAGTGTATGGAGGCGACAGGATGCTGTAATAATATCAATATATGGAGGCTACAGGATGGTGTCATATGATCAGCGTATGGAGGCTATACGATAGGTGTCATAAGATCAGTGTATGGAGGCTATAGGATGGTGTAATATGATCAGTGCGTGGAGGTTATAGGATGGTGTAATATGATCAGTGTATTGAGGCTATAGGATGGTGTGATATAATCAGTGAATGGAGGCTATAGGATGGGTGTAATATGATCAGTGTTTGGAGGCAATGGGATGGTTTAATATGATCAGTTTATGGAGGCTACAGGATGGGTGTAATATGATCAGTGTATGGAGGTCATAGGATGGTGTAATATGATCATTGTATTGAGGCTATAGGACGGTGTAATATGATCAGTGTCTGGAGGCTACAGGGTGGGTGTAATATGATCAGTGTACGGAGGCTACAGGATGGGTGTAATATGAACAGTGTATGAAGGCTATTGGATGGTTTAATATGATCAATGTTTGGACACTATAGGATGGTGTAATATGAACAGTGTCTGGAGGCTACCGGATGGTGTAATATGTTCAGGGTTTGGACACTATAGGATGGTGTAATATGATCAGTGTATGGAGGCTACAGTGTGGTGTAATATTATCAGTGTGAGGACAATGCAGGATGGTGTAATATGATCAATGTATGGAGGCTACAGGATGGTGTAATATGATCAATGTATGGATGGTACAGGATGGTGTCTTATGATCCGTGTATGGAGGCTATAGCATAGGTGTCATATGATCATTGTATGGAGGCTACAGGATGGGTGTAATATGATCAGTGTGTGGAGATTATAGGATGGTGTAATATGACCAGTGCATTGAGGCTATAGGATGGTGTAATATGATCAGGGAATGGAGGCTATAGGATGGTGTAATATGATCAGTGTATGGAAGTTATATGATGGTGTAATATGATCAGTGTATGGAGGCTATAGGATGGTGTAATATGATCAGTGTATGGAGGCTACAGGATGGGTGTAAAATGGTCAGAGTATGAAGGTGATAGGATGGTGTAATATGGTCAGTGTAAGGAGGCTATAGGATGGTGTAATATGATCAGTGAATGGAGGCTATAGGATGGTGTAATATGATCAGTGTATGGAGGCTACAGGATGGGTGTAATATGATCCGTGTATGGAGGATATAGGATTATGTAATATGATCAGTGTATGGAGGCTACAGGATGGGTGTAATATGATCAATGTATGGAGGCGACAGGAGGGTGTCATATGATCCATGTATGGAGGCTATAAGATTGTGTAATATGATCTGTTTATGGTGGCTACAGGATGGGTGTAAAATGGTCAGTGTATGGAGGTGATAGGATGGTGTAATATGGTCAGTGTATTGAGGCTATAGGATGGTGTGATATGATCAGTGTGAGGACGCTGCAGGATTGTGTAATATGATCAATGTATCGAAGCTAGAGTATGGTGAAATATGATCAGTGTAAGGAGCCTATATGATGGAGTAATATGATCCGTGTATGGAGGCGACAGGATGGTGTAATATGATCAATGTATGGAGGCTACAGGATGGTGTAATATGATCAGTGTATGGAGGCTTCAGGATGGTGTAATATGATCAGTGTATGGAGGCTATAGTATGGTGTAATATGATCAGTGTATGGAGGCGACAGGATGCTGTAATAATATCAATATATGGGGGCTACAGGATGGTGTCATATGATCAGTGTATGGAGGCTATACGATAGGTGTCATATGATCAGTGTGTGGAGATTATAGGATGGTGTAATATGACCAGTGCATTGAGGCTATAGGATGGTGTAATATGATCAGGGAATGGAGGCTATAGGATGGTGTAATATGATCAGTGTATGGAAGTTATATGATGGTGTAATATGATCAGTGTATGGAGGCTATAGGATGGTGTAATATGATCAGTGTATGGAGGCTACAGGATGGGTGTAAAATGGTCAGAGTATGAAGGTGATAGGATGGTGTAATATGGTCAGTGTAAGGAGGCTATAGGATGGTGTAATATGATCAGTGAATGGAGGCTATAGGATGGTGTAATATGATCAGTGTATGGAGGCTACAGGATGGGTGTAATATGATCCGTGTATGGAGGATATAGGATTATGTAATATGATCAGTGTATGGAGGCTACAGGATGGGTGTAATATGATCAATGTATGGAGGCGACAGGAGGGTGTCATATGATCCATGTATGGAGGCTATAAGATTGTGTAATATGATCTGTTTATGGTGGCTACAGGATGGGTGTAAAATGGTCAGTGTATGGAGGTGATAGGATGGTGTAATATGGTCAGTGTATTGAGGCTATAGGATGGTGTGATATGATCAGTGTGAGGACGCTGCAGGATTGTGTAATATGATCAATGTATCGAAGCTAGAGTATGGTGAAATATGATCAGTGTAAGGAGCCTATATGATGGAGTAATATGATCCGTGTATGGAGGCGACAGGATGGTGTAATATGATCAATGTATGGAGGCTACAGGATGGTGTAATATGATCAGTGTATGGAGGCTTCAGGATGGTGTAATATGATCAGTGTATGGAGGCTATAGTATGGTGTAATATGATCAGTGTATGGAGGCGACAGGATGCTGTAATAATATCAATATATGGGGGCTACAGGATGGTGTCATATGATCAGTGTATGGAGGCTATACGATAGGTGTCATATGATCAGTGTATGGAGGCTATAGGATGGTGTGATATGATCAGTGCGTGGAGGTTATAGGATGGTGTAATATGATCAATGTTTGGACACTATGGGATGGTGTAATATGATCAGTGTATGGAGGCTATAGGAGGGGTGTCATATGATCAGTGTCTGGAGGCTACAGGATGGTGTAATATGATCAGTGTTTGGACACTATAGGATGGTGTAATATGATCAGTGTATGCAGGCTACAGGGTGGTGTAATATTATCAGTGTGAGGACACTGCAGGATGGTGTAATATGATCAGTGTATGGAGGCTACAGGATGGTGTAATATGATCAGTGTATGGAGGCTATAGTATGGTGTAATATGATCAGTTTATGGAGATGATAGGATGGTATCTTATGATCAGTGTGTGGAGGCTACAGGATGGGTGTAATATGATCAGTGTATGGAGCCTATAGTATGGTGTAATATGATCAGTGTATGGAGGCGACACGATGGTGTAATAACATCAATATATGGAGGCTACAGGATGGTGTCATATGATCAGTGTATGGAGGCTATAGGATAGGTGTCATATGATCATTGTATGGAGACTATAGGATGGTGTAATATGATCAGTGCGTGGAGGTGATAAGATGGTGTAATATGATCAGTTAATAGAGGCTATAGGTTGGTGTAATATGATCGGTGTATGGAGGCTAATGGATGGTGTAATATGATAATTGTATGGTGGTTACAGGATGGGTGTAATATCATCAGTATATGGAGGGTATAGGATGGGTGTAATATGATCAGTGTCTGGATGCTACAGGATGGTGTAATATGATCAGTGTATGGAGGATATGGATTGGTTGTAATATGATCCGTGTATGGAGGCTTTAAATATATATCATATGATCAGTGTATGCAGGCTACAGGGTGGTGTAATATTATCAGTGTGAGGACACTGCAGGATGGGTGTAATATGATCAGTGTATTGAGGCTATAGGATGGTGTGATATAATCAGTGAATGGAGGCTATAGGATGGGTGTAATATGATCAGTGTATGGAGGCTACAGGATGGTGTAATATGATCAATGTATGAAGGCTATTGGATGGTGTAATATGATAAATGTATGGACACTATAGGATGGTGTCATATGATCAGTGTATGGAGGCTATAGGATAGGTGTCATATGATCAGTATATGGAGGCTATAGGATGGTGTAATATGATCAGTGTATGGAGGCTACAGGATGGCTGTAAAATGGTCAGTGTATGAAGGTGATAGGATGGTGTAATATGGTCAGTGTAATGAGGCTATAGGATGTTGTAATATGATCAGTGAATGGAGGCTATAGGATGGTGTAATATGATAGGTGTATGGAGGATATAGGATTATGTAATATGATCAGTGTATGGAGGCTACAGGATGGGTGTAATATGATCAATGTATGGTGGCGACAGGATGGTGTCATATGATCCATGTATGGAGGCTATAGGATGGTGTAATATGATCAGTGCGTGGAGGTTATAGGATGGTGTAATATGATCAGTGTATTGAGGCTATAGGATGGTGTGATAAAATCAGTGAAAGGAGGCTATAGGATGGGTGTAATATGATCAGTGTCTGGAGGCAATGGGATGGTGTAATATGATCAGTGTATTGAGGCTATAGGACGGTGTAATATGATCAGTGTCTGGAGGCTACAGGGTGGTGTAATATTATCAGTGTGAAGACACTGCAGGATGGTGTAATATGATCAGTGTATGGAGGCTACAGGATGGTGCAATATGATCAGTGTATGGAGGCTATAGTATGGTGTAATATGATCAGTTTATGGAGATGATAGGATGGTATCATATGATCAGTGTGTGGAGGCTACAGGATGGGTGTAATATGATCAGTGTATGGAGCCTATAGTATGGTGTAATATGATCAGTGTATGGAGGCGACAGGATGGTGTAATAACATCAATATATGGAGGCTACAGGATGGTGTCATATGATCAGTGTATGGAGGCTATGGGATAGGTGTCATATGATCATTGTATGGAGACTATAGGATGGTGTAATATGATCAGTGCATGGAGGTTATAGGATGGTGTAATATGATCAGTGAATAGAGGCTATAGGTTGGTGTAATATGATCGGTGTATGGAGCCTAATGGATGGTGTAATATGATAATTGTATGGTGGTTACAGGATGGGTGTATTATCATCAGTATATGGAGGGTATAGGATGGGTTTAATATGATCAGTGTCTGGATGCTACAGGATGGTGTAATATGATCAGTGTATGGGGGCTTTAGGTATATATCATATGATCAGTGTATGCAGGCTACAGGGTGGTGTAATATTATCAGTGTGAGGACACTGCAGGATGGTGAAATATGATCAGTGAAAGGAACCTATATGATGGTGTAATACGATCAGTGTATGGAGGCGACAGGATGGTGTAATATTTTCAGTGTATTGAGGCTATAGGATGGTGTGATATAATCAGTGAATGGAGGCTATAGGATGGTGAAATATGATCAGTGAAAGGAACCTATATGATGGTGTAATACGATCAGTGTATGGAGGCGACAGGATGGTGTAATATGATCAGTTTATGGAGGCTACAGGATGGGTGTAAAATTGTCAGTGTATGGAGATGATAGGATGGTATCATATGATCAGTGTGTGGAGGCTACAGGATGGGTGTAATATGATCAATGTATGGAGGCGACAGGATGGTGTCATATGATCCATGTATGGAGGCTATAGGATGGTGTAATATGATCAGTGCGTGGAGGTTATAGGATGGTGTGATATAATCAGAGAATGGAGGCTATAGGATGGGTGTAATATGATCAGTGTCTGGAGGCAATGGGATGGTTTAATATGATCAGTTTATGGAGGCTACACGATGGGTGTAATATGATCAGTGTATGGAGGTCATGGATGGTGTAATATGATCAGTGTATTGAGGCTATAGGACGGTGTAATATTATCAGTGTCTGGAGGCTACAGGATGGATGTAATATGATCAGTGTATGAAGGCTATTGGATGGTGTAATATGATCAATGTTTGGACACTATAGGATGGTGTAATATGATCAGTGTATGGAGGCTATAGGAGGGATGTCATATGATCAGTGTCTGGAGGCTACAGGATGGTGTAATATGATCAGTGTTTGGACACTATAGGATGGTGTAATATGATCAGTGTATGCAGGCTACAGGGTGGTGTAATATTATCAGTGTGAGGACACTGCAAGATGGTGTAATATGATCAGTGTATGGAGGCTACAGGATGGTGTAATATGATCAGTGTATGGAGGCTATAGTATGGTGTAATATGATCAGTTTATGGAGATGATAGGATGGTATCATATGATCAGTGTGTGGACACTATTGGATGGTGTCATATGATCAGTGTATGGAGGCTATAGGATAGGTGTAATATGATCAATGTATGGAGGTGACAGGATGGTGTCATATGATCCATGTATGGAGGCTATAGGATGGTGTAATATGATCAGTGCGTGGAGGTTATAGGATGGTGTAATATGATCAGTGTATTGAGGCTATAGGATGGTGTGATATAATCAGTGAATGGAGGCTATAGGATGGGTGTAATATGATCAGTGTCTGGAGGCAATGGGATGGTGTAATATTATCAGTGTGTTGAGGCTATAGGACGGTGTAATATGATCAGTGTCTGGAGGCTACAGGGTGGGTGTAATATGATCAGTGTACGGAGGTTACAGGATGGGTGTAATATGATCAGTCTATGAAGGCTATTGGATGGTGTAATATGATCAATGTTTGGACACTATAGGATGGTGTAATACGATAGGTGTATGGAGGCTATAGGATGGGTGTCATATGATCAGTGTCTCGAGGCTACAGGATGGTGTAATATGATCAGTGTTTGGACACTATAGGATGGTGTAATATGATTAGTGTATGCAGGCTACAGGGTGGTGTAATATTATCAGTTTATGGAGATGATAGGATGGTATCATATGATCAGTGTGTGGAGGCTACAGGATGGGTGTAATATGATCAGTGTATGGAGCCTATAGTATGGTGTAATATGATCAGTGTAAGGAGGCGACAGGATGGTGTAATAACATCAATATATGGAGGCTACAGGATGGTGTCATATGATCAGTGTATGGAGGCTATAGGATAGGTGTCATATGATCATTGTTTGGAGACTATAGGATGGTGTAATATGATCAGTGCGTGGAGGTTATAGGATGGTGTAATATGATCAGTGTATGCAGGCTACAGGGTGGTGTAATATTATCAGTGTGAAGACACTGCAGGATGGTGTAATATGATCAGTGTATGGAGGCTACAGGATGGTGTAATATGATCAGTGTATGGAGGCTATAGTATGGTGTAATATGATCAGTTTATGGAGATGATAGGATGGTATCATATGATCAGTGTGTGGAGGCTACAGGATGGGTGTAATATGATCAGTGTATGGAGCCTATAGTATGGTGTAATATGATCAGTGTAAGGAGGCGACAGGATGGTGTAATAACATCAATATATGGAGGCTACAGGATGGTGTCATATGATCAGTGTATGGAGGCTATAGTATGGTGTAATATGATCAGTTTATGGAGATGATAGGATGGTATCATAAGATCAGTGTGTGGAGACTATAGGATTGTGTAATATGATCAGTGCGTGGAGCTTATAGGATGGTGTAATATGATCAGTGAATAGAGGCTATAGGTTGGTGTAATATGATCGGTGTATGGAGCCTAATGGATGGTGTAATATGATAATTGTATGGTGGTTACAGGATGGGTGTATTATCATCAGTATATGGAGGGTATAGGATGGGTGTAATATGATCAGTGTCTGGATGCTACAGGATGGTGTAATATGATCAGTGTATGGAGGATATGGATTGGTTGTAATATGATCCGTGTATGGAGGCTTTAGGTATATATCATATGATCAGTGTATGCAGGCTACAGGGTAGTGTAATATTATCAGTGTGAGGACACTGCATAATGGTGTAATATGATTAGTGTATGGAGGCTATAGTATGGTGAAATATGATCAGTGAAAGGAACCTATATGATGGTGTAATACGATCAGTGTATGGAGGCGACAGGATGGTGTAATATGATCAGTATATGGAGGCTACAGGATGGGTGTAAAATGGTCAGTGTATGGAGATGATAGGATGGTATCATATGATCTGTGTGTGGAGGCTACAGGATGGGTGTAATATGATCAGTGTATTGAGGCTATAGGATGGTGTGATATAATCAGTGAATGGAGGCTATAGGATGGGTGTAATATGATCAGTGTATGGAGGCTACAGGATGGTGTAATATGATCAGTGTATGGAGGATATAGGATTATGTAATATGATCAGTGTATGGAGGCTATAGGATAGGTGTAATATGATCAATGTATGGAGGCGAGAGGATGGTGTCATATGATCCATGTATGGAGGCATTAGGATGGTGTAATATGATCTGTTTACGGAGGCTACAGGATGGGTGTAAAATGGTCAGTATATGGAGGTGATAGGATGGTGTAATATGGTCAGTGTATTGAGGCTATAGGATGGTGTAATATGATAGGTGTATGGAGGTTATAGGATGATGTAATATGATCAGTGTATGGAGGCTACAGGATGGGTGTAATATGATCAGTGTATTGAGGCTATAGGATGGTGTGATATAATCAGTGAATGGAGGCTATAGGATGGGTGTAATATGATCAGTGTCTGGAGGCAATGGGATGGTTTAATATGATCAGTTTATGGAGGCTACACGATGGGTGTAATATGATCAGTGTATGGAGGTCATAGGATGGTGTAATATGATCAGTGTATTGAGGCTATAGGACGGTGTAATATGATCAGTGTCTGGAGGCTACAGGATGGATGTAATATGATCAGTGTATGAAGGCTATTGGATGGTGTAATATGGTCAATGTTTGGACACTATAGGATGGTGTAATATGATCAGTGTATGGAGGCTATAGGAGGGGTGTCATATGATCAGTGTCTGGAGGCTACAGGATGGTGTAATATGATCAGTGTTTGGACACTATAGGATGGTGTAATATGATCAGTGTATGCAGGCTACAGGGTGGTGTAATATTATCAGTGTGAGGACACTGCAAGATGGTGTAATATGATCAGTGTATGGAGGCTACAGGATGGTGTAATATGATCAGTGTATGGAGGCTATAGTATGGTGTAATATGATCAGTTTATGGAGATGATAGGATGGTATCATATGATCAGTGTGTGGAGGCTACAGGATGGGTGTAATATGATCAGTGTATGGAGCCTATAGTATGGTGTAATATGATCAGTGTAAGGAGGCGACAGGATGGTGTAATAACATCAATATATGGAGGCTACAGGATGGTGTCATATGATCAGTGTATGGAGGCTATAGGAGGGGTGTCATATGATCAGTGTCTGGAGGCTACAGGATGGTGTAATATGATCAGTGTTTGGACACTATAGGATGGTGTAATATGATCAGTGTATGCAGGCTACAGGGTGGTGTAATATTATCAGTGTGAGGACACTGCAAGATGGTGTAATATGATCAGTGTATGGAGGCTACAGGATGGTGTAATATGATCAGTGTATGGAGGCTATAGTATGGTGTAATATGATCAGTGTATGGAGATGATAGGATGGTATCATATGATCAGTGTGTGGAGGCTACAGGATGGGTGTAATATGATCAGTGTATGGAGCCTATAGTATGGTGTAATATGATCAATGTTTGGACACTATTGGATGGTGTCATATGATCAGTGTATGGAGGCTATAGGATAGGTGTCATATGATCAGTATATAGAGGCTATAGGATGGCGTAATATGATCAGTGTATGGAGGCTACAGGATGGGTGTAATATGATCAATGTATGGAGGCGACAGGATGGTGTCATATGATCCATGTATGGAGGCTATAGGATGGTGTAATATGATCAGTGCGTGGAGGTTATAGGATGGTGTAATATGATCAGTGTATTGAGGCTATAGGATGGTGTAATATAATCAGTGAATGGAGGCTATAGGATGGGTGTAATATGATCAGTGTCTGGAGGCAATGGGATGGTGTAATATGATCAGTGTATTGAGGCTATAGGACGGTGTAATATGATCAGTGTCTGGAGGCTACAGGGTGGGTGTAATATGATCAGTGTACGGAGGCTACAGGATGGGTGTAATATGATCAGTGTATGAAGGCTATTGGATGGTGTAATATGATCAATGTTTGGACACTATAGGATGGTGTAATATGATAGGTGTATGGAGGCTATAGGATGGGTGTCATATGATCAGTGTCTCGAGGCTACAGGATGGTGTAATATGATCAGTGTTTGGACACTATAGGATGGTGTAATATGATCAGTGTATGCAGGCTACAGGGTGGTGTAATATTATCAGTGTGTAGACACTGCAGGATGGTGTAATATGACCAGTGTATGGAGGCTACAGGATGGTGTAATATGATCAGTGTATGGAGGCTATAGTATGGTGTAATATGATCAGTTTATGGAGATGATAGGATGGTATCATATGATCAGTGTGTGGAGGCTACAGGATGGGTGTAATATGATCAGTGTATGGAGCCTATAGTATGGTGTAATATGATCAGTGTAAGGAGGCGACAGGATGGTGTAATAACATCAATATATGGAGGCTACAGGATGGTGTCATATGATCAGTGTATGGAGGCTATAGGATAGGTGTCATATGATCATTGTTTGGAGACTATAGGATGGTGTAATATGATCAGTGCGTGGACGTTATAGGATGGTGTAATATGATCAGTGAATAGAGGCTATAGGTTGGTGTAATATGATCAGTGTTTGGACACTACAGGATGGTGTAATATGATCAGTGTATGCAGGCTACAGGGTGGTGTAATATTATCAGTGTGAAGACACTGCAGGATGGTGTAATATGATCAGTGTATGGAGGCTACAGGATGGTGTAATATGATCAGTGTATGGAGGCTATAGTATGGTGTAATATGATCAGTTTATGGAGATGATAGGATGGTATCATATGATCAGTGTGTGGAGGCTACAGGATGGGTGTAATATGATCAGTGTATGGAGCCTATAGTATGGTGTAATATGATCAGTGTGTGGAGGCTACAGGATGGGTGTAATATGATCAGTGTATGGAGACTATAGGATGGAGTAATATGATCAGTGCGTGGAGGTTATAGGATGGTGTAATATGATCAGTGAATAGAGGCTATAGGTTGGTGTAATATGATCGGTGTATGGAGCCTAATGGATGGTGTAATATGATAATTGTATGGTGGTTACAGGATGGGTGTATTATCATCAGTATATGGAGGGTATAGGATGGGTGTAATATGATCAGTGTCTGGATGCTACAGGATGGTGTAATATGATCAGTGTATGGAGGATATGGATTGGTTGTAATCTGATCCGTGTATGGAGGCTTTAGGTATATATCATATGATCAGTGTATGCAGGCTACAGGGTGGTGTAATATTATCAGTGTGAGGACACTGCATAATGGTGTAATATGATCAGTGTATGGAGGCGACAGGATGGTGTAATATGATCAGTATATGGAGGCTACAGGATGGGTGTAAAATGGTCAGTGTATGGAGATGATAGGATGGTATCATATGATCAGTGTGTGGAGGCTACAGGATGGGTGTAATATGATCAGTGTATTGAGGCTATAGGATGGTGTGATATAATCAGTGAATGGAGGCTATAGGATGGGTGTAATATGATCAGTGTATGGAGGCTACAGGATGGTGTAATATGATCAGTGTATGGAGGATATAGGATTATGTAATATGATCAGTGTATAGAGGCTATAGGATAGGTGTAATATGATCAATGTATGGAGGCGAGAGGATGGTGTCATATGATCCATGTATGGAGGCATTAGGATTGTGTAATATGAACTGTTTACGGAGGCTACAGGATGGGTGTAAAATGGTCAGTGTATGGAGGTGATAGGATGGTGTAATATGGTCAGTGTATTGAGGCTATAGGATGGTGTAATATGATAGGTGTATGGAGGTTATAGGATGATGTAATATGATCAGTGTATGGAGGCTACAGGATGGGTGTAATATGGTCAGTGTATTGAGGCTATAGGACTGTGTAATATGATAGGTGTATGGAGGCTACAGGATGGGTGTAATATGATCAATGTATGGAGGCTACAGGAGGGTGTAATATGATCAGTGTATGGAGGCTACAGGATGGTGTAATATGATCAGCGTATGAAGGCTACAGGATGGGTGTAATATGATCAGTGTATGGAGGCTACAGGATGGGTGTAATATGAGCAGTGTATTGAAGCTATAGGATGGTGTGATATGATCAGTGTATTGAGGCTATAGGACGGTGTAATATGATCCGTGTCTGGAGGCTACAGGGTGGGTGTAATATGATCAGTGTACGGAGGCTACAGGATGGGTGTAATATGATCAGTGTATGAAGGCTATTGGATGGTGTAATATGATCAATGTTTGGACAATATAGGATGGTGTAATATGATAGGTGTATGGAGGCTATAGGATGGGTGTCATATGATCAGTGTCTCGAGGCTACAGGATGGTGTAATATGATCAGTGTTTGGACACTATAGTATGGTGAAATATGATCAGTGTAAGGAGCCTATATGATGGAGTAATACTATCCGTGTATGGAGGCGACAGGATGGTGTAATATGATCAATGTATGGAGGCTACAGGATGGGTGTAATATGATCAATGTATGTAGGCGACAGGATGGTGTCATATGATCCATGTATGGAGGCTATAGGATGGTGTAATATGATCAGTGCGTGGAGGTTACAGGATGGTGTAATATGATCAGTGTATTGAGGCTATAGGATGGTGTGATATAATCAGTGAATGGAGGCTATAGGATGGGTGTAATATGATCAGTGTCTGGAGGCAATGGGATGGTGTGTTATGATCAGTGTATTGAGGCTATAGGACGGTGTAATATGATCTGTGTCTGGAGGCTACAGGGTGGATGTAATATGATCAGTGTACAGAGGCTACAGGATGGGAGTAATATGATCAGTGTATGAAGGCTATTGGATGGTGTAATATGATCAATGTTTGGACACTATAGGATGGTGTAATATGATAGGTGTATGGAGGCTATAGGATGGGTGTCATATGATCAGTGTATGGAGGCTACAGGATGGGTGTAATATGAGCAGTGTATTGAAGCTATAGGATGGTGTGATATGATCAGTATATTGAGGCTATAGGACGGTGTAATATGATCAGTGTCTGGAGGCTACAGGGTGGGTGTAATATGATCAGTGTACGGAGGCTACAGGATGGGTGTAATATGATCAGTGTATGAAGGCTATTGGATGGTGTAATATGATCAATGTTTGGACACTATAGGATGGTGTAATATGAACAGTGTCTGGAGGCTACCAGATGGTGTAATATGATCAGGGTTTGGACACTATAGAATGGTGTAATATATTCAGTGTATGGAGGCTACAGGGTGGTGTAATATTATCAGTGTGAGGACAATGCAGGATGGTGTAATATGATCAGTATATGGAGGCTACAGGATGGTGTAATATGATCAATGTATGGATGCTACAGGATGGTGTCATATGATCCGTGTATGGAGGCTATAGCATAGGTGTCATATGATCATTGTATGGAGGCTACAGGATGGGTGTAATATGATCAGTGTGTTGAGATTATAGGATGGTGTAATATGACCAGTGCATTGAGGCTATAGGATGGTGTAATATGATCAGGGTATGGAGGCTATAGGATGGTGTAATATGATCAGTGTATGGAGGCTACAGGATGGGTGTAATATGATCCGTGTATGGAGGATATAGGATTATGTATTATGATCAGTGTATGGAGGCTACAGGATGGGTGTAATATGATCAATGTATGGAGGCGACAGGAGGGTGTCATATGATCCATGTATGGAGGCTAAAGGATGGTGTAATATGATCTCTTTACGGTGGCTACAGGATGGGTGTAAAATGGTCAGTGTATGGAGGTGATAGGATGGTTTAATATGGTCAGTGTATTGAGGCTATAGGATGGTGTAATATGATCCATGTATGGAGGCTATAGGATGGTATCATATGATCAGTGTGTGGAGGCTACACGATGGGTGTAATATGACTAGCGTATGGAGGCTACAGGATGGGTGTAATATGATCAGTGTTTGGACACTATAGTATGGTGAAATATGATCAGTGTAAGGAGCCTATATGATGGAGTAATACTATCCGTGTATGGAGGCGACAGGATGGTGTAATATGATCAATGTATGGAGGCTACAGGATGGGTGTAATATGATCAATGTCTGGAGGCGACAGGATGGTGTCATATGATCCATGTATGGAGGCTATAGGATGGTGTAATATGATCAGTGCGTGGAGGTTACAGGATGGTGTAATATGATCAGTGTATTGAGGCTATAGGATGGTGTGATATAATCAGTGAACGGAGGCTATAGGATGGGTGTAATATGATCAGTGTCTGGAGGCAATGGGATGGTGTATTATGATCAGTGTATTGAGGCTATAGGACGGTGTAATATGATCTGTGTCTGGAGGCTACAGGGTGGGTGTAATATGATCAATGTACAGAGGCTACAGGATGGGTGTAATATGATCAGTGTATGAAGGCTATTGGATGGTGTAATATGATCAATGTTTGGACACTATAGGATGGTGTAATATGATAGGTGTATGGAGGCTATAGGATGGGTGTCATATGATCAGTGTATTGAAGCTATAGGATGGTGTGATATGATCAGTATATTGAGGCTATAGGACGGTGTAATATGATCAGTGTCTCGAGGCTACAGGGTGGGTGTAATATGATCAGTGTACGGAGGCTACAGGATGGGTGTAATATGATCAGTGTATGAAGGCTATTGGATGGTGTAATATGATCAATGTTTGGACACTATAGGATGGTGTAATATGAACAGTGTCTGGAGGCTACCAGATGGTGTAATATGATCAGGGTTTGGACACTATAGAATGGTGTAATATGATCAGTGTATGGAGGCTACAGGGTGGTGTAATATTATCAGTGTGAGGAAAATGCAGGATGGTGTAATATGATCAATGTATGGAGGCTACAGGATGGTGTAATATGATCAATGTATGGATGCTACAGGATGGTGTCATATGATCCGTGTACGGAGGCTGTAGCATAGGTGTCATATGATCATTGTATGGAGGCTACAGGATGGGTGTAATATGATCAGTGTGTGGAGATTATAGGATGGTGTAATATGACCAGTGCATTGAGGCTATAGGATGGTGTAATATGATCAGGGAATGGAGGCTATAGGATGGTGTAATATGATCAGTGTATGGAAGTTATATTATGGTGTAATATGATCAGTGTATGGAGGCTATAGGATGGTGTAATATGATCAGTGTATGGAGGCTACAGGATGGGTGTAAAATGGTCAGATTATGAAGGCTATAGGATGGTGTAATATGGTCAGTGTAAGGAGGCTATAAAATGGTGTAATATGATCAGTGAATGGAGGCTATAGGATGGTGTAATATGATCAGTGTATGGAGGCTACAGGATGGGTGTAATATGA
The DNA here is from genome assembly GCA_022114975.2 of Lampris megalopsis. NCBI lineage: Eukaryota > Metazoa > Chordata > Actinopteri > Lampriformes > Lampridae > Lampris > Lampris megalopsis. The sequence goes on from JAJHIY020000114.1 coordinate 545,394, forward strand.
TCCGTGTATGGAGGATATAGGATTATGTATTATGATCAGTGTATGGAGGCTACAGGATGGGTGTAATATGATCAATGTATGGAGGCGACAGGAGGGTGTCATATGATCCATGTATGGAGGCTATAGGATGGTGTAATATGATATCTTTACGGTGGCTACAGGATGGGTGTAAAATGGTCAGTGTATGGAGGTGATAGGATGGTTTAATATGGTCAGTGTATTGAGGCTATAGGATGGTGTAATATGATCCATGTATGGAGGCTATAGGATGGTATCATATGATCAGTGTGTGGAGGCTACACGATGGGTGTAATATGATCAGCGTATGGAGGCTACAGGATGGGTGTAATATGATCAGTGTATGGAGGCTACAGGATGTATGTAATATGAGCAGTGTATTGAAGCTATAGGATGGTGTGATATGATCAGTGTGAGGACGCTGCAGGATTGTGTAATATGATCAATGTATCGAAGCTAGAGTATGGTGAAATATGATCAGTGTAAGGAGCCTATATGATGGCGTAATATGATCCGTGTATGGAGGCGACAGGATGGTGTAATATGATCAATGTATGGAGGCTACAGGATGGTGTAATATGATCAGTGTATGGAGGCTACAGGATGGTGTAATAAAATCAGTGTATGGAGGCTATAGTATGGTGTAATATGATCAGTGTATGGAGGCGACAGGATGCTGTAATAATATCAATATATGGAGGCTACAGGATGGTGTCATATGATCAGTGTATGGAGGCTATACGATAGGTGTCATATGATCAGTGTATGGAGGCTATAGGATGGTGTGATATGATCAGTGCGTGGAGGTTATAGGATGGTGTAATATGATCAATATATGGACACTATAGGATGGTGTAATATGATCAGTGTATGGAGGCTATAGGAGGGGTGTCATATGATCAGTGTCTGGAGGCTACAGGATGGTGTAATATGATCAGTGTTTGGACACTATAGGATGGTGTAATATGATCAGTGTATGCAGGCTACAGGGTGGTGTAATATTATCAGTGTGAGGACACTGCATGATGGTGTAATATGATCAGTGTATGGAGGCTACACGATGGTGTAATATGATCAGTGTATGGAGGCTATAGTATGGTGTAATATGATCAGTTTATGGAGATGATAGGATGGTATCATATGATCAGTGGGTGGAGGCTACAGGATGGTGTAATAACATCAATATATGGAGGCTACAGGATGGTGTCATATGATCAGTGTATGGAGGCTATAGGATAGGTGTCATATGACCATTGTATGGAGACTATAGGATGCTGTAATATGATCAGTGCGTGGAGGTGATAAGATTGTGTAATATGATCAGTGAATAGAGGCTATAGGTTGGTGTAATATGATCGGTGTATAGAGGCTAATGGATGGTGTAATATGATAATTGTATGGTGGTTACAGGATGGGTGTAATATAATCAGTATATGGAGGATATAGGATTATGTAATATGATCAGTGTATGGAGGCTACAGGATGGGTGTAATATGATCAATGTATGGAGGCGACAGGAGGGTGTCATATGATCCATGTATGGAGGCTATAGGATGGTGTAATATGATCTGTTTATGGTGGCTACAGGATGGGTGTAAAATGGTCAGTGTATGGAGGTGATAGGATGGTGTAATATGATCAGTGTATGGAGGCTACAGGATGGGTGTAAAATGGTCAGAGTATGAAGGTGATAGGATGGTGTAATATGGTCAGTGTAAGGAGGCTATAGGATGGTGTAATATGATCAGTGAATGGAGGCTATAGGATGGTGTAATATGATCAGTGTATGGAGGCTACAAGATGGGTGTAATATGATCCGTGTATGAAGGATATAGGATTATGTAATATGATCAGTGTATGGAGGCTACAGGATGGGTGTAATATGATCAATGTATGGAGGCGACAGGAGGGTGTCATATGATCCATGTATGGAGGCTATAGGATGGTGTAATATGATCTGTTTACGGTGGCTACAGAATGGGTGTAAAATGGTCAGTTATGGAGGTGATAGGATGGTGTAATATGGTCAGTGTATTGAGGCTATAGGATGGTATAATATGATAGGTGTATGGAGGTTATAGGATGATGTAATATGATCAGTGTATGGAGGCTACAGGATGGGTGTAATATGATCAGTGTATGGAGGCTACAGGATGTGTGTAATATGAGCAGTGTATTGAAGCTATAGCATGGTGTGATATGATCAGTGTGAGGACGCTGCAGGATTGTGTAATATGATCAATGTATCGAAGCTAGAGTATGGTGAAATATGATCAGTGTAAGGAGCCTATATGATGGAGTAATATGATCCGTGTATGGAGGCTATTGGATGGTGTAATATGATCAATGTTTGGACACTATAGGATGGTGTAATATGAACAGTGTCTGGAGGCTACCAGATGGTGTAATATGATCAGGGTTTGGACACTATAGAATGGTGTAATATATTCAGTGTATGGAGGCTACAGGGTGGTGTAATATTATCAGTGTGAGGACAATGCAGGATGGTGTAATATGATCAATGTATGGAGGCTACAGGATGGTGTAATATGATCAATGTATGGATGCTACAGGATGGTGTCATATGATCCGTGTATGGAGGCTATAGCATAGGTGTCATATGATCATTGTATGGAGGCTACAGGATGGGTGTAATATGATCAGTGTGTTGAGATTATAGGATGGTGTAATATGACCAGTGCATTGAGGCTATAGGATGGTGTAATATGATCAGGGTATGGAGGCTATAGGATGGTGTAATATGATCAGTGTATGGAGGCTACAGGATGGGTGTAATATGATCCGTGTATGGAGGATATAGGATTATGTATTATGATCAGTGTATGGAGGCTACAGGATGGGTGTAATATGATCAATGTATGGAGGCGACAGGAGGGTGTCATATGATCCATGTATGGAGGCTAAAGGATGGTGTAATATGATCTCTTTACGGTGGCTACAGGATGGGTGTAAAATGGTCAGTGTATGGAGGTGATAGGATGGTTTAATATGGTCAGTGTATTGAGGCTATAGGATGGTGTAATATGATCCATGTATGGAGGCTATAGGATGGTATCATATGATCAGTGTGTGGAGGCTACACGATGGGTGTAATATGACTAGCGTATGGAGGCTACAGGATGGGTGTAATATGATCAGTGTTTGGACACTATAGTATGGTGAAATATGATCAGTGTAAGGAGCCTATATGATGGAGTAATACTATCCGTGTATGGAGGCGACAGGATGGTGTAATATGATCAATGTATGGAGGCTACAGGATGGGTGTAATATGATCAATGTCTGGAGGCGACAGGATGGTGTCATATGATCCATGTATGGAGGCTATAGGATGGTGTAATATGATCAGTGCGTGGAGGTTACAGGATGGTGTAATATGATCAGTGTATTGAGGCTATAGGATGGTGTGATATAATCAGTGAACGGAGGCTATAGGATGGGTGTAATATGATCAGTGTCTGGAGGCAATGGGATGGTGTATTATGATCAGTGTATTGAGGCTATAGGACGGTGTAATATGATCTGTGTCTGGAGGCTACAGGGTGGGTGTAATATGATCAATGTACAGAGGCTACAGGATGGGTGTAATATGATCAGTGTATGAAGGCTATTGGATGGTGTAATATGATCAATGTTTGGACACTATAGGATGGTGTAATATGATAGGTGTATGGAGGCTATAGGATGGGTGTCATATGATCAGTGTATGGAGGCTACAGGATGGGTGTAATATGAGCAGTGTATTGAAGCTATAGGATGGTGTGATATGATCAGTATATTGAGGCTATAGGACGGTGTAATATGATCAGTGTCTCGAGGCTACAGGGTGGGTGTAATATGATCAGTGTACGGAGGCTACAGGATGGGTGTAATATGATCAGTGTATGAAGGCTATTGGATGGTGTAATATGATCAATGTTTGGACACTATAGGATGGTGTAATATGAACAGTGTCTGGAGGCTACCAGATGGTGTAATATGATCAGGGTTTGGACACTATAGAATGGTGTAATATGATCAGTGTATGGAGGCTACAGGGTGGTGTAATATTATCAGTGTGAGGAAAATGCAGGATGGTGTAATATGATCAATGTATGGAGGCTACAGGATGGTGTAATATGATCAATGTATGGATGCTACAGGATGGTGTCATATGATCCGTGTATGGAGGCTATAGCATAGGTGTCATATGATCATTGTATGGAGGCTACAGGATGGGTGTAATATGATCAGTGTGTGGAGATTATAGGATGGTGTAATATGACCAGTGCATTGAGGCTATAGGATGGTGTAATATGATCAGGGAATGGAGGCTATAGGATGGTGTAATATGATCAGTGTATGGAAGTTATATTATGGTGTAATATGATCAGTGTATGGAGGCTATAGGATGGTGTAATATGATCAGTGTATGGAGGCTACAGGATGGGTGTAAAATGGTCAGATTATGAAGGCTATAGGATGGTGTAATATGGTCAGTGTAAGGAGGCTATAAAATGGTGTAATATGATCAGTGAATGGAGGCTATAGGATGGTGTAATATGATCAGTGTATGGAGGCTACAGGATGGGTGTAATATGATCCGTGTATGGAGGATATAGGATTATGTATTATGATCAGTGTATGGAGGCTACAGGATGGGTGTAATATGATCAATGTATGGAGGCGACAGGAGGGTGTCATATGATCCATGTATGGAGGCTATAGGATGGTTTAATATGATATCTTTACGGTGGCTACAGGATGGGTGTAAAATGGTCAGTGTATGGAGGTGATAGGATGGTTTAATATGGTCAGTGTGTGGAGGCTACACGATGGGTGTAATATGATCAGCGTATGGAGGCTACAGGATGGGTGTAATATGATCAGTGTATGGAGGCTACAGGATGTATGTAATATGAGCAGTGTATTGAAGCTATAGGATGGTGTGATATGATCAGTGTGAGGACGCTGCAGGATTGTGTAATATGATCAATGTATCGAAGCTAGAGTATGGTGAAATATGATCAGTGTAAGGAGCCTATATGATGGCGTAATATGATCCGTGTATGGAGGCGACAGGATGGTGTAATATGATCAATGTATGGAGGCTACAGGATGGTGTAATATGATCAGTGTATGGAGGCAACAGGATGGTGTAATAACATCAATATATGGAGGCTACAGGATGGTGTCATATGATCAGTGTATGGAGGCGACAGGATGCTGTAATAATATCAATATATGGAGGCTACAGGATGGTGTCATATGATCAGTGTATGGAGGCTATACGATAGGTGTCATATGATCAGTGTATGGAGGCTATAGGATGGTGTGATATGATCAGTGCGTGGAGGTTATAGGATGGTGTAATATGATCAATATATGGACACTATAGGATGGTGTAATATGATCAGTGTATGGAGGCTATAGGAGGGGTGTCATATGATCAGTGTCTGGAGGCTACAGGATGGTGTAATATGATCAGTGTTTGGACACTATAGGATGGTGTAATATGATCAGTGTATGCAGGCTACAGGGTGGTGTAATATTATCAGTGTGAGGACACTGCATGATGGTGTAATATGATCAGTGTATGGAGGCTACACGATGGTGTAATATGATCAGTGTATGGAGGCTATAGTATGGTGTAATATGATCAGTTTATGGAGATGATAGGATGGTATCATATGATCAGTGTGTGGAGGCTACAGGATGGTGTAATAACATCAATATATGGAGGCTACAGGATGGTGTCATATGATCAGTGCGTGGAGGTGATAAGATTGTGTAATATGATCAGTGAATAGAGGCTATAGGTTGGTGTAATATGATCGGTGTATTGAGGCTAATGGATGGTGTAATATGATAATTGTATGGTGGTTACAGGATGGGTGTAATATAATCAGTATATGGAGGATATAGGATTATGTAATATGATCAGTGTATGGAGGCTACAGGATGGGTGTAATATGATCAATGTATGGAGGCGACAGGAGGGTGTCATATGATCCATGTATGGAGGCTATAGGATGGTGTAATATGATCTGTTTATGGTGGCTACAGGATGGGTGTAAAATGGTCAGTGTATGGAGGTGATAGGATGGTGTAATATTATCAGTGTATGGAGGCTACAGGATGGGTGTAAAATGTTCAGAGTATGAAGGTGATAGGATGGTGTAATATGGTCAGTGTAAGGAGGCTATAGGATGGTGTAATATGATCAGTGAATGGAGGCTATAGGATGGTGTAATATGATCAGTGTATGGAGGCTACAAGATGGGTGTAATATGATCCGTGTATGAAGGATATAGGATTATGTAATATGATCAGTGTATGGAGGCTACAGGATGGGTGTAATATGATCAATGTATGGAGGCGACAGGAGGGTGTCATATGATCCATGTATGGAGGCTATAGGATGGTGTAATATGATCTGTTTACGGTGGCTACAGAATGGGTGTAAAATGGTCAGTGTATGGAGGTGATAGGATGGTGTAATATGGTCAGTGTATTGAGGCTATAGGATGGTATAATATGATAGGTGTATGGAGGTTATAGGATGATGTAATATGATCAGTGTATGGAGGCTACAGGATGGGTGTAATATGATCAGTGTATGGAGGCTACAGGATGTGTGTAATATGAGCAGTGTATTGAAGCTATAGGATGGTGTGATATGATCAGTGTGAGGACGCTGCAGGATTGTGTAATATGATCAATGTATCGAAGCTAGAGTATGGTGAAATATGATCAGTGTAAGGAGCCTATATGATGGAGTAATATGATCCGTGTATGGAGGCGACAGGATGGTGTAATATGATCAATGTATGGAGGCGACAGGATGCTGTAATAATATCAATATATGGAGGCTACAGGATGGTGTCATATGATCAGTGTATGGAGGCTATACGATAGGTGTCATATGATCAGTGTATGGAGGCTATAGGATGGTGTGATATGATCAGTGCGTGGAGGTTATAGGATGGTGTAATATGATCAATGTTTGGACACTATAGGATGGTCTAATATGATCAGTGTATGGAGGCTATAGGAGGGGTGTCATATGATCAGTGTCTGGAGGCTACAGGATGGTGTAATATGATCAGTGTTTGGACACTATAGGATGGTGTAATATGATCAGTGTATGCAGGCTACAGGGTGGTTTAATATTATCAGTGTGAGGACACTGCAGGATGGTGTAATATGATCAGTGTATGGAGGCTACAGCATGGTGTAATATGATCAGTGTATGGAGGCTATAGTATGGTGTAATATGATCAGTTTATGGAGATGATAGGATGGTATCATATGATCAGTGTGTGGAGGCTACAGGATGGTGTAATAACATCAATATATGGAGGCTACAGGATGGTGTCATATGATCAGTGTATGGAGGCTATAGGATAGGTGTCATATGACCATTGTATGGAGACTATAGGATGCTGTAATATGATCAGTGCGTGGAGGTGATAAGATTGTGTAATATGATCAGTGAATAGAGGCTATAGGTTGGTGTAATATGATCGGTGTATTGAGGCTAATGGATGGTGTAATATGATAATTGTATGGTGGTTACAGGATGGGTGTAATATAATCAGTATATGGAGGATATAGGATTATGTAATATGATCAGTGTATGGAGGCTACAGGATGGGTGTAATATGATCAATGTATGGAGGCGACAGGAGGGTGTCATATGATCCATGTATGGAGGCTATAGGATGGTGTAATATGATCTGTTTACGGTGGCTACAGGATGGGTGTAAAATGGTCAGTGTATGGAGGTGATAGGATGGTGTAATATGGTCAGTGTATTGAGGCTATAGGATGGTGTAATATGAAAGGTGTATGGAGGTTATAGGATGATGTAATATGATCAGTGTATGGAGGCTACAGGATGGGTGTAATATGATCCATGTATGGAGGCTATAGGATGGTATCATATGATCAGTGTGTGGAGGCTACACGATGGGTGTAATATGATCAGCGTATGGAGGCTACAGGATGGGTGTAATATGATCAGTGTATGGAGGCTACAGGATGTGTGTAATATGAGCAGTGTATTGAAGCTATAGGATGGTGTGATATGATCAGTGTGAGGACGCTGCAGGATTGTGTAATATGATCAATGTATCGAAGCTAGAGTATGGTGAAATATGATCAGTGTAAGGAGCCTATATGATGGAGTAATATGATCCGTGTATGGAGGCGACAGGATGGTGTAATATGATCAATGTATGGAGGCTACAGGATGGTGTAATATGATCAGTGTATGGAGGCTACAGGATGGTGTAATATGATCAGTGTATGGAGGCTATAGTATGGTGTAATATGATCAGTGTATGGAGGCGACAGGATGCTGTAATAATATCAATATATGGACGCTACAGGATGGTGTCATATGATCAGTGTATGGAGGCTATACGATAGCTGTCATATGATCAGTGTATGGAGGCTATAGGATGGTGTGATATGATCTGTGCGTGGAGGTTATAGGATGGTGTAATATGATCAATGTTTGGACACTATAGGATGGTGTAATATGATCAGTGTATGGAGGCTGTAGGAGGGGTGTCATATGATCAGTGTATGCAGGCTACAGGGTGGTGTAATATTATCAGTGTGAGGACACTGCATGATGGTGTAATATGATCAGTGTATGGAGGCTACAGGATGGTGTAATATGATCAGTGTATGGAGGCTACAGGATGTTGTAATATGATCAGTGTATGGAGGCTATAGTATGGTGTAATATGATCAGTTTATGGAGATGATAGGATGGTATCATATGATCAGTGTGTGGAGGCTACAGGATGGTGTAATATGATCAGTGTATGGAGGCGACAGGAGGGTGTCATATGATCCATGTATGGAGGCTATAGGATGGTGTAATATGATCTGTTTACGGTGGCTACAGAATGGGTGTAAAATGGTCAGTGTATGGAGGTGATAGGATGGTGTAATATGGTCAGTGTATTGAGGCTATAGGATGGTATAATATGATAGGTGTATGGAGGTTATAGGATGATGTAATATGATCAGTGTATGGAGGCTACAGGATGGGTGTAATATGATCAGTGTATGGAGGCTACAGGATGTGTGTAATATGAGCAGTGTATTGAAGCTATAGGATGGTGTGATATGATCAGTGTGAGGACGCTGCAGGATTGTGTAATATGATCAATGTATCGAAGCTAGAGTATGGTGAAATATGATCAGTGTAAGGAGCCTATATGATGGAGTAATATGATCCGTGTATGGAGGCGACAGGATGGTGTAATATGATCAATGTATGGAGGCGACAGGATGCTGTAATAATATCAATATATGGAGGCTACAGGATGGTGTCATATGATCAGTGTATGGAGGCTATACGATAGGTGTCATATGATCAGTGTATGGAGGCTATAGGATGGTGTGATATGATCAGTGCGTGGAGGTTATAGGATGGTGTAATATGATCAATGTTTGGACACTATAGGATGGTCTAATATGATCAGTGTATGGAGGCTATAGGAGGGGTGTCATATGATCAGTGTCTGGAGGCTACAGGATGGTGTAATATGATCAGTGTTTGGACACTATAGGATGGTGTAATATGATCAGTGTATGCAGGCTACAGGGTGGTTTAATATTATCAGTGTGAGGACACTGCAGGATGGTGTAATATGATCAGTGTATGGAGGCTACAGCATGGTGTAATATGATCAGTGTATGGAGGCTATAGTATGGTGTAATATGATCAGTTTATGGAGATGATAGGATGGTATCATATGATCAGTGTGTGGAGGCTACAGGATGGTGTAATAACATCAATATATGGAGGCTACAGGATGGTGTCATATGATCAGTGTATGGAGGCTATAGGATAGGTGTCATATGACCATTGTATGGAGACTATAGGATGCTGTAATATGATCAGTGCGTGGAGGTGATAAGATTGTGTAATATGATCAGTGAATAGAGGCTATAGGTTGGTGTAATATGATCGGTGTATTGAGGCTAATGGATGGTGTAATATGATAATTGTATGGAGGCTACAGGATGGGTGTAATATGATCAATGTATGGAGGCGACAGGAGGGTGTCATATGATCCATGTATGGAGGCTATAGGATGGTGTAATATGATCTGTTTACGGTGGCTACAGGATGGGTGTAAAATGGTCAGTGTATGGAGGTGATAGGATGGTGTAATATGGTCAGTGTATTGAGGCTATAGGATGGTGTAATATGATAGGTGTATGGAGGTTATAGGATGATGTAATATGATCAGTGTATGGAGGCTACAGGATGGGTGTAATATGATCCATGTATGGAGGCTATAGGATGGTATCATATGATCAGTGTGTGGAGGCTACACGATGGGTGTAATATGATCAGCGTATGGAGGCTACAGGATGGGTGTAATATGATCAGTGTATGGAGGCTACAGGATGTGTGTAATATGAGCAGTGTATTGAAGCTATAGGATGGTGTGATATGATCAGTGTGAGGACGCTGCAGGATTGTGTAATATGATCAATGTATCGAAGCTAGAGTATGGTGAAATATGATCAGTGTAAGGAGCCTATATGATGGAGTAATATGATCCGTGTATGGAGGCGACAGGATGGTGTCATATGATCAGTGTATGGAGGCTACAGGATGGTGTAATATGATCAGTGTATGGAGGCTATAGTATGGTGTCATATGATCAGTGTATGGAGGCGACAGGATGCTGTAATAATATCAATATATGGACGCTACAGGATGGTGTCATATGATCAGTGTATGGAGGCTATACGATAGCTGTCATATGATCAGTGTATGGAGGCTATAGGATGGTGTGATATGATCTGTGCGTGGAGGTTATAGGATGGTGTAATATGATCAATGTTTGGACACTATAGGATGGTCTAATATGATCAGTGTATGGAGGCTGTAGGAGGAGTGTCATATGATCAGTGTATGCAGGCTACAGGGTGGTGTAATATTATCAGTGTGAGGACACTGCATGATGGTGTAATATGATCAGTGTACGGAGGCTACAGGATGGTGTAATATGATCAGTGTATGGAGGCTACAGGATGTTGTAATATGATCAGTGTATGGAGGCTATAGTATGGTGTAATATGATCAGTTTATGGAGATGATAGGATGGTATCATATGATCAGTGTGTGGAGGCTACAGGATGGTGTAATATGATCAGTGTATGGAGGCGACAGGATGGCGTTATAACATCAATATATGGAGGCTACAGGATGGTGTCATATGATCAGTGTATGGAGGCTATGGGATAGGTGTCATATGATCATTGTATGGAGACTATAGGATGGTGTAATATGATCAGTGCGTGGAGGTTATAGGATGGTGTAATATGATCAGTGAATAGAGGCTATAGGTTGGTGTAATAAGATCGGTGTATGGAGCCTAATGGATGGTGTAATATGATAATTGTATGGTGGTTACAGGATGGGTGTATTATCATCAGTATATGGAGGGTATAGGATGGGTGTAATATGATCAGTGTCTGGATGCCACAGGATGGTGTAATATGATCAGTGTATGGAGGATATGGATTGGTTGTAATATGATCCGTGTATGGAGGCTTTAGGTATATATCATATGATCAGTGTATGCAGGCTACAGGGTGGTGTAATATTATCAGTGTGAGGACACTGCAGGATGGTGTAATATGATCAGTGTATGGAGGCTATAGTATGTTGAAATATGATCAGTGAAAGGAACCTATATGATGGTGTAATACGATCAGTGTATGGAGGCGACAGGATGGTGTAATATGATCAGTGTATGGAAGCTACAGGATGGGTGTAAAATGGTCAGTGTATGGAGATGATAGGATGTTATCATATGATCAGTGTGTGGAGGCTACAGGATGGGTGTAATATGATCAGTGTATTGAGGCTATAGGATGGTGTGATATAATCAGTGAATGGAGGGTATAGGATGGGTGTTATATGATCAGTGTCTGGATGCTACAGGATGGTGTAATATGATCAGTGTATGGAGGATATGGATTGGTTGTAATATGATCCGTGTATGGAGGCTTTAGGTATATATCATATGATCAATGTATGAAGGCTATTGGATGGTGTAATATGATCAATGTTTGGACACTATAGGATGGTGTCATATGATCAGTGTATGGAGGCTATAGGATGGTGTAATATGATCAGTGTATGGAGGCTACAGGATGGGTGTAAAATGGTCAGTGTATGAAAGTGATAGGGTGGTGTAATATGGTCAGTGTAATGAGGCTATAGGATGTTGTAATATGATCAGTGAATGGAGGCTATAGGATGGTGTAATATGATAGGTGTAAGGAGGTTATAGGATGGTGTAATATGATCAGTGTATTGAGGCTATAGGATGGTGTGATAAAATCAGTGAATGGAGGCTATAGGATGGGTGTAATATGATCAGTGTCTGGAGGCAATGGGATGGTGTAATATGATCAGTGTATTGAGGCTATAGGACGGTGTAATATGATCAGTGTCTGGAGGCTACAGGGTGGGTGTAATATGATCAGTGTACGGAGGCTACAGGATGGGTGTAATATGATCAGTGTATGAAGGCTATTGGATGGTGTAATATGATCAATGTTTGGACACTATAGGATGGTGTAATATGATCAGTGTATGGAGGCTATAGGATGGGTGTCATATGATCAGTGTCTCGAGGCTACAGGATGGTGTAATATGATCAGTGTTTGGACACTATAGGATGGAGTAATATGATCAGTGTATACAGGCTACAGGGTGGTGTAATATTATCAGTGTGAAGACACTGCAGGATGGTGTAATATGATCAGTGTATGGAGGCTACAGGATGGTGTAATATGATCAGTTTATGGAGATGATAGGATGGTATCATATGATCAGTGTGTGGAGGCTACAGGATGGTGTAATATGATCAGTGTATGGAGGCGACAGGATGGTGTAATAACATCAATATATGGAGGCTACAGGATGGTGTCATATGATCAGTGTATGGAGGCTATAGGATAGGTGTCATATGATCATTGTATGGAGACTATAGGATGGTGTAATATGATCAGTGCGTGGAGGTTATAGGATGGTGTAATATGATCAGTGAATAGAGGCTATAGGTTGGTGTAATATGATCGGTGTATGGAGGCTAATGGATGGTGTAATATGATAATTGTATGGTGGTTACAGGATGGGTGTATTATCATCAGTATATGGAGGGTATAGGATGGGTGTAATATGATCAGTGTCTGGATGCTACAGGATGGTGTAATATGATCAGTGTATGGAGGCTTTAGGTATATATCATATGATCAATGTATGCAGGCTACAGGGTGGTGTAATATTATCAGTGTGAGGACACTGCAGGATGGTGTAATATGATCAGTGTATGGAGGCTAATGTATGGTGAAATATGATCAGTGAAAGGAACCTATATGATGGTGTAATACGATCAGTGTATGGAGGCGACAGGATGGTGTAATATGATCAGTTTATGGAGGCTACAGGATGGGTGTAAAATGGTCAGTGTATGGAGATGATAGGATGGTATCATATGATCAGTGTGTGGAGGCTACAGGATGGGTGTAATATTTTCAGTGTATTGAGGCTATAGGATGGTGTGATATAATCAGTGAATGGAGGCTATAGGATGGTGAAATATGATCAGTGAAAGGAACCTATATGATGGTGTAATACGATCAGTATATGGAGGCGACAGGATGGTGTAATATGATCAGTTTATGGAGGCTACAGGATGGGTGTAAAATTGTCAGTGTATGGAGATGATAGGATGGTATCATATGATCAGTGTGTGGAGGCTACAGGATGGTGTAATATGATCAGTGTATGGAGGATATAGGATGGTGTAATATGATCAGTGTATTGAGGCTATAGGATGGTGTGATATAATCAGTGAATGGAGGCTATAGGATGGGTGTAATATGATCAGTGTATGGAGGCTACAGGATGGTGTAATATGATCAGTGTATGGAGGATATAGGATTATGTAATATGATCAGTGTATGGAGGCTACAGGATGGGTGTAATATGATCAATGTATGGAGGCGATAGGATGGTGTAATATGATCCATGTATGGAGGCTATAGGATGGTGTAATATGATCAGTGCGTGGAGGTTATAGGATGGTGTGATATAATCAGAGAATGGAGGCTATAGGATGGGTGTAATATGATCAGTGTCTGGAGGCAATGGGATGGTTTAATATGATCAGTTTATGGAGGCTACAGGATGGGTGTAATATGATCAGTGTATGGAGGTCATAGGATGGTGTAATATGATCAGTGTATTGAGGCTATAGGACGGTGTAATATGATCAGTGTATGGAGGCTATAGGAGGGGTGTCATATGATCAGTGTCTGGAGGCTACAGGATGGTGTAATGTGATCAGTGTTTGGACACTATAGGATGGTGTAATATGATCAGTGTATGGAGGCTACAGGATGGTGTAATATGATCAGTGTATGGAGGCTATAGTATGGTGTAATATGATCAGTTTATGGAGATGATAGGATGGTATCATATGATCAGTGTGTGGAGGCTACAGGATGGGTGTAATATGATCAGTGTATGGAGCCTATAGTATGGTGTAATATGATCAATGTTTGGACACTATTGGATGGTGTCATATGATCAGTGTATGGAGGCTATAGGATAGGTGTCATATGATCAGTATATGGAGGCTATAGGATGGTGTAATATGATCAGTGTATGGAGGCTACAGGATGGGTGTAATATGATCAATGTATGGAGGCGACAGGATGGTGTCATATGATACATGTATGGAGGCTATAGGATGGTGTAATATGATCAGTGCGTGGAGGTTATAGGATGGTGTAATATGATCAGTGTATTGAGGCTATAGGACGGTGTAATATGATCAGTGTCTGGAGGCTACAGGATGGGTGTAATATGATCAGTGTCTGGAGGCAATGGGATGGTGTAATATGATCAGTGTATTGAGGCTATAGGACGGTTTAATATGATCAGTGTCTGGAGGCTACAGGGTGGGTGTAATATGATCAGTGTACGGAGGCTACAGGATGGGTGTAATATGATCAGTGTATGAAGGCTATTGGATGGTGTAATATGATCAATGTTTGGACACTATAGGATGGTGTAATATGATAGGTGTATGGAGGCTATAGGATGGGTGTCATATGATCAGTGTCTCAAGGCTACAGGATGGTGTAATATGATCAGTGTTTGGACACTATAGGATGGTGTAATATCATAGGTGTATGGAGGCTATAGGATGGGTGTCATATGATCAGTGTCTCGAGGCTACAGGATGGTGTAATATGATCAGTGTTTGGACACTATAGGATGGTGTAATATGATCGATGTATGCAGGCTACAGGGTGGTGTAATATTATCAGTGTGAAGACACTGCAAGATGGTGTAATATGATCAGTGTATGGAGGCTACAGGATGGTGTAATATGATCAGTGTATGGAGGCTATAGTATGGTGTAATATGATCAGTTTATGGAGATGATAGGATGGTATCATATGATCAGTGTGTGGAGGCTACAGGATGGGTGTAATATGATCAGTGTATGGAGCCTATAGTATGGTGTAATATGATCAGTGTATGGAGGCGACAGGATGGTGTAATAACATCAATATATGGAGGGTATAGGATGGGTGTAATATGATCAGTGTCTGGATGCTACAGGATGGTGTAATATGATCAGTGTATGGAGGATATGGATTGCTTGTAATATGATCCGTGTATGGAGGCTTTAGGTATATATCATATGATCGGTGTATGCAGGCTACAGGGTGGTGTAATATTATCAGTGTGAGGACACTGCAGGATGGTGTAATATGATCAGTGTATGGAGGCTATAGTATGGTGAAATATGATCAGTGAAAGGAACCTATATGATACTGTAATACGATCAGTGTATGGAGGCGACAGGATGGTGTAATATGATCAGTTTATGGAGGCTACAGGATGGGTGTAAAATGGTCAGTGTATGGAGATGATAGGATGGTATCATGTGATAAGTGTGTGGAGGCTACAGGATGGGTGTAATATGATCAGTGTATTGAGGCTATAGGATGGTGTGATATAATCAGTGAATGGAGGCTATAGGATGGGTGTAATATGATCAGTGTATGGAGGCTATAGGATGGTGTAATATGATTAGTGCGTGGAGGTTATAGGATGGTGTAATATGATCAGTGTATTGAGGCTATAGGATGGTGTGATAAAATCAGTGAATGGAGGCTATAGGATGGGTGTAATATGATCAGTGTCTGGAGGCAATGGGATGGTGTAATATGATCAGTGTATTGAGGCTATAAGACGGTGTAATATGATCAGTGTCTGGAGGCTACAGGGTGGGTGTAATATGATCAGTGTCTGGAGGCTACAGGGTGGGTGTAATATGATCAGTGTACAGAGGCTACAGGATGGGTGTAATATGATCAGTGTATGAAGGCTATTGGATGGTGTAATATGATCAATGTTTGGACACTATAGGATGGTGTAATATGATAGGTGTATGGAGGCTATAAGATGGGTGTCATATGATCAGTGTCTCGAGGCTACAGGATGGTGTAATATGATCAGTGTTTGGACACTATAGGATGGTGTAATATGATCAGTGTATGCAGGCTACAGGGTGGTGTAATATTATCAGTGTGAAGACACTGCAAGATGGTGTAATATGATCAGTGTATGGAGGCTACAGGATGGTGTAATATGATCAGTGTATGGAGGCTATAGTATGGTGTAATATGATCAGTTTATGGAGATGATAGGATGGTATCATATGATCAGTGTGTGGAGGCTACAGGATGGGTGTAATATGATCAGTGTATGGAGCCTATAGTATGGTGTAATAACATCAATATATGGAGGCTACAGGATGGTGTCATATGATCATTGTATGGAGACTATAGGATGGTGTAATATGATCAGTGCGTGGAGGTTATAGGATGGTGTAATATGATCAGTGAATAGAGGCTATAGGTTGGTGTAATAAGATCGGTGTATGGAGCCTAATGGATGGTGTAATATGATAATTGTATGGTGGTTACAGGATGGGTGTATTATCATCAGTATATGGAGGGTATAGGATGGGTGTAATATGATCAGTGTCTGGATGCTACAGGATGGTGTAATATGATCAGTGTATGGAGGATATGGATTGCTTGTAATATGATCCGTGTATGGAGGCTTTAGGTATATATCATATGATCGGTTTATGCAGGCTACAGGGTGGTGTAATATTATCAGTGTGAGGACACTGCAGGATGGTGTAATATGATCAGTGTATGGAGGCTATAGTATGGTGAAATATGATCAGTGAAAGGAACCTATATGATGGTGTAAAATGGTCAGTGTATGGAGATGATAGGATGGTATCATATGATCAGTGTGTGGAGGCTACAGGATGGGTGTAATATGATCAGTGTATTGAGGCTATAGGATGGTGTGATATAATCAGTGAGTGGAGGCTATAGGATGGGTGTAATATGATCAGTGTATGGAGGCTACAGGATGGTGTAATATGATCAGTGTATGGAGGATATAGGATTATGTAATATGATCAGTGTATGGAGGCTATAGGATAGGTGTAATATGATCAATGTATGGAGGCGAGAGGATGGTGTCATATGATCCATGTATGGAGGCTATAGGATGGTGTAATATGATCTGTTTACGGAGGCTACAGGATGGGTGTAAAATGGTCAGTGTATGAAGGTGATAGGATGGTGTAATATGGTCAGTGTATTGAGGCTATAGGATGGTGTAATATGATAGGTGTATGGAGGTTATAGGATGATGTAATATGATAGGTGTATGGAGGCTACAGGATGGGTGTAATATGATCAATGTATGGAGGCTAGAGGAGGGTGTAATATGATCAGTGTATGGAGGCTACAGGATGGTGTAATATGATCAGCGTATGGAGGCTACAGGATGGGTGTAATATGATCAGTGTATGGAGGCTACAGGATGGGAGTAATATGAGCAGTGTATTGAAGCTATAGGATGGTGTGATATGATCAGTGTATTGAGGCTATAGGACGGTGTAATATGATCAGTGTCTGGAGGCTACAGGGTGGGTGTAATATGATCAGTGTACGGAGGCTACAGGATGGGTGTAATATGATCAGTGTATGAAGGCTATTGGATGGTGTAATATGATCAATGTTTGGACACTATAGGATGGTGTAATATGATAGGTGTATGGAGGCTATAGGATGGGTGTCATATGATCAGTGTCTCGAGGCTACAGGATGGTGTAATATGATCAGTGTTTGGACACTATAGTATGGTGAAATATGATCAGTGTAAGGAGCCTATATGATGGAGTAGTACTATCCGTGTATGGAGGCGACAGGATGGTGTAATATGATCAATGTATGGAGGCTACAGGATGGGTGTATTATCATCAGTATATGGAGGGTATAGGATGGGTGTAATATGATCAGTGTCTGGATGCTACAGGATGGTGTAATATGATCAGTGTATGGAGGATATGGATAGGTTGTAATATGATCCGTGTATGGAGGCTTTAGGTATATATCATATGATCGGTTTATGCAGGCTACAGGGTGGTGTAATATTATCAGTGTGAGGACACTGCAGGATGGTGTAATATGATCAGTGTATGGAGGCTATAGTATGGTGAAATATGATCAGTGAAAGGAACCTATATGATGGTGTAATACGATCAGTGTATGGAGGCGACAGGATGGTGTAATATGATCAGTTTATGGAGGCTACAGGATGGGTGTAAAATGGTCAGTGTATGGAGATGATAGGATGGTATCATATGATCAGTGTGTGGAGGCTACAGTATGGGTGTAATATGATCAGTGTATTGAGGCTATAGGATGGTGTGATATAATCAGTGAGTGGAGGCTATAGGATGGGTGTAATATGATCAGTGTATGGAGGCTACAGGATGGGAGTAATATGAGCAGTGTATTGAAGCTATAGGATGGTGTGATATGATCAGTGTATTGAGGCTATAGGACGGTGTAATATGATCAGTGTCTGGAGGCTACAGGGTGGGTGTAATATGATCAGTGTACGGAGGCTACAGGATGGGTGTAATATGATCAGTGTATGAAGGCTATTGGATGGTGTAATATGATCAATGTTTGGACACTATAGGATGGTGTAATATGATAGGTGTATGGAGGCTATAGGATGGGTGTCATATGATCAGTGTCTCGAGGCTACAGGATGGTGTAATATGATCAGTGTTTGGACACTATAGTATGGTGAAATATGATCAGTTTAAGGAGCCTATATGATGGAGTAGTACTATCCGTGTATGGAGGCGACAGGATGGTGTAATATGATCAATGTATGGAGGCTACAGGATGGGTGTATTATCATCAGTATATGGAGGGTATAGGATGGGTGTAATATGATCAGTGTCTGGATGCTACAGGATGGTGTAATATGATCAGTGTATGGAGGATATGGATTGGTTGTAATATGATCCGTGTATGGAGGCTTTAGGTATATATCATATGATCAGTGTATGCAGGCTACAGGCTGGTGTAATATTATCAGTGTGAGGACACTGCAGGATGGTGTAATATGATCAGTGTATGGAGGCTATAGTATGGTGAAATATGAACAGTGAAAGGAAACTATATGATGGTGTAATACGATCAGTGTATGGAGGCGACAGGATGGTGTAATATGATCAGTGTATGGAAGCTACAGGATGGGTGTAAAATGGTCAGTGTATGGAGATGATAGGATGTTATCATATGATCAGTGTGTGGAGGCTACAGGATGGGTGTAATATGATCAGTGTATTGAGGCTATAGGATGGTGTGATATAATCAGTATATGGAGAGTATAGGATGGGTGTTATATGATCAGTGTCTGGATGCTACAGGATGGTGTAATATGATCAGTGTATGGAGGATATGGATTGGTTGTAATATGATCCGTGTATGGAGGCTTTAGGTATATATCATATGATCAATGTATGAAGGCTATTGGATGGTGTAATATGATCAATGTTTGGACACTATAGGATGGTGTCATATGATCAGTGTATGGAGGCTATAGGATAGGTGTCATATGATCAGTATATGGAGGCTATAGGATGGTGTAATATGAACAGTGCATGGAGGCTACAGGATGGGTGTAAAATGGTCAGTGTATGAAGGTGATAGGATGGTGTAATATGGTAAGTGTAATGAGGCTATAGGATGTTGTAATATGATCAGTGAATGGAGGCTATAGGATGGTGTAATATGATAGGTGTATGGAGGATATAGGATTATGTAATATGATCAGTGTATGGAGGCTACAGGATGGGTGTAATATGATCAATGTATGGAGGCGACAGGATGGTGTCATATGATCCATGTATGGAGGCTATAGGATGGTGTAATATGATTAGTGCGTGGAGGTTATAGGATGGTGTAATATGATCAGTGTATTGAGGCTATAGGATGGTGTGATAAAATCAGTGAATGGAGGCTATAGGATGGGTGTAATATGATCAGTGTATGGAGGTCATAGGATGGTGTAATATGATCAGTGTATTGAGGCTATAGGATGGTGTAATATGATCAGTGTCTGGAGGCTACAGGGTGGGTGTAATATGATCAGTGTACAGAGGCTACAGGATGGGTGTAATATGATCAGTGTATGAAGGCTATTGGATGGTGTAATATGATCAATGTTTGGACACTATAGGATGGTGTAATATGATAGGTGTATGGAGGCTATAGGATGGGTGTCATATGATCAGTGTCTGGAGGCTACAGGATGGTGTAATATGATCAGTGTTTGGACACTATAGGATGGTGTAATATGATCAGTGTATTGAGGCTATAGGATGGCGCAATATGATCAGTGTATGGAGGCTATAGTATGGTGTAATATGATCAGTTTATGGAGATGATAGGATGGTATCATATGATCAGTGTGTGGAGGCTACAGGATGGGTGTAATATGATCAGTGTATGGAGCCTATAGTATGGTGTAATAACATCAATATATGGAGGCTACAGGATGGTGTCATATGATCAGTGTATGGAGGCTATAGGATAGGTGTCATATGATCATTGTATGGAGACTATAGGATGGTGTAATATGATCAGTGCGTGGAGGTTATAGGATGGTGTAATATGATCAGTGAATGGAGGCTATAGGATTATGTAATATGATCAGTGTATGGAGGCTACAGGATGGGTGTAATATGATCAATGTATGGAGGCGACAGGATGGTGTCATATGATCCATGTATGGAGGCTATAGGATGGTGTAATATGATTAGTGCGTGGAGGTTATAGGATGGTGTAATATGATCAGTGTATTGAGGCTATAGGATGGTGTGATAAAATCAGTGAATGGAGGCTATAGGATGGGTGTAATATGATCAGTGTATGGAGGCTATAGGATAGGTGTCATATGATCATTGTATGGAGACTATAGGATGGTGTAATATGATCAGTGCGTGGAGGTTATAGGATGGTGTAATATGATCAGTGAATAGAGGCTATAGGTTGGTGTAATAAGATCGGTGTATTGAGCCTAATGGATGGTGTAATATGATAATTGTATGGTGGTTACAGGATGATTGTATTATCATCAGTATATGGAGGGTATAGGATGGGTGTAATATGATCAGTGTCTGGATGCTACTGGATGGTGTAATATGATCAGTGTATGGAGGATATGGATTGCTTGTAATATGATCCGTGTATGGAGGCTTTAGGTATATATCATATGATCGGTTTATGCAGGCTACTGGGTGGTGTAATATTATCAGTGTGAGGACACTGCAGGATGGTGTAATATGATCAGTGTATGGAGGCTATAGTATGGTGAAATATGATCAGTGAAAGGAACCTATATGATGGTGTAATACGATCAGTGTATGGAGGCGACAGGATGGTGTAATATGATCAGTTTATGGAGGCTACAGGATGGGTGTAAAATGGTCAGTGTATGGAGATGATAGGATGGTATCATATGATCAGTGTGTGGAGGCTACAGTATGGGTGTAATATGATCAGTGTATTGAGGCTATAGGATGGTGTGATATAATCAGTGAGTGGAGACAATAGGATGGGTGTAATATGATCAGTGTATGGAGGCTACAGGATAGGTGTAATATGATCAATGTATGGAGGCGAGAGGATGGTGTCATATGATCCATGTATGGAGGCTATAGGATGGTGTAATATGATCAGTGTATGGAGGCTACAGGATGGGTGTAAAATGGTTAGTGTATGAAGGTGATAGGATGGTGTAATATGGTCAGTGTATAGAGGCTATAGGATGGTGTAATATGATAGGTGTATGGAGGTTATAGGATGATGTAATATGATCAGTGTATGGAGGCTACAGGATGGGTGTAATATGGTCAGTGTATTGAGGCTATAGGACTGTGTAATATGATAGGTGTATGGAGGCTACAGGATGGGTGCAATATGATCAGTGTATGGAGGCTACAGGATGGTGTAATATGATCAGCGTATGAAGGCTACAGGATGGGTGTAATATGATCAGTGTATGGAGGCTACAGGATGGGAGTAATATGAGCAGTGTATTGAAGCTATAGGATGGTGTGATATGATCAGTGTATTGAGGCTATAGGACGGTGTAATATGATCAGTGTCTGGAGGCTACAGGGTGGGTGTAATATGATCAGTGTACGGAGGCTACAGGATGGGTGTAATATGATCAGTGTATGAAGGCTATTGGATGGTGTAATATGATCAATGTTTGGACACTATAGGATGGTGTAATATGATCAGTGTATGGAGGCTATAGGATGGGTGTCATATGGTCAGTGTATAGAGGCTATAGGATGGTGTAATATGATCAGTGTTTGGACACTATAGTATGGTGAAATATGATCAGTGGAAGGAGCATATACGATGGTGTAATATTATCAGTGTATGGAGGCGAAAGGATGGTGTAATAATATCAATGTATGGAGGCTACAGGATGGGTGTAATATGATCAGTGTATGGAGGCTATAGCATGGTGTCATATGATCAGTGTTTGGAGGCTATAGGATGGTGTAATATGATCAGTGCGTGGAGGTTATAGGATGGTGTAATATGATCAGTGTATTGAGGCTATAGGATGGTGTGATATGATCAGTGAATGGAGGCTATAGGATGGGTATAATATGATCAGTGTCTGGAGGCTATAGGATGGTTAATATGATCAGTTTATGGAGGCTACAGGGTGGGTGTAATATGATCAGTGTACGGAGGCTACAGGATGGGTGTAATATGATCAGTGTATGAAGGCTATTGGATGGTGTAATATGATCAATGTTTGGACACTATAGGATGGTGTAATATGATAGGTGTATGGAGGCTATAGGATGGGTGTCATATGATCAGTGTATGGAGGCTACAGGATGGGTGTAATATGAGCAGTGTATTGAAGCTATAGGATGGTGTGATATGATCAGTGTATTGAGGCTATAGGATGGTGTAATATGATAAGTGTAAGGAGCCTATATGATGGAGTAATACTATCCGTGTATGGAGGCGACAGGATGGTGTAATATGATCAATGTATGGAGGCTACAGGATGGGTGTAATATGATCAATGTATGGAGGCTATAGCATGGTGTCATATGATCCATGTATGGAGGCTATAGGATGGGTGTAATATGATCAGTGCGTGGAGGTTATAGGATGGTGTAATATGATCAGTGTATTGAGGCTATAGGATGGTGTGATATAATCAGTGAATGGAGGCTATAGGATGGGTGTAATATGATCAGTGTATGAAGGCTATTGGATGGTGTAATATGATCAATGTTTGGACACTATAGGATGGTGTAATATGATCAGTGTATGGAGGCTATAGGAGGGGTGTCATATGATCAGTGTCTGGAGGCTACAGGATGGTGTAATATGATCAGTGTTTGGACACTATAGGATGGTGTAATATGATCAGTGTATGGAGGCTACAGGATGGTGTAATATGATCAGTGTATGGAGGCTATAGTATGGTGTAATATGATCAGTTTATGGAGGCTATAGGATGGTATCATATGATCAGTGTGTGGAGGCTACAGGATGGGTGTAATATGATCAGTGTCTGGAGGCTACAGGATGGTGTAATATGATCAGTGTTTGGACACTATAGAATGGTGTCATATGATCAGTGTATGGAGGCTACAGGATAGGTGTCATATGATCAGTGTTTGGAGGCTATAGGATGGTGTAATATGATCAGTTTATGGAGGCTACAGGATGGGTGCAATATGAACAGTGTATGGAGGCTACAAGATGGTGTCATATGATCAGTGTCTGGAGGCTACAGGATGGTGTAATATGATCAGTGCGTGGAGGTTATAGGATGGTGTAATATGATCAGTGTATTGAGGATATAGGATGGCGCAATGTGATCAATGTATGGAGGCTATAGGATAGGTGTCATATGATCAGTCTATGGATGCTATAGTATGGTGTAATATGATCAGTGTATTGAGGCTATAGGATGGTGTAATATGATCAGTGTACGGAGGCTACAGGATGGGTGTAATATGATCAGTGTATGTAATCTGTAGGATGATGTAATATGATCATTATATGGAGGTTATAGGATGGTGTAATATGATTAGTGTATGGAGGCTATAGGATGGTGCCATATGATCAGTGTACTGAGGCTACAGGATGGGTGTAATATGATCAGTGTATTGAAGCTATAGGATCGTGTAATATGATCAGTGAATGGAGGCTATAGGATGGCGCAATATGATCAGTGTATGGAGGCTATAGGATGGTGTAATATGATCAGTGTATTGAGGCTATAGGATGGTGTAATATGATCAATGTATGGAGGCTACAGGATGGGTGTAATATGATCAATGTATGGAGGCGACAGGATGGGTGTAATATGATCAGTGTATGGAGGCTACAGGATGGGAGTAATATGAGCAGTGTATTGAAGCTATAGGATGGTGTGATATGATCAGTGTATTGAGGCTATAGGATGGTTTAATATGATCAGCGTCTGGCGGCTACAGGGTGGGTGTAATATGATCAGTGTACGGAGGCTACAGGATGGGTGTAATATGATCAGTGTATGAAGGCTATAGGATGGCGCAATATGATCAGTGTATGGAGGCTATAGGTTGGGTGTAATATGATCCGTGTATGGAGGCTATAGGATGGGTGTCATATGATCAGTGTCTGGAGGCTACAGGATGGTGTAATATGATCAGTGTTTGGACACTATAGGATGGTGTAATATGATCAGTGTAAGGAGCCTATATGATGGAGTAATATGATCAGTGTATGGAGGTCATAGGATGGTGTAATATGATCAGTGTATGGAGGCGACAGGATGGTGTAATAATATCAATGTATGGAGGCTACAGGATGGTGTCATATGATCAGTGTATGGAGGCTATAGGATGGTGTAATATGATCAGTGCGTGGAGGTTATAGGATGGTGTAATATGATCAGTGTATTGAGGCTATAGGATGGTGTGATATGATCAGTGAATGGAGGCTATAGGATGGGTGTAATATGATCAGTGTCTGGAGGCTATAGGATGGTTAATATGATCAGTTTATGGAGGCTACAGGATGGGTGCAATATGATCAGTGTACGGAGGCTACAGGATGGGTGTAATATGATCAGTGTATGAAGGCTATTGGATGGTGTAATATGATCAGTGTTTGGACACTATAGGATGGTGTAATATGATCAGTGTCTGGAGGCTATAGGATGGGTGTCATATGATCAGTGTATGGAGGCTACAGGATTGGTGTCATATGATCAGTGTACTGAGGCTACAGGATGGGTGTAATATGTTCAGTGTATTGAAGCTATAGGATCGTGTAATATGATCAGTGTATGGAGGCTATAGGATGGTGTAATATGATCAGTGTATGGAGGCTACAGGATGGTGTCATATGATCAGTGTATGGAGGCTACAGGATGGGTGTAATATGATCAGTGTATGGAGGCTATAGGATGGTTTAATATGATCAGTTTATGGAGGCTACAGGATGGGTGCAATATGATCAGTGCGTGGAGGTTATAGGATGGTGTAATATGATCAGTGTGTTGAGGCTATAGGATGGTGTGATATAATCAGTGAATGGAGGCTATAGGATGGGTGTAATATGATCAGTGTATGAAGGCTATTGGATGGTGTAATATGATCAATGTTTGGACACTATAGGATGGTGTAATATGATCAGTGTATGGAGGCTATAGGAGGGGTGTCATATGATCAGTGTCTGGAGGCTACAGGATGGTGTAATGTGATCAGTGTTTGGACACTGCAGGATGGTGTAATATGATCAGTGTCTTGATGCTACAGGATGGTGTAATATGATCAGTGGAAGGAGCATATATGATGGTGTAATATTATCAGTGTATGGAGGCTACAGGATGGGTTTAATATGAACAGTGTATGGAAGCTACAGGATGGGTGTAATATGATCAGTGTATGGAGGCTATAGGATGGTGTAATATGATCAGTGTTTGGACACTATTGGATGGTGTAATATGATCAGTGTATGGAGGCTATAGGATAGGTGTCATATGATCAGTGTATGGAGGCTATAGGATAGGTGTCATATGAACAGTGTATGGAGGCTACAGGATGGGTGTAATATGATCAGTGTATGGAGGCTATAGGATGGTGTCATATGATTAGTGAATGGAGGCTATAGGATGTTCTAATATGATCAGTGCGTGGAGGTTATAGGATGGTGTAATATGATCAGTGTACTGAGGCTATAGGATGGTGTAATATGATCAGTGAATGGAGGCTATAGGATGGGTGTAATATGATCAGTGTCTGGAGGCTATAGGATGGTGTAATATGATCAGTGTATGGAGGCTACAGGGTGGGTGTAATATGATCAGTGTACGGAGGCTACAGGATGGGTGTAATATGATCAGTGTATGAAGGCTATAGGATGGTGCAATATGATCAGTGTATGGAGGCTATAGGTTGGGTGTAATATGATCCGTGTATGGAGGCTATAGGATGGGTGTCATATGATCAGTGTATGGAGGCGACAGGATGGTGTAATATGATCAGTGTATGGAGGCTATAGGATGGTGTGTAATATGATCAGTGTATTGAGGCTATAGGATGGTGTAATATGATCAGTGTATGGAGGCTATATGATGGGTGTAATATGATCAGTGTATGGAGGCTATAGGATGGTGTAATATGATCAGTGTATGGAGGCTACAGGATGGGTGTAATATGATCAGTGTATGGAGGCTATAGGATGGTGTCATATGATCAGTGTATGGAGGCTACAGGGTGGGTGTAATATGATCAGTGTACGGAGGCTATAGGATGGTGTAATATGATCAGTGTATTGAGGCTATAGGATGGTGTAATATGATCAGTGTATGGAGGTCATAAGATGGTGTAATATGATCAGTATATTGAGGCTATAGGATGGCGCAATATGATCAGTGTATGGAGGCTATAGGTTGGGTGTAATATGATCCGTGTATGGAGGCTATAGGATGGGTGTCATATGATCAGTGTCTGGAGGCTACAGGATGGTGTAATATGATCAGTGTTTGGACACTATAGGATGGTGTAATATGATCAGTGTATTGAGGCTATAGGATGGCGCAATATGATCAGTGTATGGAGGCTATAGGTTGGGTGTAATATGATCCGTGTATGGAGGCTATAGGATGGGTGTCATATGATCAGTGTCTGGAGGCTACAGGATGGTGTAATATGATCAGTGTTTGGAGGCTATAGGATGGTGTAATATGATCAGTGAATGGAGGCTATAGGATGGGTGTAATATGATCAGTGTATGGAGGCTATAGGATAGGTGTCATATGATCAGTGTTTGGAGGCTATAGGATGGTGTAATATGATCAGTGAATGGAGGCTATAGGATGGGTGTAATATGATCAGTGTCTGGAGGCTATAGGATGGTGTAATATGATCAGTGTATTGAGGCTATAGGATGGTGTAATATGATCAGTGTTTGGACACTATAGGATGGTGTCATATGATCAGTGTATTGAGGCTATGGGATGGTGTGATATGATCAGTGAATGGAGGCTATATAATGGGTGTAATATGATCAGTGTCTGGAGGCTATAGGATGGTTTAATATGATCAGTGTCTGGAGGCTACAGGGTGGGTGTAATATGATCAGTGTACGGAGGCTATAGGATGGGTGTCATATGATCAGTGTCTGGAGGCTACAGGATGGTGTAATATGATCAGTGTTTGGACACTATAGGATGGTGTAATATGATCAGTGTATTGAGGCTATAGGATAGGTGTCATATGATCAGTGTATGGAGGCTACAGGATGGGTGTAATATGATCAGTGTATGGAGGCTATAGGATGGTGTCATATGATCAGTGTCTGGAGGCTACAGGGTGGGTGTAATATGATCA
This sequence comes from Lampris megalopsis, assembly GCA_022114975.2. Lineage (NCBI taxonomy): Eukaryota > Metazoa > Chordata > Actinopteri > Lampriformes > Lampridae > Lampris > Lampris megalopsis. Next base: position 573,809 of record JAJHIY020000114.1, read on the forward strand.
GTGTATGGAGCCTAGAGGATGGGTGTAATATGACCAGTGTATGGCAGTTATAGGATGGTGTAATATGATCAGTGTATGGAGGCTACAGGATGGGTGTAATATGATCAGTGTATGGAGGCTATAGGATGGTGTAATATGATCAGTGTATGGAGGCTACAGGATGGGTGTAATATGATCAGTGCGTGGAGGTTATAGGATGGTGTAATATGATCAGTGTATTGACGCTATAGGATGGCGCAATATGATCAGTGTATGGAGGCTATAGGTTGGGTGTAATATGATCAGTGTCTGGAGGCTATAGGATGGTGTAATATGATCAGTGTTTGGACACTATAGGATGGTGTAATATGATCGGTGTATGGAGGCTATAGGATGGGTGTCATATGATCAGTGTCTGGAGGCTACAGGATGGTGTAATATGATCAGTGTTTGGACACTATAGGATGGTGTCATATGATCAGTGTATGGAGGCTACAGGATAGGTGTCATATGATCAGTGTTTGGAGGCTATAGGATGGTGTAATATGATCAGTGTATGGAGGCTATAGGATGGTGTAATATGATCAGTGTATTGAGGCTGTAGGATGGCGCAATATCATCCGTGTATGGAGGCTATAGGATGGTTGTCATATGATCAGTGTTTGGACACTATAGGATGGTGTCATATGATCAGTGTATTGAGGATATGGGATGGTGTGATATGATCAGTGAATGGAGGCTATAGGATGGGTGTAATATGATCAGTGTCTGGAGGCTATAGGATGGGTGTAATATGATCAGTGTCTGGATGCTACAGGATGGTGTAATATGATCAGTGTCTGGAGGCTACAGGATGGTGTAATATGATCAGTGTATGGAGGCTATAGGATGGTGTCATATGATCAGTGTATTGAGGCTATGGGATGGTGTGATATGATCAGTGAATGGAGGCTATATAATGGGTGTAATATGATCAGTGTATGGAGGTCATAAGATGGTGTAATATAATCAGTGTATTGAGGCTATAGGATGGTGTAATATGATCAGTGTCTGGAGGCTACAGGGTGGGTGTAATATGATCAGTGTACGGAGGCTATAGGATGGGTGTCATATGATCAGTGTCTGGAGGCTACAGGATGGTGTAATATGATCAGTGTTTGGACACTATAGGATGGTGTAATATGATCAGTGTATTGAGGCTATAGGATGGTGTGATATGATCAGTGAATGGAGGCTATATAATGGGTGTAATATGATCAGTGTTTGGAGGCTATAGGATGGTGTAATATGATCAGTTTATGGAGGCTATAGGATGGGTGTAATATGAACAGTGTATGGAGGCTACAGGATGGGTGCAATAGGATCAGTGTATGGAGGTCATAGGATAGTGTAATATGATCAGTGTATGAGGCTACAGGGTGGTGTAATATTGATCAGTGTGAGGACTGCAAGGATGGTGTAATATGATCAGTGTATGGAGGCTACAGGATGGTGTAATATGATCAGTGTATGGAGGCTATAGGATTGTGTGATATGATCAGTGAATGGAGGCTATAGGATGGTGTAATATGATCAGTGTATGGAGGCTACAGGATGGGTGTAATATGATCAGTTTATGGAGGCTATAGGATGGGTGTAATATGATCAGTGTATGGAGGCTATAGGATGGTGTAATATGATCAGTGTCTGGAGGCTACAGGATGGTGTCATATGATCAGTGTATGGAGGCTATAGGATAGGTGTCATATGATCAGTGTTTGGAGGCTACAGGATGGGTGTAATATGATCAGTGTATGGAGGCTATAGGATGGTGTAATATGATCAGTGTATGGAGGCTATAGGTTGGGTGTAATATGATCCGTATATGGAGGCTATGGGATGGGTGTCATATGATCAGTGTCTGGAGGCTACAGGATGGTGTAATATGATCAGTGTTTGGACACTATAGGATGGTGTCATATGATCAGTGTATGGAGGCTACAGCATGGGTGCAATATGATCAGTGTATTGAGGCTATAGGATGGTGTAATATGATCAGTGTATGGAGGCTATAGGATAGGTGTCATATGAACAGTGTATGGAGGCTACAGGATGGGTGTAATATGATCAGTGTATGGAGGCTACAGGATGGTGTAATATGATCAGTGTTTGGACACTATAGAATGGTGTCATATGATCAGTGTATGGAGGCTACAGGATGGTGTCATATGATCAGTGTATGGAGGCTATAGGATGGTGTAATATGATCAGTGTATGGAGGCTACAGGATGGGTGTAATATGATCAGTGTATGGAGGCTATAGGATGGTGTCATATGATTAGTGAATGGAGGCTATAGGATGTTCTAATATGATCAGTGTACTGAGGCTACAGGATGGTGTAATATGATCAGTGTATGGAGGCTATAGGATGTTCTAATATGATCAGTATAAAAAGGCTATAGGATGGGTGTAATATGATCAGTGTCTGGATGCTACAGGATGGTGTAATATGATCAGTGGAAGGAGCCTATATGATGGTGTAATATGATCAGTGTATTGAGGCTATAGGATGGTGTAATATGATCAGTGTACGGAGGCTACAGGATGGGTGTAATATGATCAGTGTATGTAATCTGTAGGATGATGTAATATGATCATTGTATGAAGGCTATAGGATGGTGTAATATGTCCAGTGTATGGAGGATACAGCATGGTGTCATATGATCAGTGTATGGAGGCGAAAGGATGGTGTAATATGATCAGGGTATGGAGGCTATAGGATGGTGTAATATGATCCGTGTATGGAGGCTATAGGATGGGTGTCATATGATCAGTGTCTGGAGGCTACATGATGGTGTATTATGATCAGTGTTTGGACACTATAGGGTGGTGTCATATGATCAGTGTATGGAGGCTACACGATGGTTTAATATGATCAGTGTGGACACTATAGGATGGTGTAATATGATCAGTGTATGGAAGCTACAGGATGGTGTAATATGATCAGTGTATGGAGGCTATAGGATGGTGTAATATGATCAGTGTATGGAGGCTATAGGATGGTGTAATATGATCAGTGTATGGAGGCTACAGGATGGTGTAATATGATCAGTGTAAGGAGCCAATAGGATGGTGTAATATGATCAGTGTATGGAGGCTATAGGATGGTGTAATATGATCAGTGTCTGGAGGCTACAGGATGGTGTCATATGATCAGTGTATGGAGGCTATAGGATAGGTGTCATATGATCAGTGTTTGGAGGCTATAGGATGGTGTAATATGATCAGTGCGTGGAGGTTATAGGATGGTGTAATATGATCAGTGTATTGAGGCTATAGGATGGTTTAATATGATCAGTTTATGGAGGCTATAGGATGGCGCAATATGATCAGTGTATGGAGGCTATAGGTTGGGTGTAATATGATCAGTGTATGGAGGCTACAGGGTGGTGTAATATTATCAGTGTGAGGACGCTGCAGGATGGTGTAATATGATCAGTGTATGGAGGCTATAGTATGGTGAAATATGATCAGTGAAAGGAGCCATATGATGGTTTAATACGATCAGTGTATGGAGGCTATAGGATGGTGTAATATGATCAGTGCATGGAGGCTATAGGATGGTGTAATATGATCAGTGTATGGAGGCTATAGGATGGTGTCATATGATTAGTGAATGGAGGCTATAGGATGTTCTAATATGATCAGTGTCTGGAGGCTATAGGATGGTGTAATATGATCAGTGAATGGAGGCTATAGGATGGGTGTAATATGATCAGTGTCTGGAGGCTACAGGATGGTGAAATATGATCAGTGTAAGTAGCCTATAGGATGGTGTAATATGATCAGTGTATGGAGGCTATAGGATACGTGTCATATGATCAGTGTATGGAGGCTATAGGATGGTGTAATATGATCAGTGAATGGAGGCTATAGGATGGTGTAATATGATCAGTGTATGGAGGCTATAGGATGGGTGTAATATGATCAGTGTATGGAGGCTATAGGATGGTGTAATATGATCAGTGTATGGAGGCTATAGGATGGTGTAATATGATCAGTGTATGGAGGCTACAGGATGGGTGTAATATGATCAGTGTATGGAGGCTACAGGATGGTGTAATATGATCAGTGTACTGAGGCTACAGGATGGGTGTCATATGATCAGTGTATGGAGGCTATAAGATAGGTGTAATATGATCAGTGTCTGGAGGCTACAGGGTGGGTGTAATATGATCAGTGTACGGAGGCTATAGGATGGTTAATATGATCAGTGTATTGAGGCTATAGGATGGTGTAATATGATCAGTGTATTGAGGCTGTAGGATGGCGCAATATCATCACTGTATGGAGGCTATAGGATGGGTGTCATATGATCAGTGTCTGGAGGCTACAGGATGGTGTAATATGATCAGTGTTTGGACACTATAGGATGGTGTAATATGATCAGTGTATTGAGGCTATAGGATGGCGCAATATGATCAGTGTATGGAGGCTATAGGATGGTGTAATATGATCAGTGTATGGAGCTTATATGATGGTGTAATATGATCAGTGTATGGAGGCGACACGATGGTTTAATATGATCAGTGTTTGGAGGCTATAGGATGGTGTAATATGGTCAGTGCGTGGAGGTTATAGGATGGTGTAATATGATCAGTGAATGGAGGCTATAGGATGGTTTAATATGATCAGTTTATGGAGGCTACGGGATGGGTGCAATATGAACAGTGTATGGAGGCTATAGGATGGTTTAATATGATCAGTGTCTGGAGGCTACAGGATGGTGTAATATGATCAGTGTATGGAGGCTATAGGATGGGTGTCATATGATCAGTGTCTGGAGGCTACAGGATGGTGTAATATGATCAGTGTTTGGACACTATAGGATGGTGTAATATGATCAGTGTATTGAGGCTATAGGATGGCGCAATATGATCAGTGTATGGAGGCTATAGGATGGGTGTAATATGATCAGTGTCTGGAGGCTATAGGATGGTTTAATATGATCAGTGTATGGAGGCTATAGGATGGTGTAATATGATCAGTGTATGGAGGCTATAGGATGGTGTAATATGATCAGTGTATGGAGGCTATAGGATGGTGTAATATGATCAGTGTATGGAAGCTACAGGATGGTGTAATATGATCAGTGTATGGAGGCTATAGGATGGTGTAATATGATCAGTGTATGGAGGCTATAGGATGGTGTAATATGATCAGTGTATGGAGGCTATAGGATGGTGTAATATGATCAGTGTATGGAGGCTATAGGATGGTGTAATATGATCAGTGTATGGAGGCTATAGGATGGGTGTAATATGATCAGTGTATTGAGGCTATAGGATGGTGTAATATGATCAGTGTCTGGAGGCTATAGGATGGTTTAATATGATCAGTTTATGGAGGCTACGGGATGGGTGTCATATGATCAGTGTCTGGAGGCTACAGGATGGTGTAATATGATCAGTGTTTGGACAATATAGGATGGTGTAATATGATCAGTGTATTGAGGCTATAGGATGGTGTAATATGATCAGTGTATGGAGGCTATAGGATGGTGTAATATGATCAGTGTATGGAGGCTATAGGATGGGTGTAATATGTTCAGTGTATGGAGGTCATAAGATGGTGTAATATGATCAGTATATTGAGACTATAGGATTGTGTAATATGATCAGTGTCTGGAGGCTATAGTATGGTATAATATGATCAGTGTATGGAGGCTATAGGATGGTGTCATATGATTAGTGAATGGAGGCTATAGGAGGGTGTAATATGATCAGTGTTTGGACAATATAGGATGGTGTAATATGATCAGTGTATTGAGGCTATAGGATACGTGTCATATGATCAGTGTTTGGAGGCTATAGGATGGTGTAATATGATCAGTGCGTGGAGGTTATAGGATGGTGTAATATGATCAGTTTATGGAGGCTACAGGATGTTCTAATATGATCAGTATATGGTGGCTATAGGATGGGTGTAATATGATCAGTGTCTTGATGCTACAGGATGGTGTAATATGATCAGTGTACTGAGGTTACAGGATGGTGTAATATGATCAGTGTCTGGAGGCTATAGGATGGTTTAATATGATCAGTTTATGGAGGCTATGGGATGGGTGTCATATGATCAGTGTCTGGAGGCTACAGGATGGTGTAATATGATCAGTGTTTGGACACTATAGGATGGTGTCATATGATCAGTGTATGGAGGCTATAGGATAGGTGTCATATGATCAGTGTTTGGAGGCTATAGGATGGTGTAATATGATCAGTGCGTGGAGGTTATAGGATGGTGTAATATGATCAGTTTATGGAGGCTACAGGATGGGTGTCATATGATCAGTGTATGGAGGCTACAGGATAGGTGTCATATGATCAGTGTTTGGAGGCTATAGGATGGTGTAATATGATCAGTTTATGGAGGCTACAGGATGGGTGCAATATGAACAGTGTATGGAGGTCATAAGATGGTGTAATATGATCAGTGTATTGAGGCTATAGGATGGTGTAATATGATCAGTGTATGGAGGCTATAGGATGGTGTAATATGATCAGTGTATTGAGGCTATAGGATGGTGTCATATGAACAGTGTATGGAGGCTACAGGATGGGTGTAATATGATCAGTGTATGGAGGCTATAGGATGGTGTAATATGATCAGTGTATTGAGGCTATAGGATGGTGTAATATGATCAGTGTATTGAGGCTAAAGGATGGCGCAATATGATCAGTGTATGGAGGCTATAGGATGGTGTAATATGATCAGTGCGTGGAGGTTATAGGATGGTGTAATATGATCAGTGTATTGAGGCTATAGGATGGTTAATATGATCAGTGTATGGAGGCTACAGGATGGGTGTAATATGATCAGTGTATGGAAGTTATAGGATGGTGTAATATGATCAGTGTATGGAGGCTATAGGATGGTGTAATATGATCAGTGTCTGGAGGCTACATGATGGTGTAATATGATCAGTGAATGGAGGCTATAGGATGGTGTAATATGATCAGTGTATGGAGGCTATAGGATGGGTGTCATATGATCAGTGTCTGGAGGCTACAGGATGGTGTAATATGATCAGTGGAAGGAGCCTATATGATGGTGTAATATGATCAGTGTATGGAGGTCATAAGATGGTGTAATATGATCAGTGTATTGAGGCTATAGGATGGTGTAATATGATCAGTGTATGGAGGCTTTAGGATGGTGTAATATGATCAGTGTATTGAGGCTATAGGATGGTGTAATATGATCAGTGTCTGGAGGCTATAGGATGGTGTCATATGATCAGTGTATGGAGGCTATAGGATGGTGTAATATGATCAGTGTATTGAGGCTATAGGATCGTGTAATATGATCAGTGTCTGGAGGCTATAGTATGGTATAATATGATCAGTGTATGGAGGCTATAGGATGGTGTCATATGATTAGTGAATGGAGGCTATAGGATGTTCTAATATGATCAGTATATGGAGGCTATAGGATGGGTGTAATATGATCAGTGTATGGAGGCTATAGGATGGTGTAATATGATCAGTGTATGGAGGCTATAGGATGGTGTAATATGATCAGTGTATGGAGGCTATAGGATGGGTATAATATGATCAGTGTATGGAGGCTATAGGATGGTGTAATATTATGGAGGCTATAGGATGGTGTAATATGATCAGTGTATGGAGGCTATAGGATGGTGTAATATGATCAGTGTATGGAGGCTATAGGATGGGTGTAATATGATCAGTGTATGGAGGCTATAGGATGGTGTAATATGATCAGTGTATGGAGGCTACAGGATGGTGTAATATGATCAGTGTATGGAGGCTACAGGATGGTGTAATATGATCAGTGTATGGAGGCTATAGGATGGTGTAATATGATCAGTGTATGGAGGCTATAGGATGGTGTAATATGATCAGTGTACTGAGGCTACAGGATGGGTGTAATATGTTCAGTGTATGGAGGTCATAAGATGGTGTAATATGATCAGTATATTGAGGCTATAGGATTGTGTAATATGATCAGTGTCTGGAGGCTACAGGGTGGGTGCAATTTGATCAGTGTAAGGAGGCTATAGGATGGGTGTCATATGATCAGTGTCTGGAGGCTACAGGATGGTGTAATATGATCAGTGTTTGGACACTATAGGATGGTGTAATATGATCCGTGTATGGAGGCTATAGGATGGGTGTCATATGATCAGTGTATGGAGGCTATAGGATAGGTGTCATATGATCAGTGTTTGGAGGCTATAGGATGGTGTAATATGATCAGTGAATGGAGGCTATAGGATGGGTGTAATATGATCAGTGTCTGGAGGCTATAGGATGGTTAATATGATCAGTGTCTGGAGGCTACAGGATGGTGTAATGTGATCAGTGTTTGGACACTATAGGATGGTGTAATATGATCAGTGTATGGAGGCTATAGGATGGTGTAATATGATCAGTGTATGGAGGCTACAGGATGGTGTAATATGATCAGTGTATGGAGGCTACAGGATGGTGTAATATGATCAGTGTATGGAGGCTATAGGATGGTGTAATATGATCAGTGTATGGAGGCTATAGGATGGTGTAATATGATCAGTGTATGGAGGCTACAGGATGGTGTAATATGATCAGTGTTTTGACACTAAAGGATGGTGTAATATGATCAGTGTATTGAGGCTATAGGATGGTGTAATATGATCAATGTATGGAGGCTATAGGATAGGTGTCATATGGTCAGTGTTTGGAGGCTATAGGATGGTGTAATATGATCAGTTTATTGAGGCTACAGGATGGGTGCAATATGATCAGTGTATGGAGGCTATAGGATGGTGTAATATGATCAGTGTCTGGAGGCTATAGGATGGTGTAATATGATCAGTGTTTGGACACTATAGGATGGTGTAATATGATCAGTGTCTGGAGGCTATAGGATGGTGTAATATGATCAGTTTATGGAGGCTACAGGATGGGTGCAATATGAACAGTGTATGGAGGTCATAAGATGGTGTAATATGATCAGTGTATTGAGGCTATAGGATGGTGTAATATGATCAGTGTCTGGAGGCTACAGGGTGGGTGTAATATGATCAGTGTACGGAGGCTATAGGATGGGTGTCATATGATCAGTGTCTGGAGGCTACAGGATGGTGTAATATGATCAGTGTTTGGACACTATAGGATGGTGTAATATGATCAGTGTATTGAGGCTATAGGATGGGTGTCATATGATCAGTGTCTGGAGGCTACAGGATGGTGTAATATGATCAGTGTTTGGACACTATAGGATGGTGTAATATGATCAGTGTATTGAGGCTATAGGATGGCGCAATATGATCAGTGTATGGAGGCTATAGGTTGGGTGTAATATGATCAGTGTATGGAGGCTATAGGATGGTGTAATATGATCAGTGTATGGAGGCTATAGGATGGTTTAATATGATCAGTGTATGGAGGCTACAGGATATGTGCAATAGGATCAGTGTATGGAGGTCATAGGATAGTGTAATATGATCAGTGGAAGGAGCATATATGATGGTGTAATATTATCAGTGTATGGAGGCGAAAGGATGGTGTAATAATATCAATGTATGGAGGCTACAGGATGGTGTCATATGATCAGTGTATGGAGGCTATAGGATAGGTGTCATATGAACAGTGTATGGAGGCTACAGGATGGTGTAATATGATCAGTGTATGGAGGCTATAGGATGGGTGTAATATGATCAGTGTCTGGAGGCTATAGGATGGTTTAATATGATCAGTTTATGGAGGCTACAGGATGGGTGTAATATGATCAGTGTATGGAGGCTATAGGTTGGGTGTAATATGATCAGTGTATGGAGGCTATAGGATGGTGTAATATGATCAGTGTATGGAGGCTATAGGATGGTGTCATATGATTAGTGAATGGAGGCTATAGGATGTTCTAATATGATCAGTGTACTGAGGCTACAGGATGGGTGTAATATGATCAGTGTATGGAGGTCATAAGATGGTGTAATATGATCAGTGTCTGGAGGCTATAGGATGTTCTAATATGATCAGTGTAGTGAGGCCATAGGATGGTCTAATATGATCAGTGTCTTGATGCTATAGGATGGTGTAATATGATCAGTGGAAGGAGCCTATATGATGGTGTAATATGATCAGTGTATGGAGGTCATAAGATGGTGTAATATAATCAGTGTATTGAGGCTATAGGATGGTGTAATATGATCAGTGTCTGGAGGCTACAGGGTGGGTGTAATATGATCAGTGTACGGAGGCTATAGGATGGGTGTAATATGATCAGTGTATGGAGGCTATAGGATCGTGTAATATGATCAGTGAATGGAGGCTATAGGATGGGTGTAATATGATCAGTGTATGGAGGCTATAGGATGGGTGTCATATGATCAGTGTCTGGAGGCTACAGGATGGTGTAATATGATCAGTGTTTGGACACTATAGGATGGTGTAATATGATCAGTGTATTGAGGCTATAGGATGGTGTAATATGATCAGTGTATTGAGGCTATAGGATGGTGTAATATGATCAGTGTCTGGAGGCTACAGGATGGTGTAATATGATCAGTGTTTGGACACTATAGGATGGTGTAATATGATCAGTGTATTGAGGCTATAGGATGGTGTGATATGATCAGTGAATGGAGGCTATAGGATGGTGTAATATGATCAGTGTATGGAGGCTACAGGATGGGTGTAATATGATCAGTGTATGGAGGCTATAGGATGGTGTAATATGATCAGTGTTTGGAGGCTATAGGATGGTGTCATATGATCAGTGAATGGAGGCTATAGGATGGGTGTAATATGATCAGTGTCTGGAGGCTATAGGATGGTTTAATATGATCAGTTTATGGAGGCTACAGGATGGGTGCAATATGATCAGTGTATGGAGGCTACAGGATGGGTGTAATATGATTAGTGTATGGTGGCTATAGGTTGGTGTAATATGATCAGTGCGTGGAGGTTATAGGATGGTGTAATATGATCAGTGTATTGAGGCTATAGGATGGTACAATATGATCAGTGTACTGAGGCTACAGGATGGGTGTAATATGTTCAGTGTATGGAGGTCATAAGATGGTGTAATATGATCAGTGTATTGAGGCTATAGGATGGTGTAATATGATCAGTGTCTGGAGGCTACAGGGTGGGTGTAATATGATCAGTGTACGGAGGCTATAGGATGGGTGTCATATGATCAGTGTCTGGAGGCTACAGGATGGTGTAATATGATCAGTGTTTGGACACTATAGGATGGTGTAATATGATCCGTGTATGGAGGCTATAGGATGGGTGTCATATGATCAGTGTCTGGAGGCTACAGGATGGTGTAATATGATCAGTGTTTGGACACTATAGGATGGTGTAATATGATCAGTGTATTGAGGCTATAGGATGGCGCAATATGATCAGTGTATGGAGGCTATAGGATGGTTTAATACGATCAGCGTATGGAGGCGACAGGATGGTGTAATATGATCAGTGTTTGGACACTATAGGATGGTGTAATATGATCAGTGTATTGAGGATATAGGATGGCGCAATATGATCAATGTATGGAGGCTATAGGATGTTCTAATATGATCAGTGTACTGAGGCTACAGGATGGGTGTCATATGATCAGTGTATGGAGGCTATAAGATAGGTGTAATATGATCAGTGTCTGGAGGCTATAGGATGGTGTAATATGATCAGTGTACGGAGGCTATAGGATGGATGTCATATGATCAGTGTATGGAGGCTATAGGATGGTGTGATATGATCAGTGAATGGAGGCTACAGCATGGGTGCAATAGGATCAGTGTATGGAGGCGGCAGGATGGGTGTCATATGATCAGTGTTTGGAGGCTATAGGATGATGTAATATGATCAGTGCGTGGAGGTTATATGATGGCGTAATATGATCAGTGTACTGAGGCTACAGGATCGTGTAATATGATCAGTGAATAAAGGCTATAGTATGGTGTAATATGATCGGTGTATGGAGGCTAATGGATGGTGTAATATTATCAGTGTATTGAGGCTAAAGGATGGTGTAATATGATCAGCGTCTGTAGGCTACAGGGTGGGTGTAATATGATCAGTGTACGGAGGCTACAGGACGGGTGTCATATGATCAGTGTATGGAGGTTACAGGATTGGTGTCATATGATCAGTGTTTGGAGGCTACAGGATGGGTGTAATATGATCGGTGTATGGAGGCTATAGGATGGGTGTCATATGATCAGTGTCTGGAGGCTACAGGATGGTGTAATATGATCAGTGTTTGGACACTATAGGATGGTGTCATATGATCAGTGTATGGAGGCTATGGGATGGTGTGATATGATCAGTGTGGACACTGTGGGATGGTGTAATATGATCAGTGCGTGGAGGTTATAGGATGGTCTAATATGATCAGTGTATTCAGGCTATAGGATTGTGTGATATGATCAGTGAATGAATGCTATAGGATAGGTGTTATATGAACAGTGTGTGGAGGCTACAGGATGGGTGTAATATGATCAGTGTATGGAGGCTATAGGATGGGTGTAATATGATCAGTGTATGGAGGCTATAGGATGGTGTCATATGATCAGTGTATGGAGGCTATAGGATAGGTGTCATATGATCAGTGTATGGAGGCTATAGGATGGTGTAATATGATCAGTGTATGGAGGTCATAAGATGGTGTAATAATATCAATGTATGGAGGCTACAGGATGGTGTCATATGATCAGTGTATGGAGGCTATAGGATGGTGTAATATGATCAGTGCGTGGAGGTTATAGGATGGTGTAATATGATCAGTGTATTGAGGCTATAGGATGGTGTGATATGATCAGTGAATGGAGGCTATAGGATGGGGATAATATGATCAGTGTCTGGAGGCTAAGGATGGTGTAATATGATCAGAGAATTGAGGCTATAGGATGGTGTAGTATGATCAGTGTCTGGAGGCTACAGTGTGGGTGTAATATGATCAGTGTACGGAGGCTATAGGATGGGTGTAATATGATCAGTGTATATAAGCTGTAGGATGATGTAATATGATCATTGTATGAAGGCTATAGGATGGGTGTCATATGATCAGTGTTTGAGGCTATAGGATGGGTGTCATATGATCAGTGTTTGGAGGCTACAGGATGGTGTAATATGATCAGTGTTTGGACACTATAGGATGGTGTAATATGATCACTGTGTGGGGGCTACAGGGTGGTGTAATATTATCAGTGTGAGGAAGCTGCAGGATGGTGTAATATGATCAGTGTATGGAGGCTATAATATGGTGAAATATGATAGGTGCGTGGAGGTTATAGGATGATGTAATATGATCAGTGAATGGAGGCTATAGGATGGCGCAATATGATCAGTGTATGGAGGCTATAGGTTGGGTGTAATACGATCAGTGGACGGAGCCTATATGATGGAGTAATATGATCAGTGTATGGAGGCGACAGGATGGTGTAATAATATCAATGTGTGGAGGCGACAGGATGGTGTCATATGATCAGTGTATGGAGGCTATAGGATAGGTGTCATATGATCAGTGTTTGGAGGCTATAGGATGATGTAATATGATCAGTGCGTGGAGGTTATATGATGGCGTAATATGATCAGTGTACTGAGGCTACAGGATCGTGTAATATGATCAGTGAATGGAGGCTATAGTATGGTGTAATATGATCAATTGTATGGAGGCTACAGGATGGGTGTAATATGATCAGTGTATGGAGGCTATAGGATGGTGTAATATGATCAGTGAATGGAGGCTATAGGATGGCGCAATATGATCAGTGTATGGAGGCTATAGGTTGGGTGTAATATGATCCGTGTATGGAGGCTATAGGATGGTGTAATATGATCAGTGTATGGAGGCTACAGGGTGGTGTAATATTATCAGTGTGAGGACGCTGCAGGATGGTGTAATATGATCAGTGTATGGAGGCTATAGTATGGTGAAATATGATCAGTGAAAGGAGCCATATGATGGTTTAATACGATCAGTGTATGGAGGCGACAGGATGGTGTAATATGATCAATGTATGGAGGCTATAGGATAGGTGTCATATGATCAGTCTATGGAGATGATAGGATGGTATCATATGATCAGTGTGTGGAGGCTACAGGATGGGTGTAATATGATCAGTGTATTGAGGCTATAGGATGGTGTGATATAATCAGTGAATGGAGGCTATAGGATGGGTGTAATATGATCAGTGTATGGAGGCTACAGGATGGTGTAATATGATCAGTGTATGGAGGCTATAGGATGGTGTAATATGATCAGTGTATGGAGGCTATAGGATGGTGTAATATGATCAGTGTATGGAGGCTATAGGATGGTGTCATATGATTAGTGAATGGAGGCTATAGGATGTTCTAATATGATCAGTGTACTGAGGCTACAGGATGGGTGTAATATGTTCAGTGTATGGAGGTCATAAGATGGTGTAATATGATCAGTGTATTGAGGCTATAGGATGGTGTAATATGATCAGTGTCTGGAGGTTATAGGATGGTATAATATGATCAGTGTCTTGATGCTACAGGATGGTGTAATATGATCAGTGGAAGGAGCCTATATGATGGTGTAATATGATCAGTGTATTGGAGGCTATAGGATGGTGTAATATGATCAGTATATTGAGGCTATAGGATCGTGGAAAATCGTCAGTGAATAGAGGCTAAAGGATGGTGTAATATGATCAGTGTACGGAGGCTACAGGATGGGTGTAATATGATCAGTGTATGAAGGCTATAGGATGGTGTAATATGATCAGTGTTTGGACACTATAGGGTGGTGTAATATGATCCGTGTATGGAGGCTATAGGATGGGTGTCATATGATCAGTGTCTGGAGGCTACAGGATGGTGTAATATGATCAGTGTTTGGACACTATAGGATGGTGTAATATGATCAGTGTATTGAGGCTATAGGATGGTGCAATATGATCAGTGTATGGAGGCTATAGGTTGTTGTAATATGATCAGTGCGTGGAGGCTACAGGATGGTGTAATATGATCAGTGTATGGAGGCTATAGGATGGTGTAATATGATTATGGAGGCTATAGGATGGTGTAATATGATCAGTGTGTGGAGGCTATAGGATGGTGTAATATGATCAGTGTATGGAGGCTACAGGATGGGTGTAATATGATCAGTGTATGGAGGCTATAGGATGGTGTAATATGATCAGTGTATTGAGCTTATAGGATGGTGTCATATGATCAGTGTATGGAGGCTATAGGATAGGTGTCATATGATCAGTGTTTGGAGGCTATAGGATGGTGTAATATGATCAGTTTATGGAGGCTACAGGATGGGTGCAATATGAACAGTGTATGGAGGATATAGGATAGGTGTCATATGATCAGTGTTTGGAGGCTATAGGATGGTGTAATATGATCAGTGCGTGGAGGTTATAGGATGGTGTAATATGATCAGTGTATTCAGGCTATAGGATGGTGTGATATGATCAGTGAATGAAGGCTATAGAATGGGTGTAATATGATCAGTGTCTGGAGGCTATAGGATGGCTTAATATGATCAGTTTATTGAGGCTATAGGATGGTGTAATATGATCAGTGTCTGGAGTCTACAGGGTGGGTGTAATATGATCAGTGTACGGAGGCTACAGGATGGGTGTAATATGATCAGTGTATGAAGGCTATTGGATGGTGTAATATGATCAGGGTTTGGACACTATAGGATGGTGTAATATGATCCGTATATGGAGGCTATGGGATGGGTGTCATATGATCAGTGTCTGGAGGCTACAGGATGGTGTAATATGATCAGTGTTTGGACACTATAGAATGGTGTCATATGATCAGTGTATGGAGGCTACAGGATAGGTGTCATATGATCAGTGTGGACACTGTGGGATGTTGTAATATGATTAGTATAAGGAGGCTACAGGATGGTGTCGTATGATCAGTGTATGGAGGCTATAGGATGGTTAATATGATCAGTGTATGGAGGCTATAGGATGGTGTAATATGATCAGTGTATGGAGGCAACAGGATGGTGTAATAATATCAATGTATGGAGGCTACAGGATCGTGTCATATGATCAGTGTATGGAGGCGACAGGATGGTGTAATAATATCAATGTACGGAGGCTACAGGATGGTGTCATATGATCAGTGTATGGAGGCTATAGGATAGGTGTAATATGATCAGTGTTTGTAGGCTATAGGATGGTGTAATATGATCAGTGTACGAAGGCTACAGGATGGGTGAAATACGATCCGTGTATGGAGGCTATAGGATGGTTAATATGATCAGTGTATGGAGGCTACAGGATGGGTGCAATACGATCAGTGTATGGAGGCTACAGGATGGTGTAATATGATCAGTGTTTGGACACTATAGAATGGTGTCATATGATCAGTGTATGGAGGCTACAGGATAGGTGTCATATGATCAGGCTTTGGAGGCTATAGGATGGTGTAATATGATCAGTGTATGGAGGCGACAGGATGGTGTAATAATATCAATGTATGGAGGCTACAGGATGGTGTCATATGATCAGTGTTTGGAGGCTATAGGATGGTGTAATATGATCAGTGCGTGGAGGTTATAGGATGGTGTAATATGATCAGTGTATTGAGGCTATAGGATGGTGTGATATGATCAGTGTATGGAGGTCATAGGATGGTGTAATATGATCAGTGTATTGAGGCTATAGGATGGTGTAATATGATCAGTGTATTGAGGCTATAGGATGGTGTAATATGATCAGTGTCTGGAGGCTACAGGGTGGGTGTAATATGATCAGTGTACGGAGGCTATAGGATGGGTGTCATATGATCAGTTTATGAAGGCTATTGGATGGTGTAATATGATCAATGTTTGGACACTATAGGATGGTGTAATATGATCCGTGTATGGAGGCTTTAGGTATATATCATATGATCAGTGTATGGAGGCTACAGGGTGGTGTAATATTATCAGTGTGAGGACGCTGCAGGATGGTGTAATATGATCAGTGTATGGAGGCTATAGTATGGTGAAATATGATCAGTGAAAGGAGCCATATGATGGTTTAATACGATCAGTGTATGGAGGCGACAGGATGGTGTAATATGATCAATGTATGGAGGCTACAGGATGGGTGTAATATGATCAGTGTATGGAGATGATAGGATGGTATCATATGATCAGTGTGTGGAGGCTACAGGATGGGTGTAATATGATCAGTGTATTGAGGCTATAGGATGGTGTGATATAATCAGTGAATGGAGGCTATAGGATGGGTGTAATATGATCAGTGTTTGGACACTATAGGATGGTGTAATATGATCAGTGTATTGAGGATATAGGATGGCGCAATATGATCAATGTATGGAGGCTATAGGATAAGTGTCATATGATCAGTCTATGGATGCTAAAGTATGGTGTAATATGATTAGTGTATGGTCGCTATAGGTTGGTGTAATATGATCAGTGTTTACGGAGGCTACAGGATGGGTGTAATATGATCAGTGTATGGAGGTGATAGGATGGTGTAATATGGATCAGTGTATAGAGGCTATAGGATGGTGTAATATGATAGGTGTATTGAGGCTATAGGATGATGTAATATGATAGGTGTATGGAGGCTACAGGATGGGTGTAATATGATCAGTGTATTGAGGCTATAGGATGGTGTAATATGATCAGTGTATGGAGGCTACAGGATGGGTGTAATATGATCAGTGTATGGAGGCTACAGGATGGGTGCAATATGATCAGTGTATGGAGGCTACAAGATGGTGTAATATGATCAGTGTCTGGAGGCTACAGGATGGTGTAATATGATCAGTGTTTGGACACTATAGGATGGTGTCATATGATCAATGTTTGGAGGCTATAGGATGGTGTAATATGATCAGTGAATTGAGGCTATAGGATGGTGTAGTATGATCAGTGTCTGGAGGCTACAGGATGGTGTAATATGATCAGTGTTTGGACACTATAGGATGGTGTAATATGATCAGTGTATGGAGGCTACAGGGTGATGTAATATTATCAGTGTGAGGACACTGCAAGATGGTGTAATATGATCAGTGTATGGAGGCTACAGGATGGTGCAATATGATCAGTGTATGGAGGCTATAGGATGAGTGTAATATGTTCAGTGTATGGAAGTTATAGGATCGTGTAATATGATCCGTGTATGGAGGCTATAGGATGGGTGTCATATGATCAGTGTCTGGAGGCTACAGGATGGTGTAATATGATCAGTGTTTGGACACTATAGGATGGTGTCATATGATCAGTGTATGGAGGCTATAGGATAGGTGTCATATGATCAGTGTTTGGAGGCTATAGGATGGTGTAATATGATCAGTTTATGGAGGCTACAGGATGGGTTTAATATGATCAGTGTATGGAGGCTATAGGATAGGTGTCATATGATCAGTGTTTGGAGGCTATAGGATGGTGTAATATGATCAGTGCGTGGAGGTTATAGGATGGTGTAATATGATCAGTGTATTGAGGCTATAGGATGGTGTGATATGATCAGTGAATGGAGGCTATAGGATGGGTATAATATGATCAGTGTCAGGAGGCTATAGGATGGTTAATATGATCAGTTTATGGAGGCTATAGGATGGTGTAATATGATCAGTGTCTGGAGGCTACAGGGTGGGAGTAATATGATCAGTGTACGGAGGCTATAGGATGGGTGTAATATGTTCAGTGTATGAAGGCTATTAGGATGGTGTAATATGATCAGTGTTTGGACAATATAGGATGGTGTAATATGATCAGTGTATTGAGGCTATAGGATAGGTGTCATATGATCAGTGTTTGGAGGCGACAGGATGGTGTAATAATATCAATGTATGGAGGCTATAGGATGGTGTGATATGATCAGTGAATGGAGGCTACAGGGTGGTGTAATATTGATCAGTGTGAAGACACTGCAGGATGGTGTAATATGATCAGTGTATGGAGGCTACAGGATGGTGTAATATGATCAGTGTTTGGACACTATAGGATGGTGTAATATGATCAGTGTATGAGGCTATAGGGTGATGTAATATTGATCAGTGTGAGGCTATAGGATGGTGTAATATGATCAGTGTATGGAGGCTATAGGATGGTGTAATATGATCAGTGTATGGAGGCTATAGGATGGTGTAATATGATCAGTGTTATGGAGATGATAGGATGGTGTAATATGATCAGTGTGTGGAGGCTACAGGATGGGTGTAATATGATCAGTGTATGGAGGCTATAGTATGGTGTAATATGATCAGTGTTTGGAGCACTCTTGGATGGTGTCCTATGATCAGTGTATGGAGGCTATAGGATGGGTGTCATATGATCAGTGTATGGAGGCTATAAGATAGGTGTAATATGATCAGTGTCTGGAGGCTACAGGATGGTGTAATATGATCAGTGTATGGAGGCGACAGGATGGTGTAATATGATCAATGTATTGAGGCTATAGGTTGGTGTAATATGATCAGTGCGTGGAGGTTATAGGATGGTGTAATATGATCAGTGTATTGAGGCTATAGGATGGTGTGATATGATTAGTGAATGGAGGCTATAGGATGGTTAATATGATCAGTGTATGGAGGCTATAGGATGGTGTAATATGATCAGTGTATTGAGACTATAGGTTGGGTGTAATATGATCCGTGTATGGAGGCTACAGGATGGGTGTAATATGATCAGTGTATGGAGGCTACAGGATGGGTGTAATATGATCAGTGTATGAAGGCTATTGGATGGTGTAATATGATCAGTGTTTGGACACTATAGGATGGTGTAATATGATCAGTGTATGGAGGCTATAGGATGGGTGTCATATGATCAGTGTCTGAGGCTACAGGATGGTGTAATATGATCAGTGTTTGGACACTATAGGATGGTGTAATATGATCAGTGTATGGAGGCTACAGGAGTGGTGTAATATTGATCAGTGTGAAGGCTATGTGGGATGGTGTAATACGATCAGTGTATGGAGGCTACAGGATGGTGTAATATGATCAGTGTATGGAGGCTATAGTATGGTGTAATATGATCAGTGGAAGGAGCTTATATGATGGAGTAATATGATCAGTGTATGGAGGCGACAGGATGGGTGTAATATGATCAGTGTATGGAGCCTATAGGATGGTGTAATATGATCAGTGTATGGAGGCTACAGGATGGAGTAATAACATCATATGTGGAGGCTACAGGATGGTGTAATATGATCAGTGTATGGAGGCTACAGGATGGTGTAATATGATCAGTGTATGGAGGCTACAGGATGGTGTAATATGATCAGTGTATGGAGGCTACAGGATGGGTGTAATATGATCAATGTATGGAGGCGACAGGATGGTGTCATATGATCCATGTATGGAGGCTATAGGATGGTGTAATATGATCAGTGCGTGGAGGTTATAGGATGGTGTAATATGATCAGTGTATTGAGGCTATAGGATGGTGTGATATAATCAGTGAATAGAGGCTATAGGATGGGTGTAATATGATCAGTGTCTGGAGGCTATAGGACGGTGTAATATGATCAGTGTCTGGAGGCTATAGGACGGTGTAATATGATCAGTGTCTGGAGGCTACAGGGTGGGTGTAATATGATCAGTGTACGGAGGCTACAGGATGGGTGTAATATGATCAGTGTATGAAGGCTATTGGATGGTGTAATATGATCAATGTTTGGACACTATAGGATGGTGTAATATGATCAGTGTATGGAGGCTATAGGATGGGTGTCATATGATCAGTGTCTCGAGGCTACAGGATGGTGTAATATGATCAGTGTTTGGACACTATAGGAGGGTGTAATATGATCAGTGTATGCAGGCTACAGGGTGGTGTAATATTATCAGTGTGAAGACACTGCAGGATGGTGTAATATGATCAGTGTATAGAGGCTACAGGATGGTGTAATATGATCAGTGTATGGAGGCTATAGTATGGTGTAATATGATCAGTTTATGGAGATGATAGGATGGGTGTAATATGATCAGTGTATGGAGGCAACAGGATGGGTGTAATATGATCAGTGTATGGAGGCTATAGATGGAGTAATATGATCAGTGTATGGAGGCGACAGGATGGTGTAATAATATCAATATATGGAGGCTACAGGATGGTGTCATATGATCAGTGTATGGAGGCTATAGGATAGGTGTCATATGATCATTGTATGGAGACTATAGGATGGTGTAATATGATCAGTGCGTGGAGGTTATAGGATGGTGTAATATGATCAGTGAATAGAGGCTATAGGTTGGTGTAATATGATCGGTGTATGGAGGCTAATGGATGGTGTAATATGATAATTTTATGGTGGTTACAGGATGGGTGTATTATCATCAGTATATGGAGGGTATAGGATGGGTGTAATATGATCAGTGTCTGGATGCTACAGGATGGTGTAATATGATCAGTGTATGGAGGATATGGATTGGTTGTAATATGATCCGTGTATGGAGGCTTTAGGTATATATCATATGATCAGTGTATGCAGGCTACAGGGTGGTGTAATATTATCAGTGTGAGGACACTGCAGGATGGTGTAATATGATCAGTGTATGGAGGCTATAGTATGGTGAAATATGATCAGTGAAAGGAACCTATATGATGGTGTAATACGATCAGTGTATGGAGGCGACAGGATGGTGTAATATGATCAGTTTATGGAGGCTACAGGATGGGTGTAAAATGGTCAGTGTATGGAGATGATAGGATGGTATCATATGATCAGTGTGTGGAGGCTACAGGATGGGTGTAATATGATCAGTGTATTGAGGCTATAGGATGGTGTGATATAATCAGTGAATGGAGGCTATAGGATGGGTGTAATATGATCAGTGTATGGAGGCTACAGGATGGTGTAATACGATCAGTGTATGAAGGCTATTGGATGGTGTAATATGATCAGTGTATGGAGGCTATAGTATGGGTGTAAAATGGTTAGTGTATGAAGGCTATAGGATGGTGTGATATAATCAGTGAATGGAGGCTATTGGATGGTGTAATATGATCAGTGTATGGAGGCTATAGTATGGGTGTAAAATGGTTAGTGTATGAAGGTGATAGGATGGTGTAATATGGTCAGTGTATAGAGGCTATAGGATGGTGTAATATGATAGGTGTATGGAGGTTATAGGATGATGTAATATGGTCAGTGCGTGGAGGTTATAGGATGGTGTAATATGATCAGTGAATGGAGGCTATAGGATGGTTTAATATGATCAGTTTATGGAGGCTACAGGATGGGTGCAATATGATCAGTGTATTGAGGCTATAGGATGGTTTAATATGATCAGCGTCTGGCGGCTACAGGGTGGGTGTAATATGATCAGTGTACGGAGGCTACAGGATGGGTGTAATATGATCAGTGTATGAAGGCTATAGGATGGTGTAATATGATCAGTGTTTGGACACTATAGGATGGTGTAATATGATCAGTGTATTGAGGCTATAGGATGGCGCAATATGATCAGTGTATGGAGGCTACAGGATGGTGTAATATGATCAGTGTTTGGACACTATAGGTTGGGTGTAATATGATCCGTGTATGGAGGCTATAGGATGGGTGTCATATGGTCAGTGTGAAGACACTAGGATGGTTTAATACGATCAGCGTATGGAGGCGACAGGATGGTGTAATATGATCAGTGTTTGGACACTATAGGATGGTGTAATATGATCAGTGTATTGAGGATATAGGATGGCGCAATAAGATCAGTGCGTGGAGGTTATAGGATGGTATAATATGATCAGTGAATTGAGGCTACAGGATGGGTTAAATATGAACAGTGTATGAAGGCTACAGGATGGTGTAATATGATCAGTGTTTGGACACTATTGGATGGTGTAATATGATCAGTGTATTGAGGCTATAGGATAGGTGCCTTATGATCAGTGTATGGAGGCTATAGGATGGTGTAATATGATCAGTGGATGGAGGCTACAGGATGGGTGTAATATGATCAGTGTATGGAGGCGACAGGATGGTGTCATATGATCAGTGTTTGGAGGCTATAGGATGGTTTAATATGATCAGTGCGTGGAGGTTATAGGATGGTGTAATATGATCAGTGTATTGAGGCTATAGGATGGTGTAATATGATCAGTGAATGGAGGCTATAGGATGGATATAATATGATCAGTGTATTGAGGCTATAGGATGGTGCAATATGATCAGTGTATTGAGGCTATAGGATGGTGTAATATGATCAGTGTACGGAGGCTACAGGATGGGGCTAATATGATCAGTGTACGGAGGCTACAGGATGGGTGTAATATGATCAGTGTATGAGGCTATAGGATGGTGTAATATGATCAATGTATGGAGGCACTATAGGATGATGTAATATGTTCAGTGTATGGAGGCTATAGGATGGGTGTCATATGATCAGTGTATGGAGGCTACAGGATGGTGTAATATGATCAGTGTTTGGAGGCACTATAGGATGGTGTAATATGATCAGTGTATGCAGGCTACAGGGATGGTGTAATATGATCAGTGTATGAAGGCTATAGGATGGTGTAATATGATCAGTGTATGGAGGCTACAGGATGGTGTAATATGATCAGTGTATGGAGGTTATAGGATGGTATAATATGATCAGTGTATTGAAGCTATAGGATCATGTAATATGATCAGTGTATGGAGGCTATAGGTTGGGTGTAATACGATCAGTGGACGGAGCCTATATGATGGAGTAAAATGATCAGTGTATGGAGGCGACAGGATGGTGTAATAATATCAATGTGTGGAGGCGACAGGATGGTGTCATATGATCAGTGTATGGAGGCTATAGGATAGGTGTCATATGCTCGGTATATGGAGGCTATAGGATGGTGTAATATGATCAGTGTATGGAGGCTACAGGATGGGTGTAATATGATCAGTTTATGGAGATGATAGGATGGTATAATATGATCAGTGTGTGGAGGCTACAGGATGGGTGTAATATGATCAGTGTATGGAGGCTATATTATGGTGTAATAGGATCAGTTTATGGAGATGATAGGATGGTATAATATGATCAGTGTGTGGAGGCTACAGGATGGGTGTAATATGATCAGTGTATGGAGCCTATAGTATGGTGTAATATGATCAATGTTTGGACACTATTGGATGGTGTCATATGATCAGTGTATGGAGGCTATAGGATAGGTGTCATATGATCAGTATATGGAGGCTATAGGATGGTGTGATATGATCAGTGAATGGAGGCTACAGGATGGGTGTAATATGATCAATGTATTGAGGCTATAGGATGGCGCAATATGATCAGTGTATGGAGGCTATAGGTTGGTGTAATATGATCAGTGCGTGGAGGTTATAGGATGGTGTAATATGATCAGTGTATTGAGGCTATAGGATGGTGTGATATAATCAGTGAATGGAGGCTATAGGATGGGTGTAATATGATCAGTGTCTGGAGGCAATGGGATGGTGTAATATGATCAGTGTATTGAGGCTATAGGACGGTGTAATATGATCAGTGTCTGGAGGCTACAGGGTGGGTGTAATATGATCAGTGTACGGAGGCTACAGGATGGGTGTAATATGATCAGTGTATGAAGGCTATTGGATGGTGTAATATGATCAATGTTTGGACACTATAGGATGGTGTAATATGATAGGTGTATGGAGGCTATAGGATGGGTGTCATATGATCAGTGTCTCGAGGCTACAGGATGGTGTAATATGATCAGTGTTTGGACACTATAGGATGGTGTAATATGATCAGTGTATGCAGGCTACAGGGTGGTGTAATATTATCAGTGTGAAGACACTGTGGGATGGTGTAATATGATCAGTGTATGGAGGCTACAGGATGGTGTAATATGATCAGTGTATGGAGGCTATAGTATGGTGTAATATGATCAGTTTATGGAGATGATAGGATGGTATCATATGATCAGTGTGTGGAGGCTACAGGATGGGTGTAATATGATCAGTGTATGGAGCCTATAGTATGGTGTAATATGATCAGTGTAAGGAGGCGACAGGATGGAGTAATAACATGAATATGTGGAGGCTACAGGATGGTGTCATATGATCAGTGTATGGAGGCTATAGGATAGGTGTCATATGCTCAGTATATGGAGGCTATAGGATGGTGTAATATGATCAGTGTATGGAGGCTACAGGATGGGTGTAATATGATCAATGTATGGAGGCGACAGGATGGTGTCATATGATCCATGTATGGAGGCTATAGGATGGTGTAATATGATCAGTGCGTGGAGGTTATAGGATGGTGTAATATGATCAGTGTATTGAGGCTATAGGATGGTGTGATATAATCAGTGAATGGAGGCTATAGGATGGCTGTAATATGATCAGTGTCTGGAGGCAATGGGATGGTGTAATATGATCAGTGTATTGAGGCTATAGGACGGTGTAATATGATCAGTGTCTGGAGGCTACAGGGTGGGTGTAATATGATCAGTGTACGGAGGCTGCAGGATGGGTGTAATATGATCAGTGTATGAAGGCTATTGGATGGTGTAATATGATCAATGTTTGGACAGTATAGGATGGTGTAATATGATAGGTGTATGGAGGCTATAGGATGGGTGTCATATGATCAGTGTCTCGAGGCTACAGGATGGTGTAATATGATCAGTGTTTGGACACTATAGGATGGTGTAATATGATCACTGTATGCAGGCTACAGGGTGGTGTAATATTATCAGTGTGAAGACATTGCAGGATGGTGTAATATGATCAGTGTATGGAGGCTACAGGATGGTGTAATATGATCAGTGTATGGAGGCTATAGTATGGTGTAATATGATCAGTTTATGGAGATGATAGGATGGTATCATATGATCAGTGTGTGGAGGCTAGAGGATGGGTGTAATATGATCAGTGTATGGAGCCTATAGTATTGTGTAATATGATCAGTGTAAGGAGGCGACAGGATGGTGTAATAACATCAATATGTGGAGGCTACAGGATGGTGTCATATGATCAGTGTATGGAGGCTATAGGATAGGTGTCATATGATCATTGTTTGGAGACTATAGGATGGTGTAATATGATCAGTGCGTGGAGGTTATAGGATGGTGTAATATGATCAGTGAATAGAGGCTATAGGTTGGTGTAATAAGACCGGTGTATGGAGCCTAATGGATGGTGTAATATGATAATTGTATGGTGGTTACAGGATGGGTGTATTATCATCAGTATATGGAGGGTATAGGATGGGTGTAATATGATCAGTGTCTGGATGCTACAGGATGGTGTAATATGATCAGTGTA